>CABPRJ010001897.1:916555-1516555 GCA_902439185.1 Cinara cedri
TTTTTTTTTTTTTTTTTTTTTTTATCGCGCATTAAACCAAATAAAACGCACTTCCCAAATTAATTATCTTATACGAATACGAATACATCGGCGTATTATTATTGCGAAAAGAAACGTTCGTTGTTATTATACAGTCACTAGACAGAAAAAAAAAAAAAAAATAAAAAACAAATGCTCTCGGCGAGGGGGCAAATACCCGCGTCACCGCTTCCTCTCCGCCAATGCATTTCTCCCCCACGACGATCTCGCGACGATGATGGTCACGGTTTCGAATCGTTACGCGACAACAAAAGACGTCCCCGTCGACGGATTGATAATCGAAAAATTGTAAAAAAAATAAAAAAAAAAAAATAAATAATAATAACAATAATACAAATAAAAAAAAAAAAAAATTCCATCAAAGTTCTGTCAGTTCGGATAGGTGTAATTTCGTCCCATCACGCGGCCTAATTATTATTTAACGCGTGTACATAATAAAAATATTGTTGACATTTTCGATTGTTAAACAAATAAATCGTGACTCGGCGTTTCGTGTGTGTTTTTCGCGGTTTTTTTTTTTTTTTTTTTTTGTTTTACGGGTTTTTTTTTTTTTGTTTTTTTCAAACTATTCCATTTATTCGTCACAAACATCCCGTCATCGTGATGCACACACTGTCATCGCATCGCCGTTACAATGTACAGAAGAGGCGCCCGTCGCCGTGAGACCTGCCTACAATTACGGACGCCCGCGGGACCGTCGGACGTGTCCTCAAGTTGTACTTGCGTTTTAACGTAACGAAAACGGTAATACGATCGATCTGTCTGTCGGCCGTGTAGTCTAAGGGTTTTCGCTCCCCCTCCCCCCTCCTAATAAAAGAGAGAAAACAAAAAAAATTCCGCTACGGGTTTTCTCCGGTCTCACACACGCAGTAAGGTTGCCGTTCGTCGTACCGCATTCTAGTGTCGCCTGCGAGCAAAACATCGCTGTCCGCGTTCGTATACGCCCGACGAATTATGAATTTCGAATTGGCAATCAAATTTTCGGGCCGATTATGAATATCGAACGTGTGTTCAGTGACGCGCGCGGCAAGAATTTGGGCGAAATTTACCGAATAAAAATTTGGCATTTTTTTCGTCCGGCTTTCACACCGTTGTCGCTGTCGAACCGAGCGTAACTGCGGAAGAATTTTCCGGCCCGTCGCCGAACTCGTCGGAATGTCGCCGGTATCGACGCGCCATTCAAAGTGCATAATAACATATAGGGACCGTTTGAGGCTTTGTGACATCCATATCGGCGAATCTCGTGCCCGACATAATTGTACGATGGTCTGGTCTCACGGCTGCATGCGAAATCGTTCCTTTCAAACTGCCCCGGTGATTGCGATAATACCGCGAAAACAGTTTAGCGCCGGCAAAAATTTAAAACGAAAATAACCGCGTTTAATAAGTCACAAACACAGAGAAGGTCCATCGCGAAGGAGACAATTCATCGTCACGGACGGTAAAAATACGCGGCCTCAAATTCCCGTGTCCGAGAATGCCGTTTTACAACTGACGACTTATCCGTATTTTTAATTCCATAAATATACGAATAGGGCGTACCCGTCATTTAGGTGCATAACATTTTTCGCTCGTCAAAAGATGTTTCCGGAAGTCTGCGCGTGCCGTCCCCGCTCAGCAAACGCACGGCCATAGCAAATTTGCTGCTTTAACTCTTAAACCGACGTTAAAGGATTTGTCTTCTCTTTTTTTTTTTTTTCGGTTAACGCGTTTTCGTGATACGGTGGACGATTTCTCATCGTAGGTTTGTTTTTTGCTCGAAAACACTCTTTGAAAAAAAAAAAAAAAAAAAACCCTCAGGTATTTAAACGTGATAGATGTTTGCCGCCAATTTGATTTTTTCATTTTCGCGGGTTTCAGTTAACACAGTCAACAAAAACCGCTCTGCAAGAATTTTCGCCCTTTCAAACAGAGAAACGAATCGTCAAAATCGGATCCGCACGTTTCGACGGGACACCGAGTGTTATGCTCGTCAAACAGATACCGATGAGAATGTAAAAGAAGCGAAAAGAGCGACCGCTCGCAGAACTGTTAACGCGGCGGTTTTACCGCGTTTTCGACAGGACTGGGTACGCGAACGAACCGAGTGACGGGAATTTCTGTTACGGGGCGGGGAAAAACAAAACAAAACCGACCGCGGACCGTAAGTTCGATAATCTTTATCGGCGTCTACGGGCCGAAATTCGATAATTCCGTCTGCAATCCCGACTGCGGCGCCCCGACATTCGCTTTCCGGGCGATTGCACGCGTCGCGGTCGTCACCCGATAGATACGAATTCGCGATCGTGTTTATTATTTTTGTTTTTTTTTTTTTCTCCGCGTGCGGTTTTCGCGGCTGGTACGTTCGCGGCAATATCCATTGGTAAATTGTTGCATTAACGTTTATATTATTTGTGCGGGTTTTTTTTTTTTTCGTTTTTTATTTCTCTCTCTTTGACGGGGCGCGACACAAAGAACGTGTACGCGTACATTAGGAAAAAAAAACACTCGGATTTATATATATATACCGTATATGTATAAAAACAATATTTCGAGATGACACAATTAGATTGCGCGGCGCGAATAAAAAGAACCGTTTGTGTTCGCCGGCGACCGCGCGCGCGCCATTATTATAAACACCACTCTTGAAAGCCCAAGTTCATCGGAATCAGTCGTGTGTGTCTTCTGCAGCTATCTATCGCACGGTGTAAGCGCGCGCGTGTGCAGACGTGCGCGCGCGCGTTTCGCGTTCGCCGATCGTTTTGAGGTTATTCGGTTTTCACTTTTACTTTTTTTGTCGGTTTTTTCACGAGCGAACGGACGCACTCGGCCGTCTTTTGTTTGTTTGCCCGTAGACGACGATACGCGCGCACGCGGGTACCGCGAGCGTAAAGATCTCCCGTCCGGGAGCGTGGAGGGGAGGGGAGTGGTCGGTAGGAGGAGGGGTACGCGGGACATCGGCCCGATCGACACCGAGAGGACAGCGCAATTATATCGCGCGCTCGGGTAGTTTTTATAGCGAAAAAAACGGACGTTACGCGCAGCGCGGCGGATCCGTACGGGTCCCGCCGCCGGTGCGCAGGCACCCGGCACGCGCGAAACCGTTCGAATTTCGCCGTCCCGTCCGTTGCCCTTGGGCCCGGACGCGGACGGTGAGTTCCGCGTCCGGAACCGAAGAATAATGCCGTTTGCTGTTTCCGCGACCGGGCCGCGCAGCGATATCGGTAACGCGCGCCCGGGAATTTTCCGCGTGTGGCGCGACGGTGGAACAACAAGAACGGCAACCGTAAAACCGTTCATCCGACCGGCCCGGCTCGACCGTAACGCGGGAGTCTCGGCCGCTCAAAAGCCCGAAAATAACAATCCGGCGCCAACGCGCCGGCGTGTTTTCACCCGCGAATCGGCCGAAACGCGCGCGCGGTCTCGACGCCGGATCGCCCCGTATTGTCCCCGTGTATTCGAGTCGACCGCGGGAGGAGACACGGTGGAGCACGTAACCCCTAGCCGCCGCACACCCGGTGCGCGGCGCCGCCGGTCGCGCGTCCGTCGGACTGCGGTACAGCAGCCGACGGCCGCAACAACGCCGGCCGCGGTACGATAACCCGACCAATTGCAAAATACGACGCGTACACGCGCACTGTCATAGTTTCTCGTCGTTCCGTCCGGGCCCGAAGCGGACCGCACCGGTAAACCCGGACTGCAGAACCCGTCCGGACGATCCCGGGCCCGACGTCCGACGGGCACGGTCAACAAGGCGCCGCGGTTATCGAGACGTCGACCCGTAACGCCGAACAAATTCAAATTCGTTTCGCGCGCGTACTCCCCGTGCACCGCGTTGCCGTCGGCGTGCGCGATCGCTGCCGGTCGCCGTTCGGACCGGCCGTCGTGACGCGACAAAACGAAAATTTGTCCGGCGGGTTGCCCGGTCGACGATTCGAACGGTTCGAACCGATTGAAACGGAACGGGATCCGTCGTTGCGGCCGCCGTTGGCGTCGCAGACGTTTTCGGATTCGTCGGTAGAACCGTTGCGGCGGCGCCTTTCGAGCATTTAAACGTCGCGGCCGTATTTGCGGCAGGTGTTCGGAATTCCGGATTATGTAAATCGATCGCGGCACGTTTATTGTTCGGTTCGGTCCGGTTTTTTTTTCCCCCCCTTTCGATTTTTCGCCCAGACGGAACGATTTACCGTCCGGAATCCGCGCCACCCCGCGGTAACGAACCGCAATAAGCCTGTCGGTTCTGCGCGGCGATATTGAAACCATTCTCGACGGGTTATGTTTTTCACATTTTTAATAGTACGCGAACTATTACGTAAAGTCGACGGGCGACCGTCTATTACGGCGTGCGGATCGAAATGTTTTTGTCGCGAAACAAACTGCGGTTAAAAACACAATACGGGTAATGATGATAATAATTATTGTACACTTTGTAAGCGGTCGTGTTCGAGCCGGTTATTGTGGATTTTTAATTTATTATTTATTCGCCGTTAATGTTGCTGTCGGTTTTTTTTTTTTTTTTAAAAATTCTTTTCCACTCAAATCCGAAGGTCGCGAGTTTTCAATTCGCTCGAAACCGTATTATATCACCGCGGGATCGCCGGTGTCGGAATCGGTCGCGCGATCCAGCGATCGGGACGCGAACGAGAACCGCGACGATAAACGGCCGGGGGGGGGGGGGGAGGGGGAAATAATAATACAAAAACAAACCGTTCGACATCGGTACGACGATAACGCGTGTACAGTACTGCCGTCGCGCCGGGACGGCAACGGCCGACAGTGACAACGTTAGTCGCATTATCGTCGTCCAGCGAACGTCCGGCCCGGAAGGATTTTTGAGAGACGCGTATTTCCGGTGAAATCCGTAGGGTTCGTGCCATTTCCGCTGTCGCGTATCGCGCGGGTTACGTTCGGTTTCGGCGTGACGGTCGCGGCGGAAACGCCGGAACACGATAATACCGTCTTTGCGGCCTTTGCGGCGAAACATTTCGCTCTGACGCCGCGACGCGTCCGGTAAAGCGTTTAACGTGTCGCGCCGCGTTTACGCGGGTTTTGTCGTCCGGTACGACGAAACGAAAATGATTTATCTCTTTTTTTTTTTTTTAAAGTTTCCGAAATCGCGTGAAAACGCGCATTTCTTTCCCGTCGAATCTCCGACCGGAATCGCGATGAAAAAAAAAAAAATTGTAAAACACGCGGATACCGAAACCGGCTGCCGAAATCACCAAATACTACCTCCGCGCCATCCCCCCCCCCCATCAGCCCCGTCCGTTTCCGACGCGCGAACAGAGACGGGAAAAATGAGAATAAAAAAAGACCTGCCGTCGTCCGGGTCGCGGCGCAGCGTACCGCCGGTTACCGATGGCGGAAAAAAAAAAAACCGTTCGGACGAGAGCGAAAACCGGTCGACGTCACACTCCGGCGTTGTCGCTTTTAAAAATATTTTTATGTTTTCGTTTTTTTTTTTTTTCCGTTTTTCTCGCCTCCTCACGGAAAACCGCGTCGTGTTTTGTGTGTGTGTGTGTGTTTTTTTTTTTCCCCACAACCGTTCACCGCCGTCAAACGCAGTCGACGCGGCGTCCGCAGTGTCGCCGGACCGTAACGCCGTACCGGCCGTACGCGCGCCGTTATCCGCGATTAGTTCGGCGGCCAAAAGTGTCGTCCTCCTTGTATCCGATTGGGGACAAACATATACACGCGCATATGTATGTATATATACACGCGCATATGTATGTATACACGCGCATATGTATGTATATACGTATATGTATGTATATACGTATACACTTGTACGGGCGCGCACACGCACACGCGCGCGCACGAATATTTTTATTATTATTATTTTTCTTTAATAGCGATTCCGAGTCAAGGACCCGCCGTCCGTCGTCACATCGACATTATTTTTTATTATTGTCTTTTATTCGTGTGGATATTGATGATTTTTTTTTTCTCTACGCATATATATATATATTTATTTAGTTTTTTTTTTTTTTTTCCGTACATTTTTCGAGCGCATTATTCGCATTATCGCGATGTGAAAACGACAAAAATTATTATTACTATAAAACGACGAACGGAGCCGCGTGCGAAGATATCTGTCGATTCACCGGGGATTCAGTTAATTTCATTTTTTTTTTTTTTTTCTTTCATCATTTTTTAATTTTTTAATTTTTTTTTATCATTGATACGACGCAGGCGACGGCGGGCAATACGCATCGGCGCCCGCGACCACCCCCCCCCCTACCGCCGGGTATCGAATGTCGCGCTCGGCCGGCCGACAGTTCTCGCCGACGTTCGCCGGCACCCTACGGCGCGTCCTGGCCCGTCGAAACCGGACGGTTTTCGAGCGGACGGCGGAGCGGAATCGGGACCGTTGTCGCACCACCACGCCGCCGGTATCGGGCGCGTAACGGCAATCGGATGACGCGGTCTGCGCACCGGTCGCCGGTCGGCTCGTCGAAACGCGTAATTACATGGGGAACGCGTTCGAACAACGGGTCACGTTCGGCGGCAAAACGGGCCCGTGCCGGTAAACGTCCGCGGTGCACGATACCGATGAGCAAAAACGGCAACGGGCGCGCACGGTTCTCGGGAAGACGCGCGCTAATACGCCGCTGCCGTAACGGTCTGGGCGACAACAACACAGTCCGCCGTCCCCCGTGTACGGTGACTCGGTCACGCGCCGTTTCGGGCCCGTCCGCCGGACCTTTGAACCGGGCGGGTGTATGAATTCGCGCGGCCACGGGCACGCGGGCCGTTCCCGTTATCGCGTGTCCGAGCGTACGCGGCAAACCGTCGAACGGTCGTTACGACGTAACGACTCTGGAAATAAAACCCGACCGTATTGTCCGTTATCGTTGTAAATATTATACCGATTTTTTTTTTTTTTGGTCGCGTTCAAAGGACACCGTAATGCCGGAAGAGAAATGGATTTTAATGCCGGAATACTAACGCGAGGCGCGAGAAAAAAGGTCCGGCGGCGCGACCAACGCGTAACGGCGTTCGTTTTCAACGTCGTAGCCCACAACGGTATTACCGTTGCCGACCGGCAATTCGGTTCTACCAAACGATAATATAACCGCTATGCGATATTTACCCTTTTCAAAAGTTCTCGTTCAGTCTCCTCGACGGGATTGCACGTTGTCTACGAGGTCGCCCGCGTTTGGACTGTTCCGCGTGGGCTTTTCTCCTTCGGTCAATCGGCCGCGCTGAATTCGCCGCTGAATAAACCGCGGACCCTGCCGGTTGTCGTTACCGTTGGTATTCAACCGGTAGACTGTCGAGAGTATCGCCGCTGTTCTATTATGCGCCGCGTATTATCCGCTGTGTCTCCGAACTATTACGGCGTGTATAATGCGAACACTCGAGAAATTCGAAAAACCGCGGACGGACAATGGAAACCGGCGGAAAAAAAAATTACAGCGAAACTCTTTACAAACGTATAAAATATATATATATATATATCTATATAAATACGATAATAACGACAGTGTGATTGCGATTCCGGGGTCTTTTGGAGAAAACACGCTGAATGAACGGGAAACGGATTTAAGACTATCTGTGCTAGGCAGAAAATCGCCAAACGGCGGCAACGATCCGTCGGATACTGGTGCTGGTCGGGATGTTCGGGTCCAATTTAAAACCTCCGTGCAGCAGAGGCGCACGCGGCCAGACCTTGTACCCTCACCACCACCGCGTTGTTATTATTATCGCCGTGCCTACACCACAATCGGTTTGCCGTGCGACGATTGACGGTCGCGTCCACCACCTCCGCCGCGCCGCGACTATACCGCGCGGTAACTTCGCGGTGTATCGCCGCCACTGCCGCCGTCACCGTTCAAGGTCGACGGCGCGTGCCTCTCGGCCGGCGCGGAGATTCCGTTTTGGATACGCGCTTTTTTTTTTTTCCTCTTTATTTTTTTTTTTTTTTCCCCGTCTGACTTTCGGGTTTTGCCCCGTCCTGCTCCCACCTGTTAACCGCGCGGTCCGCGATCAGGAAACGCTCGGAGAGCGCGGCGCGCGACTTGCCCCGCGGCGACGGAAGAACGGGCGCGACGGGGGGAGGGGAACCGTCGCCGACTACCGCCTCCGGAAACCGGACCGCTCGGCAGTCGTCGGGTTTTTTTTTTCCCCGTCCGACGTGTTTATTTTTATTGTTTTCCTTTCTTTTTTCTTTCTCTCTCTCTTCTCGTTCCTCGTCTGTTGTTGACGGAGACCGGGAAATCTCCGACCGCGGATCGGTCCGACGGGCGCGCGCGTCACACGACCGCGGACGCGCCGACGACGCACTCGTTCGCGCGCGCGTTTTTCCCGCGGTCCGATCGCGTCGTCGGCTACCGGCGACGGACCCGGGAAATTGTCCACGTCCACGTCCGCGTCAATCGCCGGGTCTTTCGGCGGCAAAATAACTTTTTACGCTCGTATTGTACAGGTTATTGGGCCCGGTCCGCGCTGAGGCGGCCAAAAGCAACGCGTTTCTCTTACACTCGATCGGCGCGTGAAACGGACGAGGAAATGCGTCCGTTGCTCGCGACGCACGGTCGACGCGAAACGACCGCGGCGACACCCGGAAACGTGCAGCGACTTTGGTCGTGTCTGTCGACGCGGTTCGACTTGAAAAACTGTCGCGCGTCGCCTCAGTGCGGACCGGACGGGCACGTTCGGCCGACGTCGCGCGTTACCGACGTTTTCGTCACCGTCATTTGTTCGCGGGCGAAACCATTGCCCACCCGTAGTTTCGGGCGATTTTCGCGCCGGCAAAGTTTAAGTACGAACGAGTCGTTTTTGTTTTTTTTTTTTTTTTCCGGGGGAAAATCGTAACCCCGTGAATTCCCCTGCAATCACGCGGCGCAAACGACTTTATCGCGGACATTTTTCGAATATTCTGCGCAAAACAATAATAATTCCGCGCGGCCGAAACGACGGAATTTACCGAAATGTATTGTTTTGTTTTTTAATTAAAAAAAAATACACTACGCATAGCGCCGTCGTGTCGTCATCTGTAATATTATGTGCACTAAATATAACGCACCGGTCGGCTCAGTACAGTCGGTCGCGTAATGTGTCTTTGTATTAGAAAAAAAAAAAAAAAAGTACGTATTACAAACGGATAATACGCGAACAAACTAATAATAAAATATTAGCGTCGTTATTAGTACAAATTTATTTTTCGTTTTCAAAAATAATTATTGTAATGGAACAATAATTCCGACTTAGAGTAATTAGATTTTTGAAAACGTGTGAAGACCCGATTTTCGTTCGGAAAGATTGTTTGTTTTCTACGGTTTATCTGCGCGTACAGATATACCCGTGTGTACATAAATAATATACCCTGAGGGTTAAGTCGGGGCTTTACCTACTACTGAACTGGCCCCCTCCACAACAGTGGCCCGCCCGCAGTAAGAAGTATGTCCGGGTTTTTTTTTTTATTTTCATAAAATTCCGATCTGTGCGAATTTTTCCGCTCCGGAGTGTTTTCGACCGTACTGAAAAACTTTGTACGTGTGTACGAAAATATCTTACGTCGTATAATCATTTCGCTATTCTTATAAAACCGTGTAAAATATAATTTTTTGAGATCAACACGGAACTCCCCGTGTCGTGTCTTTGGTCGAGCAGGCGATATCCATCAGCCTTTTGTGCTTTTTATATTTCGGTGTAAACTACATAAGAGTATGCGTAAAACTCTAACGCGCTATGCGCTGCTGAAAATTACTACACGAGTAGTATGCGTATTCCGAATTCTGATTTGTTTTTTTTTTTTTTTCGGCTTAACCAATAATCGGGACCGTCTTATTTAGGCTAGCGATCTGTCGTTAAATCACCGTGCGAAATCGACTCGAGACTTCTTCCGATCGGACCGAAAATGCAGCTGCAGACGACGAGCGGGGTCGTACGTAGCGGAGTCACTCGCGGGACACTCGGGAGACCTTGTTTCTTTTTTATTTTTTTTTTTCCCGGTTTTCGTCACAATATTTTCGATTTTCGCAATGGGTACAATACCAGAACAGTCTGCCCGCCGGCATTTTGGCGTGCGAATAATAAACATTCGATTCCCGACAACGTTATTGTGCGAACGGAGTACAGTCGTGCGTGTCGGTTCGACCGGTCCGCGTTAAAGGTCACGCGTAAACGAATCGGCTCTGCGCCGGTGTTTCGAAACGGACGCTCGCCTTTTTTTTTTTTTTTTTTTCTCTCTCTGAAAAACTCCCTCAAAAACGATAAATCGAGTATTATCGTTGGTACGATAACGCGCAGACGCGTATCGCGAAATAACGATAACGCATCGCGCAACCGTATTCTAATCGTAACGTGCGCCCCCCCGGCGACGTTATTGCGATTGGCGCGCGCGTACGGCCCGGGCGCCTGCCCGCGTCGTAACGTGGCAAAATGTTCGCAAAACACGTTCGACGCGTCTTTTATAAACGATTAAGACCGATCGGCGTACGGGCGGGTCGTCACGTAATTTTCGCCGACATGTTAAAATATCACGAACGTGTCCGCGCAGTGTCGTTGCACGGTATTATTCTAACGGGCAACAGCCTGTTACGCGACACCGAGAAAATCCGCACCAGTAAATTATCCGGGCGAAAGAGCGGTGGGTATCGTTTGGGTGCAAGTGCGTTTTTTTTTTTTTTGATTTTTTTCAAAAAATAATTCCGCAAAAAAATTACCCCGGCACATTGAATAATATTCGCCAAGAGCGTTTGTGTTTTAAATCGACTATACCTATAGGCGTGCGCGTATTTATTGATTTCGAACAGTTTTATGATTACTAAAATAACAATGTGAAAAACGGAATTATTAAAACGGTTAATAGCCGTGGATAAATATATATAAATACGAAAAATGTATAAAAATAAACATAAATAAACGGATAAATGCGTCGCCTGGAGTATTGTGATGAGTGTACTATACGACCGGTTTCGAATTGAAAATTCATCGTCAGGTGCATCACAGTCGAAATGTAAAACGCGACTGAATATAAAAAACCGTCTGATGGAATGCATAGGGAAAAAAAAAGAAGAATCATACAAATTGGTCGTTTTACATAGGAACAATTTATTTGAATACGAGTGATTATATTAAAATGGGTTATTATTAGACATCAATAGATTTTGTTACTAAAATGTATCGATATAATGTTTTAGATAATAAACAATGACCGAATGACTGATATTTCTTAACATATCTACGTCTAATAATAACCCATTTTGAATAACTAAATTAAAATATATCAATTCCACGTAAAACGACCAATTTGTACAATTTTTTTTTTTTTGTGATACACCTGATGACGAGTTTTTAATTCGAAACCGGTGTCGTATAACATTCCGGGCGACGCATTTATTAATTAATTAATTTTTTTATTTTTATACATGCATTTTTTATTTATATATTTATTTACTATAGTTTTAGATTCCGAACGTAGCGAGGCACACGAGCTGCGAGCAAATTTCGTCGGATATTGGCGCGTCGAAGGCGACGGTATTTCGACGATTTTCCTCGTATTTTTCGCGGTAACTGTAGGAAAATGTACGGCAATAACGGTTTCTTGGTTTTTGATTCCGAGTGGTGTGAGAAATGTATTGATTTTACAACGATGTTTATTTAATTCTTTTCTTTCCTGCGAACAACCTTTCTATCAGGAATTTCGCTCCGATTTACAACGGTACCACTTATTTCTCAGAGGAAATATGACCGGGAAGGTACGTCGAGGAGGTAATTTTTTGATTTCGGGAAAAACCGGAGAAAAACTTAGGAAAATAGGTACAATATTAAAGAAATATTATTAAAAAAAAAAACGTTTAATGCCCGTGCGATTATTTCACCGTACTACGGCGTGTATTATACTGTTGGCGAAGCGACACTGTCAACCTCACAATGGTTTTTCGTTGGTTAATCGGTGCGCACAGACGTACATCGGATTCCCGTCTGTATCCCATACACCCCCATCCCACACTTCTCGTCTTCAACAGCGGCTGCGCCCGTCCCCATCGTCCTGAGACGATTGTTTTTTTTTTTTTCTAAATACACAGCCGTCGACGGGCCGGTCGTTCGGGAATAACGTCCGCGGAAAAAACGCCGCGCGACGCTGTTATACGGCGACAGCGTTGTCCGTGATTGCGTACCTATCCACGGCCGCTGCCGCGAGACGCGTGTCCGCGCCCCGAATTCGCGAAAACGTGAAACGAACGTCGCGCCGCGCTCTTCCGGACCGGGCTCGTACGACCGCGGTAACGTCGTTACCGCGACCGCGGTATGTTCGTGTGGTGTTCGGCCGATACCCGGCGCAGGTGTACGGCCCGGTCGTGCAGCGCGCAGGCCAGGCGTTACGGTGCGATACGCGCGGAGCGCACAAATAATAACGTCGCGGAACGCAATATCCCCCCGCGCGCGTACCCGTGTAACGGGCCGGAGGCCGGAGTAGTAAACGATAATCGCGTCGGCCGGAGGCCGGCCGAAGCGCGCGAGAACCCAACGCACTTGAGAAAATGTTAACAACTGCAAACCGGAATACTAAACAACGATATCGCTGTTGCCGTGGTCGTCAACAAACCCGTCGTTTCTCACACTCGGCAAAAACGAATTCCACCGCGATCTGTTCGTGTCGAAATCGGATTTTCGGTTTCGCGCCGCGCGTCGTTTCACCGCGCGCGGTCGTAAAAAATCCGATTTCTGTTTGTTTCGTTTATCTCTCGACATTGCTCGCGCCGTACACTGCGTTTCGCATAGTTCTGCGTTGTGCTGGTTTTAGGTTTCTGAACGCAGGTTTTAGAACGCTCGGTACGGTATAATATTATGCCGCCGTGACGGTGCCAATACACGGGAGGACGGCGTTACCTTTGCTACGCAGAGTCTAGAGAATTCGGAAAAGCTACGCCGTAATAAACGCGTATGACGCATGGCGTCGAACGTTATTAGATACGACGCACGCCGTTTTTCGTTCGCGCCGTTTCTTTTAAAACGTCAGCGCGAATCGCGGCCCGTTGTCGAACTCGAAGGGGCAATTGACGCCGTCTGCGTTCGCGCGTCGGTTCTTCTCCTCGGTCGGCGTTTCGAATCGGGAATTAAAAACAAACAGACAACCGGCGTCCAGACGCGGACGACACGCGCGGTTTTCGCCATTGAGTTCGACAACGTGCCGGACCGCTCACCCTACGGTTGTTTTTCGACGCGTTTTCGCATTTCCGCCGTAGGCACCCCCTCCCCATCCCCATGCACGATGCACCCGCCTGCACCCGATGCGGGGCGCGTCTCAATCGCGGAGACGCGCGACGGCGGTACGTTATAGGCGACGATACGTCAGCGCGTACGACGATTTATCGATCGATTTAACGACGATGCGCACGGGGCGGGCGCCAGGTTCGAGTGTGCGGTTGTTGCCGTGTCTGTCCTATTATCGCGCGTATTGTTATCGTTGTTGTTGTTGTTGTTGTTGTTGTTGTATAATATGATAAACACGACGCGGTGAGATTGCCACAGCCAAATAACAGGCGCGCCTAACGTAATATATAATTATGGTATTGACCATTCGCGTTTTACACGATTATTCGGCATGATTTTCTATGCTCGCGCGCGCACGGTATAATTACAAAACAACAGTTGTTGCACGGCCGCCAATACGGAATATTGGACGACGACAATCGCGAACGTCAAGTTCGGCCGATCGTTTTCGAAACGCAATATTATTATTGTTGTTGTTGTTGTTGTTACCGGGACCGTTGGACGCCCGCGTTCCAGACGCGGATACGCGACGGCGTCGTCGGGTTAGGTTGGACATTGTAGACTCACGACTCGGACGGGAAGCCGCGTGAGCGACCGACGGGAAGAATCGGAGGGCCGGGCGTGCCGCGTGCGACAGTCCCGTGCTGCGTTATAGCGCCCGGATTCCGTAGGCGAACACCCAATGCGAAACGTGTTTTGCGGGACGAAAACCCAAACGGCCAAAACCCAACGACAATAACAATACAACACAACGAATGAACACGAATGCTGCTCTTGGTCGGCATAACCCGAACGGTAATTGTCCGAGATTAATGATACTCGTGACCGCGATCGTCCGGGAAAAACAAAAAAAAAAAACAAAAATCAAAACTTTTTCACGAATTGCGAAAACGTTTCCAAACGCTGTTAAGCATTCGTTTATTTGCATTATTGTTACTATCGTCTTCTCCTCGGAAGTCGGGCGCTATATCGTTTAACATGAAATTGCCGTTAACGGAAAAGTACCTCGTTGTACAAAACGCCTTCGTCGCAATGTTATATTATTGAAGCCGCCAAAATGAAAAAAAAATGTAAAAAAGTCGAAGTCAAGTTCGCTCTGCCAAATCGAAATTTACATTTTAAATGTATTTAACCTTTACCAATACATTATATTATGATATAAATTAGCAACGAACACCGGTTAAAATTTAACCTTTAGCGCTATTCTTATTTGTTCGATTTTATAATTTCGATTTTTATTCGTATCTTCGTATCGCATGCGCCGACTAATTAAAGAATAATTTAACTGTTATTGTGTACGCGTGTACACAACAATTTATAATACACATTTTTTGTTGTTGTTTTTTTTTTTATTATTATTATTATTATTATTATTATTATTATTTATTAATTAATTCGCATAGAATTATACAATCGTATTTAAGGTCCGGCCTTGGATACTGAACCAATTTACAATCGCGTATAATACGGCAAAATAAATTAATAAACCTTCGTTTGTTTATGCAGAATTTATGTTCGCACACATGAACCTCTCTTGTGTTTAGTAACAATTTAATTAATTCGTTTTTCTCGTCGAGTTAATATCGCCGTCAATTAAAATCGATTGGAAATAATATTTGAAAATATGCAGCAAGTCAGACAATTATGGTAATAATTGCGCATATGTGTTGATGTAACGACGCCGTATAAACTATGGAGCCTAACGAGGTGAGCGGCGGGGAAGTAGACGGCTCCCAGTCTATTTCGTCGATAACACCAGTAAAAATACACGAATTATTTTCTATTTGAATCCAATCGAATATAAAGACACCGAGCGAAGCGAAAAATATGGGTTTTTACTGTGATATATTTTTCGTTTTAGATTCTGAATAGAGCGAAAAAGCTTACGGTTTTACAGAGATGTTTTTTTTTTTTTTTTTTTTTTTATCTGTTCACAACTTTTCTACCAGCAATTTCGCTCCGATTTATAATGGTAGCAATTTTTCTAAAAAAAAAAATTTGACTGGGACGGTACTGTACATGCAAAATAATTAATTTCAACACTGTATACCGATCTGAATTTTGTTTAATGAAATCAAAATTGTTATTATTTGAATCCGATTGAAAACGCGTTTCACTATAATATTTCATAAAAGTCAAACAGGTTATTATACAAATGAAACAGCGTATCTGGTTTGATAAACGTAAATACATTGAACATATTAATCGCTAACAATATTTATTTTAATATTATTATATCGCGCACACGCCTATGCATAAAACTCGTATATTTGTAACGCAAAAAAAAAAAAAAAATAAATAAATCCGGACGCTCTTCGCACGCCGGGTACGCACACCGCTGTAATGGATTCGACGTGAGAAATGTAAATATATGATATAGAGGAGCGATTTAATTTATGATATACCGAGGGCAACGAATAATTCATTTAAACATTTAGAAAAAAAAAAAAATAAATAAACGATTCCGAGCGGAACAGTTTCGTTCTTTCGTTTTCCCAAGGTATCCCAGGGGCCAGGATACAATCGATACAAACAAAACCGATCGTCAGTTTTTAAAATTTACCGAAAAACTGTTGACAATCTAGAAATTCGTGTTCAAATAAGGCGCCGCGCGTCCGGTAAAAACACCGCGTCTGAAAGGATGGGATGTCCTAACCGCGGGGCTCCTTATCGTTTCTCGAAATTTTCCGGAAAAACGGATTCCCAAAAAAAAACGTTAACAATTTCCCGGATAACGAGCGTACGCGCTCGGTAACGGATCGCCCGGCACATAAATGTGTGCGCGTGTACATAATTTTAGGTACGGTAACTGAAGTACGGAGGCGCGACGTTAACGCGGACCGACGGGAACGCCGACGCGCGACCGCGACGACAGCGGTTGTGTCCGATACGATTTTCCGGTCTCCCCGGTTAAATTGCATTGGCGCGCGCAATTCGATAAATCGATTTTTTTTTTTTATTTTTTTTTTTTCGTC
The DNA here is from genome assembly GCA_902439185.1 of Cinara cedri. Taxonomy (NCBI): domain Eukaryota; kingdom Metazoa; phylum Arthropoda; class Insecta; order Hemiptera; family Aphididae; genus Cinara; species Cinara cedri. The sequence continues at coordinate 932,773 of CABPRJ010001897.1, forward strand.
TTCCCGCGACAAGTAATGTTTTACTTGCTTCCCGCGGGCGTCGCGTAGAGGTGGAAATAACAAATTAAAAACCGTTGGTTTTGTATTTATTGGTTACGTAACCGCGCGGAAACTGTGTAGAAAAAAAAAAACAAACGCGTTGGCATCTACATAATTATCAAACATATTCATACGATTTTTTTATTATTATTATTATTTTTTTTTTTTTTTCACGATATACCATAATATTTATTGTATTATTATGAATATATGCCCACGTGGACAAACGCTTCCTGTAAAATTATATTCGTATGTTGCGTTTGTTTAGCAGCATAAACCGATTACGCCTAGCCGAGTCGTTATTGTTATTATTTTTTGATTTCTAATTAAACGGTTTTTCCGTCAGTAAAAAAAACGACGAGCTAACTCCGTTTGTATACGTAAAAATAATATGTTACCAAGATTATACGCTCGCGGCGGATTACGGACAGCGATTAATTAGTGTGAACGAACGAGTAAACGGAGTATTTCGTCGGGAAAATATAGACAATAATAAAAATCGGCTGCGATATGTATAGACAGTAAATGTCAATTAAAAAAACAAATAATAATAATAACAGTGACAATAAAAAAAAAAAAAAAATACCAAGTAAAAACGAGCATTCGAAAACGCTCTCGGAACACGTTTTTCCTTGAACAAAACTATACCCGTATAATATATTATCTAACAGCTTACTCGCTCGCATAATCGTCGATTATCGACTAGTGTACGATAATTACGATCGCGGGGACATTTGGAATTCATGCGGCAGGCACTCGGGTTCGTGATATTTTATTACCGTGTAAACGCCGGTGTAACACGAAAACACGCAGTTTTTCGCGGTGCGCCGTCGTATAGTTTTTCACGCGTCTATGCGGAACGTGCAAATATCGTGCCCCCGGGGCATTAAGCGACGCGCGAGTCGACATCACGTCGGTGTGAACGCAACACGGCGCAGTATGTGAAAATAACTCTGCGCCGTTGCGTTACAATCGATTTGAACGCAATTAATGCTTTTGTGTTCGCCACAATTGACTAATGACAATAGCGACGATGGCGACTCGCCGTAATTTACCAGTACGATATGGACACAGTAGGTTCGGTCGCGGCATAACAATAATTGCCGATATTAGTTATACGGGGGGGCTAATCGCGAAAATCTCGTAACTGATAACATTGCTCGTAATCCGGGAATTGCGGAAGAGCAGTAGGATCACCTGGTAGTACCGCAGGCCTCTAGGACTTCTTTTCGGGCACGTCCGTTTCTTTTTCTATTCAGAATCTCTGTACGCGTCTTCGTTTTGATTTCAACGACGTTTTTGTAAAACATACGTTTCGCGTCTGGCGATTTTGTAATGAATACAAAAAACAAGGGCTACCCGACGAGTTTTTTCTTTTGTTGTGCGGAAAGAGGGAGGGGGGAGGAGATTGGAGAGAATTGTTTCTCTTCTATTTTGATAATTAAGTAAGAATTAACGTTACGATAAAATTTAAAAGGAGCAATTGTTGTTTACCAATACCAACAAGTCCCTGAAAAACCTGAACTTGGATTCGTTTTTGATCTTCGACATTCTGAGTATAAACTCTGCAGTTGTCAATTAAATATGATTGGCTCAAGTCATGTGAAACGTTACAGTTCATCGACAATCAAGGTTCTATCGTCGCAAAGCAATCTCCCCCCACTCCTTCTTAATAGAAGTTTGAAACCTTTTAATAAGTGTTTGATATCACACGGGCAATTCGATTAACCCAAACAACATCGAAAATCGCATTTTATTCTGTGTCGACTATGCTTATTCTATTAAAAAAAAAAAAAAAAACTCCAAATGTTCCAAATTTTAATTCAAACAAAAATAGACACAGACTAAAATTTTAATTTTCAATAGCGGTTTCCGGTTGTTCTTATTCAAAATTGCATGCGATATGTACAATACCGGATTTCAAAGTCGTACGGACAATCCCAGGCTGCAGAACGCACGCCGGTGTTTGTCCGTCGCCGCCGTCGTTCTCATATCGTCCGGCGGGCCGTCAAATAACCGAAACGTTTCGTTAGTACACCGCGCTGTCCGCGTGTTGCGCGCGGAACGCGGACGCAGGCGAACAGACGTCGTTCGCCGGCCGACAGTCCAAACGCCCGGCACAACGTAAAGACTCTATGACCGCACGCAATAACAACATGATGCAGTCCCTGTGTCCACGATCAATAGCACGCATACAGGGTGATTCACCGAGCGCGCTCGCTCCGTTGTTTCCGGCTTAATTCCCCGCACTGTGCCGGGCGATCCATTATTGGGCTGGTACACTCGGTATCCCGGAAAGCATTGACTTTCACCGGAATTCGTTTCCCGGAACGTTTAGGAAACGTTTCCGCTCCACGATTTTACAAACTATGTTATTTTTTGTCGCCCTTAATTTGTTGAGGGTGAAACCACTGCCTACTCGCGATTTCCGAACGGCGGCCCATATTAAATATAAATACATAAATAGACGGAGTATCAGTTAAAATACATTTCGGCGTTGAAGTTGTTTATTTCTGTCGGGCGGTTAACGAGCTATTCCACTTTTAAATTTGGTTTGGAGGAGAGTAGTGGAGTGGCGGAACGGCGCGCGGCGTGTTAATAACACGTGTTTCTTAAATGTTCTAGAAAAAAAATTCTGAAAAAAGTTAATACTCTCCCAGATAACGAATGTAACCATTTCAATGGATCGCCTGGTATTGAAATTCTGACTTTTGGAGATTTTAAGTGTGCTCGAAGACGATACTATCGAATATTTAGATTTTTCACAACATTCAAGGAATATGGTGATCCCAACTTCTCATTTAAAAAACCTGTCATTGTTATCGCCACAGGATACTCCTTAAATGCTGTGAAAAATCCAAGTATACGAAAATATCGTCTATAAATATACTAAAAATTCCAAAAAATAACCAGAAATTGAATATATATATGCGAAATTTAACCAAAATCATGGGGTGAGCGCGCTCAGCGCATCACTCTGTATAAATTATCACAGTAACGATAAGCCCGTATGAGTTATACGCGGCCGAATTTTTCGATTTTCGAAAATATACACTCCTAGACGTCACCAGGAAACGCGCGCGAGCATAACAATCGGCACCGCGGGCTCTTAGACAAATGAAAAACGGAACGCAATAACGCCGTGCGCATCATTTTAACGGAAGTGCCGTTTATGTTATAAATTACGGTATCGAGTCGATACTCGCCTGTATATAGTTGAAAAACGGAAGCCCCGCGTAGCAATTTGTAATATCGTATTATTGTTATTATTGTTATACGCATCGTAATCATCGTCCGATTTGTGTGAAAGCCGTACCGAAACTAAAATAAAATGCGATATAATAACGCGTAGTCGTTGTTGCTTTAGACGCAGGACAAAGTATATTATCATAGTTGTTTTTACTGTACGGTGTATTTATTTATTTTTTTTTTTTTTATTTTCCGTCAGTCCGTACACAAGCAAAAAATAAATATCAGAAATAAAGCGAATATTTACTGAAAACCAGAAGATTATGTTAAAAACACAATTTTAAAGTTGGATCATTAGAATATAATGTTGCGAACCAATCGACACTGTATTTATTGGGGGATTGAACCGATATAGTGCCTTTAAAAAAAACTACATAATGTGTCCCGTCTTTTATGTACCACTAAACATCTCAGCCTGATGATCTTAGATGGAAATTGAGTTTTCTGGAGGTGGTGGGGAATATCGAAATACGCGATTTGAGATGATTTTCAGTTTATTAACACTTTACTGTGTGGGCGCGCAATTAAAATTACTTTTTTGAATAGCGGCCTTTATTTTTAACACTAGACACTAGACAATAGACACTAGACATGGATAGACCATTCAAATGTGGTTCCTGGTGGTAAATATAATTTGATTGATATGTTAGAGAAGTCATTTTTTGATTTGCATTGTAGTTTTCTCAATAACGGGGGGAAATGGAATAAAACAATAGAAAACAGGACTATTTATGTACTAACATTTTCTGTTATTTTCCATTTATAGAGAAGACCTGCAATTTTATAAACTAGGAATTTCTAGACACGGTGGTATAATTTTAAAAACAATGACATTTTTGAATTATTTATAGCTATTTGGAAATTTCGAGTTTTTAGTTTTCATTTGGTTTAATATGGATAACAAGTGTTTGGCTTCTTAGAACTGCTCAACAATTTGAAATAGTCATCATTAGTTTCACATAGTGGCAAAAAAAAAAATGTAAGTCTATTGGTGTTCTTTTTTTTTTTTTAGGTGTATAGGTAATATAGGTTAGGCTAATACTTTCCCCGCAACAACAATGGCTCACTCATGGCGCGGAATAAATCAGGTTGTTTTATTATTTTATGAAATTGTATAATTTTACAGATTTTGTAAATCTTACTGAGAGAACTCACGTGGAAGTACTAAATTAACACTTATATTCTATTTCCGTATTACCGGTTTCCGAAACTGAAATCGAACCACAGATCAATCATCTGCACTCTGTAGTGTAAACATGACTGACGTTAGTAGTTTTGTCAAATCCAAACGATAATTATTATTAGAAAATTAAGAAATTTAGACGAGAAGATTGTATTACGGGGTTCCGCCGGTAAAAGTGCACAAACCAGTTTTATGAAGTTAAACTACTGTTTTTTTTTTTGTTTTTGTTAGCCAAATTGTTGTTAATAACTACACTCTTAAGCCGTTTCACAAAATTATCCATCGGCTATAATATTTCTCCAGTGAAAAAATCTCCTATAGACGAAATATCTCCTACAAACACCAATCTTTATTATTATTTTAGATTTTAAGTGTATCGAAAAATGTATTGGTTTTACAAAGATGTTTTATGATTTTCATTTTTTTATGTAAACACTTTATCTACCAGAAAGCTTACTACGATGTATATGATGTAGATCTTTTTTGAAAGATAATTTTCTTGAAGTGGACCTTTAGGGAGGTAATTTTTCGATTTTCTTAGGAGTTTTCTCAAAAAATTTGAAAAATCGAAAAAAAAACTGAGGAATAACTAGAAAAATACGAAATGTAGCTGTAGGTATTAGTTGAAAAACATTCGGCCTTTTTTTTTCCGGTGAACAACTTCCACAGGAAATCTGACTGAGAAGACAATTTTCGATTTTTCAAAGAGTTTTCTCAGAAAATATTGGCACGTGTCCTGGTGGAAGTATATACGTGAATTTTAACGTCGCGACGCGCCTTTTGTTCGTTTCGATTTTTGTTTTTCTGTAATAGCGTTTTATAATGTAAAAGTCGTTTTATTTTTTTTACCGGGCCTTTCGATAGCGATTTTATAATCTACTATAGTGGGTAATAATACCAAAAATATAATAACAATAAGTGAGTACATAGTTTGCGAATGGTTGGCGTACAGGACACACAAAATCAAGTCAAGGTCCTCGTGTATCATATTATTGTTGTATTATATTACATTATTATGGTCAGTAGATTAATAATAATAAATGTTGTTAATGCGATGGAAATAAAACGGGGTTAATGTGCTGCGAGTGCGTGAGAGTGTCGATCATTTGCAACAGTTTCGGAAGGTCCGACGAAAAACGTGTGTGTCGTTGAAATAATATTATATGGAGACGACGATCATATAATAAAAAAAAATACATTAGTATAGGATAATTTAGTGCATATACGCATTCAACGATCAATCACTACAAACGAAAAACGTTAATATCTGCATAAATAGCAAAATGGTAGGTATGCGAAGTTTTATGATTTTCATCAAAATTTGAACTTTAAGCGATTTATGAAAAAAAAAAAAAAAAAATAAACAATTCACTTTATAACGTCCACCTTTTTTTTTAAACTAACTTTTAAAAAACTAAAAAAAAAAACCTCTATAATGTAAAATTTCTATAAATAGTTTAACAATATTGCAAGAATATGTTGACATTTTCTACACGTCTAGGAAAGGCTTAGTAAGTATTTTTTGAAAATTCAGGTCCTTCAGGAAACCTTCAAAATTACTGTTAATTATTTAACAATATTAATAAAAAAAAAAAACAAAAATGTTTTGTTTTTATTTTAATTTGTATACAATACGTATACACTGTATATGTTACTAATTTACTATTTATACCCTTTACTAAAACATTAGGTTAGATAATGAACTTGAGGACATGACACTTATACCTAATGACGGTATACGTGGTGTGGTTATAACTTACGAGTACAGCACTGATTTAGATACTAATACAATATTTTTGTTTAAAATTTTTAGCGAAAAAATTATATTATTAAACTACAATCAATTATAACCATAATACATTTTAACATAGTTAAAACCGGCAAAATTATTTTTTAATCGTATCTAAATTTTATTTTTTAAACACAATGGCACAAAATCTAGAGTCAAAGCAAAATACAGTTTAAAACCAAAAAAAAATGTCCTAGGATAATGGGGACAAGTGCAGCCATTATTATAGGTAAGAATTCCACACTAGACAATTTGTGTAAAAATGCCACGAAGAAATTTTAGGAATACCAAGATACTTCAACACAAGAAAAATAACCAAAACCTATGAAAGACTATATTAAAAAAAAAAAAAATTATTAATCCAATAATTGAAGAAAAAAAGCATATAATTATAAGTATTTTTGTGTGGTTTTTTTTATAAAAATGATATCATATAATATATTTGTCACTGTAAACCTTTACGAAACCAGCATCCAACTAGCCGATGTACTTTATTTCTTCTAATACAAAATTATAAACTTTAAATATGTATGTTGTTTTACTATAGTAACATATAAATAAAATATGTACAGTAAAATGTATAGTACAGGTAGTCTTATTTTTTAGCCATAAGGCACTTTAGACAAGTTATACTTATAGCTTTAAGCGTTTGAGGCGCCCGACGTTATTTAAACGTCTTTTAGCAATTTCAACGCTGCATTGGTCTGTAACTCTAGTGCGATTGCATATATGGTGGCATACTTATTGATTACGTTCCGGATGACATATTTAGATCGACGCGTATGACGTCTTCCCTATCGAACCGACATGCTGTTTCAATTACGGAGCGCGATATTTTGACCATGTCGAATGGCATCGATGCCGGAGCGTGGACACGCGGGGCACAGAGTTCCGTGCACATAAACCAAAACGAAAATATGAAAACCGAAAGTCATAAAAACCGTTTGTAATCCATTCTACGCGGTAACGGTACAAAACAATGGAAATTCACTTGATTGTTTGTAGGAGTTTACAAATCGTGGTGTTGTATTGTAGTACGGGATCGCCAACGTCTCCGCGGGATTTTACCGACATGAGATTTTATAGAGGTTTACACGTCCGAATGTTCTGGAAAGGATAACCTTTCTTAACCACGTTCGTACGAGTTTACCGATAATCTAGCATTTTGCTGTACTGCAGCCGGTACGGTATCGTATGCTACAATGTACCCCCCCGAGAACCGGACGAGCGTAATGATCGGCCGGGGACGGCGGCGGCCCGACATTAGAACGGCGAACGAAATTTGATATTATTTCGACCGCCGTCGGCTTTAAGGCTACGCCCGTTCGCACGCGCTCGTCACGGTCCGATTGGCTATCGCGTATTTAGTTGCCCCGGGGAATCGTAATGCGCTCACAAATTATCGCAGCGTACGATATAAAATCGTTACGATCCCCGGCCAATAGCCGCGCGCGTTGTGCGTGTACTTATAATATCACCCGCACAGCTAAACCGAAATTGGACGGAAAATGTTTTCGCTGCAGAACGCGTGTTTACACTGCGATTGCGCCATGGGCGGCAATGGCATTAACGAACGCAGTGCCGGGTTCCGGGGAGAGGAAGGCGGGGATTTATCGCCGGGCGTGCGATTTTCAGGGATTTTCAGAACGTGTTTCACGTGTTCACGTTATGCGTGTGTTTGCGCTACCAGATACTTCTTCGATTTAATTTTCAAGTATTTCAAGGGCCTCGGAAATAGATCACCCGTTCGGAAAACCCCGCTGAAGCCGAAGTTAATAAAAACGCACCTTTACTTGCGTTCTTTGCGTCTTTGACAAATTAATAACGACGTCTTCGTAAAATTCGAAAAAAAAACTGCACCACGATTGAATAAGTAGTTTCGAAGCCAATCAACAGCAACAAAGATTTCCATTTTCGCATTTATATACGTATAAAGATTATCGTAATTTTGTACGGTGGACGTTAATTCTGGACGGCACTACGCAATCGTGCGCATTCACGATTCATCTGTATAACACGTGTGTATTCATTATGTACAATTTACATTTTGTATTATTTATTATCAGGCCTAGGATTTATGTGCAAAAAAAAAAAAAAAATAAAATTTGCAATTGGTTTCTTAAAAATATGAATATATATGCAACACAAAAATACTAAAATATACAAAAGGTTAGGTAATATACCAAAAAAGTAGTATTGTCAAAACGTTCGCTGTGTACTTTTCGTCGATGTCTGCAGTTTCAATAATTAAATCATATAATATTGGCTCCTCTCCAATATATTCACGAATAATACAGACCATGGACATTATAGTCATTAAAATCGAAAAAAAAAAAAAGAAGAAGTCCTAGAATGCAGCCACTGTTATAATGGTAATTTAATGTACACCCGTGAGCAACAATAAACCATTGCTAACAAAAAAATGATTCTGAGCGGAGTTCAGTTGATAGCGATGCTTTGTCAACAATATATATGTCATATTATGGTGAAATAATGAAATAGGCATTATGTATTTTCTTTAATAATATTTATTTAATGTACCGATTTTCATACGTTTTTCCTCAATTTTTTTTTCGGTCTTTCACATTTGATGGGAAAAACATTGAGAAAATCGAAATATGACTTCTTTAGAGTACCTCCCCAATCCGATTTCCTTTCAGAAAAGGTGCTATACTTAAAAATCGGATCAAGATCTCTGGTAGAAAAGTCGCCCGCGGAAAAAAATAATAAAAATCTTTGTAAATCCATAAGGTTCTTCGCTCCATTCAAAATCCAAAACATACTATTGCATATAAATTCTAGTCCACCGAAATCTTTTGGTCGAACGAGTTGTGTTCCGGAGAAAAACTTGATGGAATTATGTTTCCGGTAGAAAATTGCACCTAGCTGGTGTATCAGAGTACTAGTTTTATTTGTAATTTACATTACGGTTTATAATTATGTGTCTTATATCTTAAACGTTACGTTTACACTCGACAGTCTGAGCGTATCGGTAAAACTTGACATCAACGGCGTTATAATAGGTTTTGAGAAAAGTTGTTAAAATATTCATATCAGCGTCGAGTCGCTTTGAAATTTTCGGCAACTTCACGTTTCGAGTTCAAAGTTCTCTTGAACACTGCTCTCATACTTACGTAGTTACGTGCATCCGTGATCTGTACATAATAAACTATTCACTAGGGTTCATTATAGTACAATTATAATATTCTAATCGTGTTTCCATTTGGATCGATAGTCGCAAACAGATCGACGCGCGACTAGATGCCAAACTCCCTACAAACATACTGACAGAACGAATTCCACCGAGCATTTTTTCTTTCGACACGTTGTCGGTATTCGCTGATAATTACGAAAATGGCCCCATCTCGCCCCACAGTCGAAAATAACGCTGTTTGAGCTCAATAAATGCGCTCGAACAGATAGTTGGGTATTTATATAGATCCGGATTATCGTTACGAATTTAAACTTACTATTGAGGAAAAAATGGAAAAAAAAAAAAAAAAAGTCGCTACACAACTGTCGTCAACACCGCACGAATTTATAAATCAGGAGATTAAACGCAGAAATACAGAATATTTAGAGTTTCGTGCGTACTGTTCGTAAGACTTTTGCTAAACGCCGGACTGCAGTACGCGCAGACTTATCCCCCCGTCCCCTCCCCGTCGTTTCCATATTTACAAAACAATAACGGCGCTGAAATTCGTTGCGTATAAAACCGACCTAAACCGTTTTTTTTCCCCGTTGAGACAAACGATATTTTTAATGTTTAACGTTTCCGCGCGCGCGTAACGTATACGACGAATGAACGAAACGAAAAATTGAAAAAAAAATAACGACAAAACACTGCTGAAATCGCAATCATGTACGGCGCGTGTTGTCCGGGCTACGTACAGAAAACGTGGACGCGGAAAAACACGACGCGTTACATAATATACAGTTTAAATGTCGTCGTGACGCGCGAACGCGAAAAAAAAAAAAAAAAAAAAAAAACAAAAAACGATTAATACGATGAAATTATTCAGTATTATTATTATTACCATTATCATTATCGTTTCAAGGGCGGCGTCGGGTATTTTCGACCGCGCAACACGCGGCGCGCGGCTATCGAATTGGTCCGGCGCGCCGGACACCCCCGGACGCGGTCAACAATAATGTTTTCGAACATATTACGCGTATTGGCCTCATACGCGCCTCCGACGTTTAACGATACGATACGATTCGTCCTTAACGGGCGCTGCGCCCGGCCGCGGCCGACAACGGACGTTCCGTTCGGACTGGGCGTCCCCGCAACGGAACGCCGCACCGCGGGGGAATCGGTTATCGTCGCGCGGGCGACGCGGCCGAACCGTCGGATCGTTCCCGGTCCCGGTCCGCAAACGCCGTGCCGTTTATTAGAAACAACGCGCGACGGGCGTACGCGTGAGCGTGGCCCGCGTACGGTTTAATAAACGAATCCGGATCGCCGATTTTTTTTTTTTCTAATCTAGACAACCGATTATTTCGATTATTCAATTCGCCGTCATCCGGATAACCGAAACGGTATGCGTGACATACGTCTGGACAGTTGCTGTTTGCCGCGGCACGTTTTATGAGGACGTGCGTTTGTCGTTTCCGTCTTACGGACGCGAGTCACGGACAGGGAAAACACGGTCTACGCGCAGACCACGCGGATCTCCGGGTAGAAGCGGCCGTTGTGAAATTACCGCCGTGAATAATATTCCGGGGGGAGAGAGGGCGAGACGTCGCGATTTTTCGAGAAAAAATGCGCGTTTAAAATATTTTAGCTGACGTTATTTACGAACGGTCAATCGAGAGTGTTGCGTCCGGGGAAAACGGAAACGACGCGACGTCTCGTTGTTGTCGTTTTGATTTTTACGCCGACATCGAGCGGGTTTCCGTGCAGTACGCGCGTTTTAACAGCACGCGAAAACGCCGACCGCCGCGACGTCGACGAACGCCCGAAACGGAGACGACGCCGCGGGTGAAAAACGGAACGAAAACAACCAAAAACGGCCGCGGTAGGCCGCGCAGGTGCGCACTTTCCCAACGGTCCCCCCTTCCCCTCCCAACCCAATAAACCCGCCGTACGAATGGCGTTTTTGAAAAGGCCGTTTCTCGCGTCGCGCGATTGTTGCCGTTCGGTTCGGTTGACGCGAGAGGGAAAAAAAAAATGAGACGAAAAAAAAAAGACGCAGGACATCGGATACGCTGCGCGCGGCGCGACGACGCGCACGGTAAGCGTGCGTGTTGTTTTCACGCGGGGTCCGGGGATCTGAAACGGCGAGATTCGTTACGCGCGATTGTCGTATCGTGTCGCAGCACGAGGCGAACCGCCGCGATAATAACGACAGCGATAATGATGACGGCAATAGTATTCGTAATGAACCGGAGCGGAAAAAAAATTTTCAAAAAAAAATCCGCCGACGGGTTTCGTTTTATTCCGCCCTCGTGTTGTGCGCGCGCCTACGTGCGCGTTGTCGTGTCGCCGTGCGGTTCGCGTGGAATTCCAACGAAACGAAAATCGCACGGTCGCGCACCGCGGCATCGTCAAATGATCGCCGCTGGCTAACAACAACACGACAATAACGCGGTATTGCGATGACGCCGGCGGTTTACTGCTGCTGCTCGATTGGGCATGGTTACAAAATCATTTGACGGAAAAAAAAAAAAAACAAAAAACAAAAACAAACGAAAATCGTTCGTTTAAACAGTTTTACGGGAAACAAATGCCGCGCCGGGTGTTTAAACGCAAAACGAAAACAAACATCGGCCGAATCGCGTTCGCCTAAAACCCCGTCGGCTTGTCGCGCGGTTTTTTTTCCCCCTTGGGAAATCAAACCCGTACGGACCGAACCGGTTCGGCCGGGACGAGAACTCGAGGAACGGTCTCGGCCGACGGTTTCGCGGGAAAATCCGACTGTCCCGCGCACCGGGCGCGCCGTTGCGACTTGCCGCCAACGGCCGTTCCGCGGTGCCGGGTACGCGCGGATATTCAACGAAAAACCACACGTTCATTTTAATGGACATTTTCTCGGGGTCGTACTTTAAGAAGGTAATTTTTCGATTTTCTTAGGAGTTTTCGCATTTGATGTGAAAAATCGAAGAAAAACGGGAAAATGTACTGTATAAAAATATTAGTAAAATATTACGATTTTTTTTTTCTGTGGACAACTTTTCTACCAGGAATTTTGCTCGAATTTACAATTAAAACACTTTTTCTATAAGTAAATCTGACCGGGGAGGTTTTTTAAAGAGGTCGTTTTTCGATTTTCCCAAGAGTTATCCCAGCAAATGTAAAAAACATGAGAAAACCGGGAAAAACGCAGGAAAATCGGTACAATATGAAACAAATATTATTGAAGAAAATATATAATGCCTATTTATTTATTTTACCATATTATGACATATATAAATATATATTGTTGTTATCATTATCAACTAAACTCCGTTTAGAATCGTTTTTTTGTTAGCAATGGTTTATCGTTGCTATACATTAAATTCCCTTCTGTATCCTACCTTACCAACTTTCCACCAACAACAGTGGCTGCACCCACGTCTGAAGTATGGCCGTCTTTTTAATTTACATTTGAGATTGAAGACCTCATGTATGTATTTTAAATTCAGGTGTTGTTCTGCTTAAAAGGATTTAAAGTTCTCTTCTTTTTTTTTCTTTTTTTTTGTTCATAGAGAATACGTACATAAGTACACAACGAACTAAATAAACAGCGCTGATTTCATAAAATCACCTCGGGCCAGAGCGCATTCCCTTCCGACCCGGAGGGTTGAATGACTGAGAGCCCTAAAAGGCCCATTCTCACTACTAACATAGTGGAATCTGTGAGGGTGTTCAAAGTTACGAAAACCCCCCCTTCCCGCGTAAAAAACATGTCGAAATCGTATTGAAATTGAATCCGACTTTCATCGCATCATATTTCACCTATATAAAACAATTCTGATTTCCGAGTCTGGGATTATTTGTTCTAGACGGAGTATCCAAAAGTATAATGGAAAAAACATAAATATCTATACACAATGCAGTGCGGTAGTTTTCGAAAAAAAAAAAAAAAAAAAAATTACAAAACCGTTTCCTAGTCTGAAATCGATAGAAGCGGTCGCCGACTTATCGGAGTTTTCCCGAGTAGACCGTGTCAGGTAACTCTGAATGGTCGAAAACCCGATGTGTTTTCACTGCCGGCGCGCGGCGATTTACCGATCGGCCGGGACATAATAATACGATCGGAAGTCGCGGATCGATACTTCAATATTATTATTTTCAATACGGACGGTGACTTGGCGTTTTGGACTTGGCCGACAGTACATTCGCTATTACAATACGATGGTATACGACGGTGCGACGGGGTCACGAGAACATCATTTCGACCGGTGGCGGGGTCGTCGTAATGCAACGAACATGATTAGGTGTGCCTACCACAAAAACCGAGCAACGAGGCCGATAAAAAATAAAAAAACAACAGCAACATCATCGTCACGCGCACAGCGGTTTTCAATATTGTTCGTCGGACGATTGTTTGTACACGATTGGACGTTTACATTATTGTTACGGTTAGTTATACCTACGGTTTTTTTGTCTACGTATCGCCGCAGGTCTCACGGAAAATTCTGCAATTTTGCACAGTTTTCAATAGAAGTAAATTCTATTTTGAAAATACTGTACGCACTAGCATTTTCCTAACCTAATTTTACCCAACTCAATAGGCTAATAAACTACGTACACTTATTTCGAAAATACACACACACTTATATGCAGTTTAGATCGAAAAATAAAGCGGAATAAAATGTGTTATAAAGAATGCCAACAATTTACTTAAGCACTCGGTTTTATTTATCTCTTTTTTTTTTTTTTTTCTTAGAGCGATGATCAAATATTATAAGAGTGACCGTTTTCGTAAATTTTACTATGGGGATCGTAAATTCGGGAGTAGGCAAAAGAGTCGCGAAAACCCGCCACGAAATGTTCGTTCAAGTTAGAACACCTCACCGCGAAATTCAGGACCGAAACTGGTATCGAATATCGAAATCGAAGTATTTATTGGTATCGTTTCCGTCATTAAATCCGAATCGCCGGAAGGACATGTATTACACACATTTCGGTTCCGATCAAAATTCAAAAGGCACAAATGAATATTGAACAACCGCGGTCGAAAAGAGACTTTGAATTTCTATTACAACCGGTGCCGTTTACCGTGGCACATTATCGTTGTTCAGTTCTTATTGTTTTCGTTCGGCTGCAATTTTCGAATCGTCCGAGTGGAAAGTTTTCAAAAAAAAAAAAAGTCGCCACGTCGCGTTCGCCGTGAGTCCGCCCTGGCGATAAATTCGCCAACCGTCCGCTCGGTTCGGAAACGTGTAAAATCGCATGCGTTACACACACAAATCCGTCTAAAATAACAGACGGGCGGCTCTTCTGTTCAGTATCCGGGGCCGACTTTCCGAGACCCGCACAAAGTCGTCGCGTCATCATCCGTAACGGGTCGCGGTCAGTGTCATACCGAACGGCGCTCGGAATCGTCAGCAATGGTTTACCGTTGCTTACAGATATTAATGAAATAACCTCGTGTTTCCTAGCTCCCCGACTTCCCATCTACAACGGTGGCTGCACCCGTCCCCGGTATATCGGCTCATTTTTTTTTTTTTTTTTTTTTTTTTTTTTTTAATTGGCAATTACATCGGTTTGTAACACAACCTATTGTTATAAAGTGTTGAAAACTTATGTTCAAACATTATTTATAAACGTCAAAATGCAAATTACCTATATTGATTCGTTAAAATTGAATTCCGAGTTTTTTTTTAATTTTTTTTTTTTAACCCCGAAAAATAGTTAATTACATTTAATTACGCGAAATGTGTTCGAATTCACGCGGCAACGCCCTTCGGGTGCAGCCGGTACGCATAATATGCTGGTTTGTAAAACACCGTGCACGAATACATTATGTACCGTGCACGAGATGTTGAAATATTCAAAACTTATAGATTTTCTGCATATAATATCTGTTTACACGTGTTAACGTTATACCCGTTCGATATTTACAAGTAAAACGTGTACCTACATACTATTATTTCGACTGTAGTTGGAATATGTTGACATTTCGTTATTGTTTTTTTTTTTTTTTTCGTGTTATAGATTTACATAATTTTTCCTATTGCTACTATCGTCGAAACGTACAATGTAAAATGCATGCATACCTGATATTATAATGAAACAATATGTTCATGGTTGGGTCAATGTTGTTTCTATTATTGCGCAATCGGAATAAATTTGATCGCGCCATACAAAAAAAAAAAAAAAAAAAAAAGAACATAAAAAAAAAAAATACTAACATACTAATATTAATTCCAGCGAAATGATTCACGTAGGCTTGTTCAATATCATAATGCATACATTTTCCAATTTACATTCACACCGTATATCTCCCCATACGATTGTTTTCAGTTTGTCAACGATAATTGTAATATAATGACACAGAAATCGCACTAAAACCGTACAAATCGTAGAGGTAGGTACGTGAAAAAATATTCCACTACTACATCGAAGGATTATGCGATTTTTCTATAACCGAGTAAAAAAGGTTCGATTTCGATCACCGTTTTTTTTTTTTTTTTTATTTGATGAAATTTACACAAATTATTATTATTACCTTAACAATTTATTGATTGTTAGCTTGAGCTTATAAAACTCACAAATTTTTAAATTCTCAAATCAGCTCGAAGAACAAGGCTGATCAATTGTTTGATTAATACTTCATTATTGGAGGAAAGGGCGGCGGAACAAGAAAGATTAACGTGAACCGAAGAAAAACTATTTGTTTGATTAAGCCTGTTGGAGTGGATGGAAGGGCGTTAATACATATTAACAGGTGGAAAAAATCGCAACATTCACCGCCGCAGACGACGAGGATACAAGCGGGGCTGCTATTCATACCTAGACGATGAAAACAAAAGTCGATACGTCGAAATGTTCAAATTAATGACGAACTCTATAAAATGTCTATTTTCGAATTTTTCAAAAGTAATAAAATAAAATCATTTTTTAGCATTCGTTGAAATATAATTATATTCCGTAGCGCTCGTCCCAGTGAGTAATATACGAAAAAAAAAAAAAAAAAAACTCTCGGAATTTGATTATGTTTATTATCCTCGGAGACATTACGATAATATGGGTACATCTTCACGGGACACTCTGTATATTGGTTATGTACGAGACATTCCTGCAGCGACAGCTATTAGACGCAAGCTGTATAATAGTACGGTGCATTATTTGTCGTTACAATATCTATTGTGCCGTTCACGCGCTTTAGGTCGGGTCTCGGATTGTGATAGGTTAGGTCGTACAGCGAGACCGGGCGAGATACGGTTCGGGTGTATAACAATAATAATAATAATAATAATGTAACGATCCATCCAACGTCGAAGATTCGTTTTGACGATTTCGACCTTCGGAAACGTATGATGATGATGATGATATAGGCACACGATAATATCGTCGCAATTACCTATAATGTATAAATTGTCGTGGATAAATTGATAATTGCGGGTTACGTGCCTTCCTGATTTGTGTCCGCGCGCGATAAATTGGTCGGCACAAAATGCTGGCGCGGCGGTCGTTATTTTATTTGCGATTTTTCGGTTAGGCTAAAAACGCAGTAACAACAATAACGAAAATATGCGTGAGGTTACACACGTGCATTCACTTAGCTCTACGCGTACCTATACGTGTACGATTTCAAGGAGGCGTTGAAAAAATATTCGCATTTTTGTTTCGAATTTTTGTAATAATAGATTTCCTAGTCACGCCAACACACATCTCGTATACCATCTAATCCAATGTCAAATCGCGTTACATTCATCGCGAGAACAAAAAAAAAAAAAAAAAAAAAAAAAAAAAAACCAGAACAAATCGAAATGAATCGAATCGCGTGTTCATTTCCTCGATTTATATTTGTATACACGATGAAATGGCATTATTGAATATAATCGTTTAAGAACACAATAATATATTATTTTGACGTGTAAAACGAACGTCCCTTTTGCGCATTAATATCGGGGAAATTTTAAGCGGCCAATCTCACCGTTAGCCAATAATCCGGCCGCGCCGAGTGGCGACAACGGACCCTCTCCCCTGGCCTGAATTTGAGGACATAATAAGTATAAATGCGCTAAATAACAATATAGTTACTAGGAATGCACAGCAAGAGGAATGAACACTGAAAAAATAATTGTAATATCCAAAATATTCATTTTCAAAACGCTATTCAAACGCCAGGCGCTGTGCCGCTACATAAATTACGCTGCACTGCTCTACGCCTTTATCGGTTTTAACTCGAGGCACTTGAGTTCTTTTTATAACAATTACGACGCGATTTACGTCGTGTGTTAATTTTTTTCCGACATCGAAATAGGAAGCTGTTAATGTGTATTCAACGCGTACTGTTATACAATTTCCGAATTTTCATGTCCATGAAAAGTCTAAGAAGAATTTTTTAGTTTTAAATTTTGGATTTTTAACGAAGCGAAGAAGCTTATATGAATAATCTTAGACATATTCTTAGAAATTCAGAAGTATGTTTTAAAAAATTAAAAACTTCATATCACCAAATGTTTTGAAACGAAAACACCTGTGAGTAGCAGAGCTCCATTGCTATCTAAACTTGTTTTTGTTTTTAGATTCTAAATTTAAGTAAAGCGATGAGTGCGTATTGATTTCACTACTAGTCACGTGGTATTCAATGCGAATTCTAGTTATTTCAATCTGCATCGTTTACCTGTGCCATTTTTATGCTCTAATGTCATGTTATTATAGGAAATTTTAAACACCCCCAAGCTATATGTTGGTCAGGGATGCTTTGTTTTAGTGTCTCGGTTTTATTATAGCGTGTCTTTTTTTCGGATTGTTTGTCTGTAAACAACTTTTCTATCAGAATTCTTGTTTCAATCAAAAACTTTACATGATTTCTAGTAGCAGTTTTAATCTATTTGATGTATTGTGTATTTAAAGGATTATTTTTAATTTTCCTTGTAGTTTTCTTAATAAATTGCAAAAAATTTACAATTATTTGTGTATTATTTTTATTAATTTCTGAATGATTAACTTGGCAACAAAGGGAAAATACGACTAATTATACTCTGATCAGAATCGTTTTTTGTAAAGCCACGGTATACCTTTGCGCACAGTTGTAAATTGAGTTACTCTGTATACATCCTCGCATGGTCGTCCTTAGGTGGGGGGGGGGGGGGGGGGTGTGGGACCCAGAGTCTGGGTCTCGCGCTTATTACTTTGATTTGAGGCCTCGCTTTCGAAAAAAAAATATCAACAATACGAAATATAATATAATAAAATATAAAAATGTTTATCATTTCACTCTGGGCCTCATAAATCCTAAGGCCGGGTCTGCATCCTCACGTTCGACTTCTCTCATAAATCAGTGGCACGCCCATCAGCAGTATCGGCCCTTTTTTTTATTTTAATTTTTTTAGTATTGGTTTTTAAATTGTATCGACGGAAATTTTATTGGTGTAAACGAAATGGATATAGGTAATGTATGTGAGGTATGTTAAAAATCAAAAAGGAAAAAGATCGAGTCGCAGATTCGAGTAAAATGCTTTGCACTTTATACCGTTCAAAGTGAATTACCGTGGGCAGGCAACGCGCGAGTTTGCCTAGTTAGTCACGATTTTCGCGTAATAATAGCCAAGGATAGGGTGATCGCCGTCTAAACCACGATTGTATTATTATATTATTCTACATAATGTATGGCTTGTGGTGCGGGTTTTCGCGTCGGAGAAACCGAGGGGGGAAAAAAAATCGATCTTAATAAATTGTCGGTCGCGGGTGTCCATATGTAATTTATTAACGAATAATAATATTATAATGATAAAACAAATACGGCCGCACCTATACGCAATACACCTAACGTCTAATTATTTTGCAGCAGTTACCTACCCGTAGACGGCTACAGGTAACACGCGTACCTGTACAAGTATAATATTAGATTCCACCGTCACGAGTCGGATAAAATATATCAATAACAAGTATAATAGGAATAGGTACTTAGGCAATATCATTATAATGTAACGAAGCATGAAGAAAAAAACCGAAAAGTGTAATCGTTGCCGGTCAACGATGCATAATACGGTGATGAGGTATAGGGACGGGGACGGGGGACCTTGTTATAATAATAATAATAAGAAAATATCCATGCGTTTTTTTTTTTTTTTTTTACGTATTACAAAAAAAAATAATAATAATTATTCGTCCGAAACCGATTATTGTCGATAGTAATTTTTTACGTGATGAGAATAATTATCGGTGTTCATTGGATATAATATTATGATGTACGGACCGTGTTTGAATTCAAATTCTTCATAAGCATAAAAATAATACATATTACATTAAAGTCAACTTTTTTTTAGTTGACCGCAAAGTACAACTTATAATAAAATTCCTGTTAAATTGTCAAGCATTTCTGTTTGGTTTAACAGCTCTATTCACAGAGTGCCTACCGAATAAATATTACGTAAAAACCTCACAAAATTAAAATGTCTGTAAATAGCTCGAAAATTGCTCTAGTGTTCTGAAAATTTCACCATGTCTAGAAAATATAATATAAGATTTATATCAAAATTTCAAGTCTCGACAAAAATTTTTCACATAACTGCAATGATAACAAACAAAATCGAAAATAATAAAAGCATTAATTTTGTAAATTGTTCCATTTTTTTCTACGTTTTTCCCCGGTTTTTCATAATTATTATGAAAACCGCTTGGAAAATCAAAAAAATGACTTCCTTAAAGTACCTTCCCAGTCAAATGTCCTTTCCGAAAAAAGGGCTATACTAATCGAAAATCAGAGCGAAATTGCTGGTTATAAATAGAAATATTGTTCATAGGAAAAAAAACATCATTGTAAAACCAATACATTCCTCGTTTCTCTCAGAATCTAAAATTGATTCGTTTCAACTATGGAACCTTCACAGCAATATAATAAAATAATTAAGTGTACTTTGATGTTTGGTGGAGGAGAGGGTAAAAGTTTCCATTGGGCCACCATTGCCCACCATGTGAATTTACTATTTTTCTTCTCTTTGAATTAAATTCATCGATTTTGTGTTTGAAATGCTGCAAGTACGCAATTCGCACGTAAATAATAATAGTATATGATGATTTTTGATGTTTTTCGCTTTTATTTGTACTCGAGAGAACCGAAACGACGCAGTTCACGACTATTTTAATAGTCGTGAAATATGAAATAATTATACTGTGATACGATTGTCGAAACTATACGTATATACAAAATATTATGTGTTTTACGCTTTAGAATTTTCGCATACAAATATGATATTATTTCAGTACGTCGCAAAAGTCAAATTGTCTTTTCTGTCCACGTATTTGATGTCATCGCATGACGCGTATTTGGACCATCGCACAATCGACGCGAAAATGACGGGGTGTTCTTTTTTTAAATAAATAATTTATATTTATGAAGCATCTATGTCGGTCGATGAATGTAAACGGAAGGATTATAGGAAACTACAAAATACTACGCAAAAATAATATATAAAAAAAAAAAAACCATTTTTCCGTCGTATATTATGCAGTTGTCTAATAATAGAGACGACAACACGGATGGTTTGAATAATTAATACGCATGGTGTAAATATAATTGGATGCAAAAATATGGTTGTGTATAAAAAAAAAAAAAAAAAAAATCGAGCGCGTTACTTTTATAATAATTGACAAAATATTTCAAATACAAACATACACAGCTGCGCGTATTGTGTGATAATGTTATTATGAGGTAATCTGTCCGCCAATAGTCAACAAATGTTGTAAACATAAAAATAATCGCCCGCCTAATACCCATTTACCTATTTATTATGATTTAAAAATGGAAACGCGTGGAAATGCATCGAACGCGACGCCGTTGATTCGGTCGACACACTTTTTAGCGACGTTGTCTGTTTGAAACACAACAATGTTATTATAATACACCGTAATGAGCTATAGGTACGTCCGCAACTAGCGGACGTCCGAAATGTCCGACGAACGTGTTCGCCGAACGTTTGATAGGTATGTGTAAAAATAATTATTTTCCCGTCGCAATTCGTTAGCGTTTTTGTGAAGTCGCGCGTTCACATAAATCGGAAAATACTTTGGAAAGTATACATACGGTAATGTTACGATTTGACAAATTCTATCGGATTAAAAATTTAAAAACCAAACGCGCATACTTCTCGCGATGGGCATGGGCGCCATTTTTGTGGGTGAGAAGTTGAGAAGGCAGAGGGGAAATTCTATGTACACCTGTGCGGAAGGATCGGAGTATTAACGATTTGAATATAATACATTTCGTTCATTTTTCCGTTTTTCCCATTTATTTGAAAAAATCCTGGGAAAATCAAAAAAATTACCGGCTTATCATAGTATCATCCCAGTCAGAATTCCTTTCAGAAAAAGTGCTATAATTGAAAATCGGAGCAAAATTGCTGGTATAATATTTACTGCAAGGGGAATAAAAAGTTGTACTATTTTACTAATACATTTCGTATGTTTTTCCCTTTTTCCTCAGTTTTTTTTCTTATTTATTGGAAAAATTCAAAAAAAATATTTATAAACATTATAAAACTAATACATTCCTCTTTTTGCTCAGAATCTAAAACCACATTATGAAAATTGAGGTGTTCATTTGTTAACTCTTTGGGGAAGGAGGTTGTGGATGGGGGTCATAGTCGCACCCAGGAAAAAATCCTAAATACGCCATTGGTGTAAGAAATATTATAAATATCCTATAGAAATGCATACGACAAAATAATATTCACTAATAGACTACTGTATATGCGTAATGCGTATCCATGGTGTCCTACAGTGTTATCCGAATGCTTATAACTCTGTCAATATTCATTTTTTTTAAAACATTCGAGTTCAAATCGAGTTTTGTATCAAGAGTTTTGTATTAGAGAAAAATTAAATTCTAATTGTCATCCTTCGGTCACTAAAAAAAATATGTGTGTTTCTTCGTTTCTAAAAATCTTCAAAAAATACTATTTTTAAAATATATTACTCTAAACGTTTGAATGCATCATACTGACATACTCGATCAATAGTTTCTTATTCAGTTTTCATTTCTAAAAAATCGTTTTCACGCCTATTTTCCATACATATTACAGTCGCTATAACTAAGAAACTGCCGCCGAATAATTGTGATACATTCAAATTTTTAGTACATGTTTTACAAAATGGCTATTTTGAAAATTTTAAAAAGTGAAAAAAAGTTGGTTTTTTTTTCAATGATTATGGGACGAAAATAACATTTTCTTTTTTCTCTATATTTGTGTCCTCTTGACATAAAACCCGGTTGAAAAAAAAAATTTAAATTGATAGGGCTATTAACATTTGGGTAACCCAGTAGGATATTCTGTATAATTTTACCATCAGTCCGGTAATATTAATATTTTTGTTGTTGATCGTTTTAATTTATAACGTTATAATCGTTATAATTTAAACGTTTCGTTACTGCCGGCTGTTATTTCCTAACACGCCATTACTCTGCGGTAAATTTAAGTATAATATTAAATATTAATAGTCCTGAACGGTTTATGACTTTATTTCGTATTCGATTATCATTTAAATATGGCTGTGCATGCGTATAATCGGTTTAGAAAAAAAACCTGATATTTTTCATTAAATTACAAAAAAAAAAAAAAACCAAAATTGAAAATAATAATAATAATATCCGTAAACTTTCTCGTTATCCCCAGTTATTTAGAAAACTAATTTTGAAAAAAAAAAACAACTGGAAAAGAGCTTTCCTTGACATTTGGAGCATGATTTATGGTACCTAAAGAAATAAAGTCGAAAATATCTGATAAAATGCAATTTATAACGTAGTAAATTCCCGTCCGTTTGTTCACGGTTTTTCTCGATCAGTTATAAAATTGCAAACAAAATTCTATACTCGAAAATCGGATTATCAATCGTATTTCTCCTTGTTGCCAGCGTGGCACCTAATCAATAAAAATTACACATATTCAGTTTTTATCATTTATTAAGAAGCTCACAAGGAAAATCAAAACATGACCTGCGAAATAATACAACAACTAGATCAAAATGTATTTGAGATGTATTTCTATACATTTTCGATCGGAACCGGAAATGAAAGCAACGAAAGAAAAGTTGTTCACAAACACCCGGAAAAAATAATCACATTAAAGTAAAGCCAACGCGGCCAATTTTCGCTTCTCTCAGAATCTAAACATTGGATATAAACAAAGCCGGCGTCACAATATTGCGTTCGTAATATTATTAAAGAGCTCCCAGGATAATGGAGACGGGTGCATTCGCCGTTATAGATAATTTAATGTATGCCTAACCCGTGAGCAACAATAAACCATTGCTTACGAAAAAACGATTCTGAGCGGAGTTCAGTTGACAGTGATGCTCTGTCAACAATATATATATATAAATATGTCATTTTACAATAAAATAATCATACAGGCTTTATATATCTTCTTTAACAACATATGTTTAACGTTGTACCGGTTTTCCCGTGCTTTATCCCGATATTTCAAACTTGATGCGAAAACTCTTTGGTAAAATCGAAAAAAGACTTCCTTAAAGCGCCTCCCCGCGCCGGTTTCCATTCAGAAAAGCGGCCGCACGCGGCGCACAAGGTGCTAAGGTCACGAACGACCGACGGACAACACGCGGCCACCGCGGCACCGTAGATTACCGTGTGATAACAAAAACTAATCGACCGCGGCAACTCTGAAAGACGACCGAATCGAATGCGTACGTAAGAAAGTGCGCCGGGTAAGCGAACGGCCCCACACCTCGCGACGTGCCGCGGTCGGCGTGCGCCAAGCAAGCCGAGTACGCGGCGGTCCGCGAAGCGTGCAAAATACGAATTTTAGCGGGATGGCCGCTACCGCCCGGATAGCGAGTCGGGGGGGGGGGTACGCGCGTACTCGGCGCGCAGTTTCATTAGCGGAACAGACGGTCAACCCCCCCGGGGACCGTCGAAACGTTAAAGCGTGAGAAATCCGCGTGTGATATTGTTCGTGGAAACGAACGATAGTGATTGCAGTGCGGGTACGGCGCATCCGGTAGACGCGCGGATTATTCGTATTATTTTATGCGTTCGTTCATTTACGTTCCCATTACGTCGTATTTGTTCAACGCGAAAACCGAATCCAAAGACGAAATTAATAAAAATTAATTATTATTCGATTATAATTGAGTAACAGCGGCTTAACGTTCTGCGACGCAGTACATTATGGTAATCAAACAACAGTAGCGATTGTTAGGCGTTAACGACTGTTTCGTTAAGTAAGTATTTATTGTCCGCCGCGGCGAATGCGCGCGCGCGGGCCGTGATGTTTTGTTTTTTACATTTTTTTTTTTTTTCACGCGTATGCGATTATACGATACATTATGTTTGGCCTTTATCCGAGCGCAAAACAATTATTTTTAACGACGTCCGCGCGAGGTTCCGGGACCGCGGTTGCCGATTTCTGAAACTCCACCGTACGCCGGCTACGTCTAATAAAATATCACATTACGTCTAATAAGCAAACGCCCGTGTGTGCACATTACGGACGACGTTATCGCGCGTAACAAGAAAATATCGTTAGGACGGACCCGAAAATCGGCCGCTGCGCTCGTTTCGATTATTTAATAGTGCGGCCAATGACTATTAGTGACTCAGGGACTTTTGCGATTTTCACGGTTTGAAAAAAAAAAAAAAATAAAAACAATAATAATTATCCGTTTTATATTGTTCACGAAGCGTTAAAACTCGATTCCGTTCGCGTCGTCGAATCGAACATACAAATGCACGCGAATAAAACTCGAGTGCGTTATTTTGAACTTTAAAGACGTTTTTATTTGTCGGCGGTTTTTTAATGGAACGTTCCGTTCCGGGTCCCAGTTAATATGACGGTTCCAATTACTTTGTACGGATTTATTTACACCTAATACTGGACTAGATACTCGATTCGCAGTGCATTAAACGAAAATATGAATTAAATTTTTGACGCATCTTAAAAATATCTATGGTTATTTAACACTAAATCTCCCCCCCTGCCATTCAAAAATGTCAAATTTTTCCCGACGCCAATATTTAGCATGGATTTGCATGCTATCGCCGCAATTCGCACGCTTTTAGTTTAGGCGCCGTATCACAAAAACTATGTCTAATTGGATGCTAAATATTGGCGTCGGAAAAAATTTGACATTTTAAAATATGGTCGGGGTTATTTATGCGAAATGTTTTTCGAAATTCCAAACTGTTCTCCTCCCCCAGCCATTCGCCATTCGCGTCATTTTCGATTTTCAATGCGTTTTAATAAGCCGGCGGGTCTGCAGTGGAGATAATGAGTAGCCCCCATGCTCGGGTAAACTTCAATCTATAGATACAGCGATTTCAGTATCGCATTTCGAGACACTCTGCACTTTCCAGAACTGTATCGCGGTACAACATTGTGTCTAAAATACGTATTCGAGATACTATTTTATAATCGATCGTGCCCGACCCTTGATATAACACCGCGCGTATTATGGTGTCGTTATTATTAAACCGGAGATTTGTTGTGACCGACGCCGACCCAGTGTCGGTCCGCCCGCGATATTATCGTGTCACGATATAAATATAATATCGTTGTGTTTACACGCGGTGCGTGCCCCCGCGAGATCGTGATCAATGATCGACGAGCACTCATCGACCTCCGTAATGTCTCGACCGACGACCTCGACGGTATCTTTCGGCTAGATATTCGTTCGTCAGCAATGATAATAACAATATTATATCAATAATCGCGAGGTATTAGATATCAATCGTAACAACGAGTATCGCGTTTGAAATTTTTATTTGATTTTTCGCGAGGGCGTCACAATTTTTATGAAAAGAAAATTCAATTTGTTAACCGGGTCGAAAAGTCCCCGCCGCACGATGGGATAGAACGGTATTCGACGTGCCGAAAATAATTTACTTATTGAATCTATATCATAATATATCGTAATGCTTATTTTCATTGGCAAGCGCATAACTTTGAACCGGATGGACCGATTTAGCTGCATTTTTTTTCCACCGGGTTCGTAGTTATCAGGACAAAGTGTTGACGAAAGAAAATTTTTGGAAAACTCACCGCAAAAGTCGTAAATTCGGATGATATTTTTATACGGAAACCTCAAAACTCTTTCTTTTTTTTTTTTTTATTTCATTAATATCACAAAGGAAACCTATTACAAAAATCAACAAAAATGATTAGATAATTGACGTTCAGTTCTGCCGTCAGATGTGTCTGTAACAAAAACAAATAGATATGGGTGAATGAGTATAAATGTTTGAATGAAAGATAAATGTTGAAAATTCGGATGGTATTTTTTTAAATTTTATTTGTATTATTATTATTTTTTTTTTTTTTTTTGCAAAATGGTCCGAGTTGTTCAGAGAAGGTTCAAAGGCATTGAAATCCTCGGTCTGACCAGTGGAAGTAATAAACCAAATATGCAGCGTGTTAGGCCGGATACGTTTTTAACAATTTAAGTGCGACAACGGTTAACTGAACTGATGGTGACGGGGATTGAAACGGGAAATCCAGGGGGGGAAACGTCCTTATTACACATTTGTTTGGCGCGGGCAACGTCGGCCAGAACAGCCGGTACCTATACTTAATATAAAACTACGACTTATACTGTTTTTATGTACATATATTACATACGTTACGTACGTATTTATTTTATTATAATGAGAAGTGTAATTAAAATTATTGTTTTACAAATTCTGTTTCTGATTTAGTTTCGTGGTCACTCGAATCGTCCTTGTCAAATTTCATTCATATTACTGCTAATTACTACAATGCTTTATACTAAGCATTAAATAGACACGGACGCTGTATTTCTCTAATAAACAAATAAGATACCGACAATTTCCAGCGGCTTGATTTTAGAACAGCGGCCAAAAAAAGCGAACGCTATTTATAAATACTATTAAAGTTTTTCAATTCGTCTTCCGCGCCTTCGCAACGGTTTTTTTTTTTTTTTTTTTGGAGTTGGTCAAATCAAAAACAAATCTCTACCTGACACTGTCCGTCGTTTTTCAGATCATCTATTTAGATTATCATATTGTAATATAAACAAATTTAAGAGGTTACGCTCGCTCCGAAGGGCGTAATGTATTTGCGTTTTAAGTCCAAAGTGCGCAGTACAATATGTATAGTGTGCAGCTCGAAATCCCAGCTCGTATTATGAAAAAAAAAAAAAAATTACTCTTACGAAAGGGCGTTACGAAAAAAAAATTCTGGGCCCCCGAAATACGTTTCTGGTATAATAATTGTTATACGCCGACAGGTACCGTACGTTTCTATCGAAACGCTCGGGACGTGACCGATAAACGGCAGCAACCGATTCGACAGCTGCAATAATCGTTTTGGACGGTGTCCATTTACATTATCTGCGACCGATTTGATTTTTCCGACGGACGGACTTCAGATATTTTTACTATCTCATCGAACTCTCTGTGGATCGGGCTCCGGGGCTAGGCGCGAAACTCTATCCGAACAACCCGATCGGCGTTATGCGAACCGTCGTTCGCGCGATATCGTGCAATAAGTGGCACTGGGGGAGGGGGGGGGAATCGAACGGAAAACCGGCGCGGCGATGTTCCGGCCGATCTCCCTGCTATCAATCCGGTGATTCTTAAAACGGGATGTCGGGATGGCGTGACGTCTGAACAAATACTAATTTATTCTCCGTTGAATCGTTATAATCACCATAACGGTTAACGCGTTAATGTTATGGTTGACTATCATTCGAAAACGAACCCGCGCGCGCGTAATTCATTACGGTGATAATATACGGAATACAAACAAATCAAAATGTAACATATAATAATTATGTGCCCGGCTCGTGTAGGTGTCGATAATAACGGGTGTGATTTAGAAGTCCGTGACATTGATCGGGATGCTGTTGTGGAAACCGACCGCAATATTGCAATTTCGAACAGTAAACAACAAATATTTGAAACGACCTATATAACTTAAGGTCAAACCTTTTTCTGTGCCGTATTATAATACGTGAACAAGTTAGTCAGCCGTAATGCGCGTTTCGTTTTAATATTATTTATAGCGCACGCGAAAGCATTTTAATTTGTATTACTATAGAAAAAAAAAAAAAAAAAAAAAAACGACAGCGTTTTATAATCAGGATTCAGAAACGTCATCCGAGGCATTCTGACTACACTTTGGCAGTACTATATTTTCGGATTCGGAGCTGAGCGAAGGGTCTATTGGTTTTACCGTAATGTGTGTACTTTGTTTCCCCCCCCCCCTATCTACAAACCCCTTTTTTTTTTTTTTTTTATACGAATTTTAACATAAATTTTCGACGAAAATCGTAAATATTGCCGCCTTTTAAAACATGTATAATCGAACTACGCTCAGAATCGTTTCTCATTAGTAATGAATAATATTGTTGCATACAAACAAACATAAAATTTCCCTAAAGTATCCTGTACCTTTTAAACTTCTCGCGCCTACAACAGTTGTACTCCAGTACAACGGAGTGACCCGACCACCGTGCGTATTATGCCAGTCTCTCTTTCTTTTTTTTTTTCGTATTTCATTTTTCGTCAATTTTCACATTAACCGTTTTAATATTTCATAAACAAAATTTGTCCAGATTTTTCCATTTCAAATACTACCGATCCACGCGGCGCCCGTTGCAGTTAATGCCGGACTCCCGTTGGACCGTGATAAAAAAAATAAAATATATAAAAACCGCATGTATATTTTTTTTTTTCATAATCATTAGTTATTTCATACAACCAATGGAAAATTATATACACTGTACGAACAATAATAAATGTACTCGTTAGTGTAATACCCGTATCTATCTATTTACTCATAATGGATTTCGAAACAATATTGCCAGCGAACGTGTTTAAAAATAATGTATACGTTCAATACATCCTGCAGTGACCGTATAATACTGCATTATATATATACACAGGGTGATCCATTTAAGTGGCTACACTCGATATCACGTAGAGTACAGTTTAAGATTTGCGCCAAAACAAGCAAGAAAAAAAAAAAGAAAAAAACTGAAATAAAAGTTAAATATAATATATTTATATCTTAATGTATTGTACTATGATATGCTGTTCTTTGGTATCCCGTCACAGCACACGCCTGTTTCTTTAGATTCTGAGTGTGACGAAGACTGTATTGGTTTTACAAAAATGTTTATTAAATCTTATTTTTATGTGAACACTTTTTTCTACCAAAAAGCTTTCCTCTTATGCATACGATGTAGACCGTTTTCTGAAAGGAAATCTTCTTGGGGTCGTTTTTTTTTGATTTTCCCAAGAGTTTTCCCAGCAAATGTGAAAAGCCGGGGAAAAACATGGGAAAACCGGGAAAAACGTAGAAAAAACGGGAAAATCGGAAAAATATTACTAAAGAAAATATGCAAAGCCTATTTAATTATTTTACTATAAAATGACATATATATTGTTGAAAAAGCATTACTATCAACTGAATTCCGCTCAGAATCGTTCTTAGTAAACAACGGTTTATCATTGCTTACAAATACAAATTAATTTTCCCTCCATATCCCACCTTCTCAACTTCTCACCGACAGCGCCCATCATTCGAAGTGTTTAAGTCTTTTTTTTTTTACAATTTGTGTATACATATATATATTTTTTGCAACGGGTTGACGAAAATCAAAAATGTCAACATCAAAAAGTATTCAATCTCGTACTCTATCTGTTTATGGAATTTTAAATGTACACATAAGTTGCCGACTGAAAATCAAAAGTGTGCAGCCGTTTGGCGACCAAAAAGGGAGAATGGCGAAAATCGGTATTAATATAACGTTTCAGGGTTGTTGTTTTTTTTTTTTTTTTTTTAAATTTTTTGTGTAAAAACAAAAAAAAAAAATGTTTGGAAAAAGTCAATAATCATCGAAATACCGAGTGTACCGAGACATGCTTAAACGGATCACCCTGTAGGTGTGCGCAACATACGCACTGCGATTTATTGTACATTTGTAATCGATTTTCCGAGTGCTGAGATTCTTATCAATTTTACTTTCGATATTATTCGTTATTTGTATTGTTTACATTAATAAAACTGAAGGCGTACCTACATTATACACACGGCAAGGTCAATAACGCGACTTAGTAATAATATTTTATTCTAATAATTTATTGGAACGCGGAGTAGGTATACAGACAAAACGAAAGATGCAAAAAAAAAAAAAAAAAAAAAAAAAACATAAATAAACACAATATATTATATAGAAAAGGAATAGTTTTTTTTTTTTTTTTTTTTTTTTTTTTTTTCTATTCGAATGCTTTCAATATTATTAGAATATCATTTTTTTTTTTTAATTTTTTTCCGGCGATGACATTGTACTATGATATTATATATATATATTATGGTTACGATTTACAAAAAAAAATATTATTTTATACTCGTGGTATTCCTAAAGTATTATAATATTATTGCAACGAAAGAAACGACGCAGATTTGTAGTGTTTTTTTTTTTTTTCTTTTTTTGGATGCGAACAAATGATGCTATTAAATAATATCGTGTTTTATTATTATTCACCGATACGAAATGGTCTTTCGGCGCTTAGTTCATCGACAACAAATAACTTTTTATCGACTTTTCCAATAACGTGTAATTTTTTCGATGCACGGTTTTCGTTTGGTCTCATCGTTACACCGCCGCCGTCAATTCTGTACACAATACGCACAATTAATCTGAACACATTAATACTTGACCCGACTACTCGACTAGATTTCAAAGAAACCAAAACTCGTGCAACTCTTTTTTAATCTATGACAAACCGAATATTCTGTTGTTATTTTCGTGCCATGGCATGGCCAAACAAGTGGAGTAGACATGTATTTAATTCGGTTGTCACGGGCGACAGAAAAAACAACTTTTGGGTGAGGTTATTTTTTTTTATTGATTTTTATTTTATTTTTTTTTATTTTCACCGAACGTACACGGAGCGACGCCGGGTAATGTTGAGGCGTTCACTATTAATAATTATTATAATATTTTACGGGTACGAAATAATAAATGAATATAATTCGAATACAATATTATATTTTCCATTGAATTAGGTAATGATTCGCGATTATAGATATGCGCTGACAGTGTTGCGTTTTATCAATATGCGTATTATCTTATACCTTATCCGAAATAAATAATATCGGCAATAACGAGTAGTCATCCAGATTTAAATATGTAACTAGATAAATCTTTTTAAACCGGATTAATATATATATATATATATATATATTTTTTTTTTTAACAAATATATACATAGGCGAAACTAGACATTTTTATTGGGTCAGCCCGAAATGTAATATCAAAATAGCTCACCACAAAAAAAAAAAAATTCTATCGTTACTAACGTCAAATTAGTGTACCTGTTAATAGTATTGACAGATTCAGTACTAATCAATAGGTTCACAAGGTTTAAATTCAAATCGATAGCGAAAGTCGACGGATAATTTGTTTCGAGTCGTGGAACTCTCCGATAACGTCGAAATCAACATTGTCGTCCATATTGTACTGTAAACATCATCATAGACACTCGTCATTAAAACGTCACTGATCTGTTTTAACGCTGCACGAAGGTTTCTAACGTGATTAATTAAGTGAATTTGAAGAAGAAAAGGTCGAACAAGTGAATAGAAACCGTTTCTATTCGCTGGGCCTAGTGGTTACCCACACTCAGCGCTTGGTGGGGTGGGGGGGGTCAAGGGGTGACGGAATACCGATTTTTTTTAAAAAATTATTTATTTAAAAATGATGATCTTAATCAGGTTGAATTCAAACATTACAATTACGTTAACAATTAAGGGGCGCTACTTTTTCTCGAGCTTCATCACATATTCTTCTATAATTTTGTCAATTCCAGCACTAACCCCCCCTACCCCCAATCGCCATGATATACGGTATCATAAATATTCGATAGTTTATCCGAACTATCCGAGCGTAGTTTGAACTATTCGAAAGCGTCCATCGCTAGGCTGAGCCACCTGTCGCGCGTGCAGCGGGTAATTTATTGTTCGGTATATCGTAGCAGTGTGTGTAGCCGCTCGGCCGAGCGAATAAACGCACGTAAACGTTGGCTCGGCTGGAAGCAGCAAGACGAGTTCGGCGGTCGAGTACTCGTGCCGCGTAAATTGGCCGAAATGGGTGTTGAGCCCGCCGGCATTATTAAGTCGGACCGTGGCCCGACCGTTTATTTCGCCTATACAAACGGGTAGAGGTACCCGACGCCAATATTTTGCGCATAAACTAATGATCAAGTCCCGTCAATCACTACGCGCCATTTCAAACTCTAATCTTGATAACAGGTACTTAAATGAAAAAAAAAAATAAAAAACAAAACACAACGTGTCTGTATGAATAAAAAATCGCCGGCTACCCATTAATCATCTTCGTTTAGATAACAATAATTATTATTGTTCTATTGAACGGCGATTGCCCTCTACCGATCTCCACCAATAGCTATTTCCGTATTGTGTGTCTTTATCGAGATTTACTACGCGGATATGAATTTTTAACCGTGAAACACGGTGTTGCGGCGGGTCTACGGACCATAATTATTGTATTGTTGTTGTTACGAATTGGTGACCGACGAAACAGGTGCCGGTCGCAGGTATTGTAATTCGCGCGGTTATTCTTCCCAACTGCAATATTAAAAATTCATTGCAATCGTAATAACGTTGTACTATTTCGGACGCCGGGGCTCTGGAATGTCGTATACAAACAAAAACGATATAAATAACCTCAAAAACCTTGTCCGGTTCCAAGCGAATTGTTTTGGACGCGCGTTACACGATCGCCGCCGTCCGAGAACATGTTATTATTATCAATGTTGTTATTATTGTCTACGGTCCGGTGTTTTTCTGGCAACGAGACCGACCGTTTCGTAAGATCATTACCGTGAGATTTGAAAAAAAAAAATAAAAAAATAACAAATCTAAATTATTATCAAGACGAACGCCCGTGTATTTAATCTGAATTTTTAAATTTCAAACCGGAAATACTACGTATAATTATGCAATAGTAATGTGTACATAGTACATAACATTATGCAATTATATTCAAATAATAGATTAACTTTTAATACGTTTTACGGCATTGTCGGGGTGAACAACAAACCTCCGGTAATCAGTGTTGGGAAAAGATAACCAATATCAATCGTCTGGTTAAAATAACAGACGATTCGTCCGACGTGTAACCGGATAGGTTAAAACGTATCGCCAATTTGTTTTGCATCAATAGAGATAAAAATACATACAGTTTTGTCCGTGTGTAACGTAAAAAAATAGAAAATCGTTTTTAAATTTTATTATAAATAATGCAATACGTTAGCGATTAATATTAATACAACCTTAATATGCCGTTTCTCGACTAAATACAATTTTAGTAATAAGTGAAAGTTAATGTACATCTGTATGCAGTGATTAATCATTGCTAATGAAAAACAATTCCGAGTGAATGCATTATTTTCGTACGTTTTCCCGATTTTTCTTAATTGTTCTGTAAACCACTTTGACCATCGAAAATACAAAGCAGACAAAATTTCCATTCAGAAAATGTTCTATACTTGCTACATCGGAGTAAGATTTCTAGTAAAAAGTTGTCGACACTATAAAAAAACGAATATCATTGTAAAACTAATACAATTCTCGCTACACTCCGAATCTAGAATACATAAGTATGCGTACTTAAAAAAATCTAGTTATTGCACACTTTTTTTTTGTATATTTGCATAAAAACGAAAATAAAATAAATGTTGTACTTCGTAAAATTAATTTTCTTTTAGTTTTAAAATATTTATATTATGCTCATGCGTAAATGTTTTTCTGCATACTTACCTACACAGTCCTGGATTTTGATTTTACAAGAATATCATTTCCATCGATTCCGTAATCAATCTCTCCTTTATCAAAGTTAATATATTTTTTTATTTTACCAAAGTTAATTTCGAAAAGCATTTTTCTTTACGGAAGCCGATGTCGTTAATGGCAAGCATAAGCAAATTCAGCGCAATTCAATTAAATCGTTATAATCTGGATTTATGTTGAACAGAACATCAAGAACGGTTTATGAATTTTCGACACAATTTTCGTTATTTTATATTGTGTCAACAATCTATATTAGAATATCAGAGTATCTATCTAGCGTTTGGATAAATGGAAAAGAAAATAAATGTTAAAACGTTGTGAGGGGGCAAGTGTTTCCTTTTCCGTCATCCCCTTAACAACATTACTGATACTATATGTCTGATCAACTACTCGCCCACAACAATAGTGACCTATCCACGGTGCGTAGTATGTCCGGCATGCCTTTTGTGTAGTTTTCGAATAACCCGAAGGTAACCTGGTTTGGTTGCTAACCAAACCAGGTTTTCTTCGAACTTACAAAACGTGCAAACTATTATCTCAATCACAGAAAACGCGTAAAAATTAATATGCCACTTGATTTTAGATGATTTGGGTTTCGGGTTTCGTGTTTCGGTTTGACACGCGTGCCAAGTCCCGACCGCGATCAACGTTTACAGCAGCTATCGTATACTGAGCGGAAATAAAAATGACGCGGTCAGTAGAAAGAGAAGAAAAAAAAGAAATGTTTTTTTTTTTTTTTCTGTTTTACCAAACGTTCCGCGGCCGCGCCCGTTCCGTTTATAGGTAATATCGATAATTTATTATTATTAACCTGTGTCGGTTACGGACTCGGAACAACAGGGGATCTCGTATTGTAATAACAAAGTACACACATAGCTCAGGTACATTATGCGCTTTTCGTACGCGCGCGGTACTCGCGCGAGACCGCAGTGTCGTTTCCGCGTCGACCTTAAAGTTTTTTATTATGTTCCTGACATCTCCTCGCGGGGGCAAGCGTTCGAAAAACTAGACAACGCGTGATATTGTGCACAGGAGAAACGATTTATTTATTTTTTTTTTTTATTTTTTTATTTTTTTATCGGTTTTTATCATTTCGCCGACCGTACATAATATTATATTGAGCGATGTATTTTTTTTTATTTTTTTGTTTTTAATAACGATATAATGATATCGATATATGTATAATAATAATATTATAGGTATGTATGTATGTATGTATGTGTGTGTGTGTGTGTGTGTGTGTGTGTGTAGAGAATGGTGAACGGTTCAAGGACAAGGTCGACCGGTGATTAGTGTGCAATATTACGGACTGCCCGATGTGAATAAACGCCGCGGAGAGCTATATAGACGATGCAGGTGGAGTAGAACAGGGAGGGGGAACAGTCGGATTATTATTGTGTTATAGCAAATAGCATGAGAGATTGTCGGCGAGTGGAGATAAAGGGAGAAAAAGACGGCGAGGAAAAGAGACCGAGAGAGCCGACTCGAGGAGGTGACTCCGAATCCCATAACATGCAATCTCGTCCGCGATCTCAGATTACGTGAGCGTGTTTCTGGTCCACCCCCGGCTGCATCACCCGATATCGTTGCGGTTATTACCGTCATGGCGGTCGTGGTTACGGTGGTTTCGACCGCATATAAAACCTATGTGTGTCGTTCTGTAATTACGAGTTTGTGTGTATAGGTAGAAAAAATATACGAATGATAGATAGTAGGACGGGGTGACAGGAAGCTATGATAGTTTTTAACAAAAAATATTGAATACTTCGCTATATTATTAACAAAATTATTATGCATTTAGTTATTCAAACTTGGCTCCGATATTTGTGTGGAAAATATCTTAAAAAGATGAGGATTTTTTGACGGATGGTATTTTATTTGAAAACATTTCCCAGTTTCCCATTTCCATGAGTTTTACTATGATGTGTGCGTTTTTTGTGTCTGTAAACAACTTAAATTTGTCAGTATTTTTTGAGATGTTTAAGCATTTAACGGAGCCAAAAATAATTAAAATACAAACAAATAAAGACCATGATAACCGATAATTTCAAACGGCTATAAACATCTTAAAAGTTGTCAAATTATCAAAATATAATTTTACCATTTTTAGAAAGGGCTAATATTTGTTGAAAATTTCAAGTCTACGATTATTTTTAACTGAATAGCAAAAAAAAAAAATCTATAATAACAGAAACCTTTATTTAAAAACCTTTGTTTAAATTTTCCCGTTCTTCCAAATTATTAGGAAAACCACAAAAAAAAAATCAAAAAATGACTCCCTTTATGCACAAAATAGATGGGTAACAATTTTCTTCCATAAACCACGGTGGAAATCGATGGTAGAAAAATTGTTAAGGACAGAAAATAAAAAGTACGGCATAGCTGTGAAACCAACACATTTCTCACCACAATGGTCAGAATCTGAAATGATGAGGAGAACTTGAGTTTAATAGGCAACGTTTTTGAGGGAAACGAAGTCGATAATTAGAATTTGTAATTAAAATTTAAAATGTTAACAATTTGTTATTGTCGTAAAAATATTCGTACCTCGTGTCACGAATTAAGATAGTACCTATAGGTGGATGGCCAACGAGCTATGAAAAAGTAACCGCTGAGCTGACTCTATTCTTATCGCCGTTTTAGACGTATTTTCACTAGCGCTCCCAGTAGATTAATCTCCTTTTTTAGTTTCATCGATGTAAAAAAAAAAAAAAAAATCACCGTCTGCGGTACAGCGTAAAATATAATGCATACCTGTTATACTAATGTAATATAGTCGTACATTTTACGATATTATAATTGAACACCGTATAATGTATATTTATATTTTTAAACCACGTTCTAGATTGAAGACCAAAGTTCTAACATTTAGAGTGCCGGTGGACGTTTTACCAGTTTTTACACGCGTCGCGCATGTCGGCCGATTCACCGGAATCACTTTTACGGTCACGTCTCGACAACAGATTACCATAGCTCGTCGGGCATCCATACTGTTTTTAATTCGTGTCTCGTATTAATATAAATAAATAATAATAAAAATTCACTCCTGATGCACAATAATAACATTATATAGTCACAATAAATATGTATACACATTAAAAACGTTGTGCGTGTACTCGTCCAAAAATGGGTTATGTACATAATATTTTATATTATAATAAAATCGATTGCAGGATGTTGCAATATTAATATTTACACGTCTATATGGCTTTTTCACGAAGATAATTATTCATCGATTTAGTTTGTATTATTTTTGTTGTTGTTTTTTTTTTTTTTTTTTTTTTTTTTTTTTTAGATTCTTAATTTAACGCGAAGTGTCAATAGTAAAAATGCTGCGATCTGTTTGATGTATATGTCATGCATTAAAAAAATGCGGATTTTTCGTCCGACGGTACTTGGTTTAAAAAAGAAAATACTAATTTTGAAATTTTACAATACTTTTTCAAACACATTGATTTTTGTTTTTTTAAGCATTTTTGTTCGTACAAATTTTCCGACTTTTTCCGCATAACTTCAAAAGATACGTTATTTCTACACAGTGGTACTTTATTTGAAACATTCCATGATATTTTAAACGAAATTCCCTAGATCCTTTTTTGTTGTTATTTGATTTGTATCGGTTTCTGGACCATTTTAAAACACGGAATAAATAACAGCAAAACTACTCCGCTCAGAACCGTTTTTGCGTTTTCGACTATTTATCATTGGATATGTATACAGCACACAAACTAAACAACCTATATATTCAATACATTCCCAACTGTTCTACAGTGACTTTACCCGTGAGCCAGTAACAACTTTTAGGGTTTTTTATTTCATTAGTTTACTTAATTATAAACCCGTATTCAGACGAATGAAAATTGTATTACCTGCACAAACGCCGCAATCACCAGTGTAAAATATATTTGTATAAAGGTCGTTTGTCTGGCTTTTGAAAAAAAGAGAACATCAGCGCGAATAATATTGTTTTTCACTCGAATTGAAGATACGCAATCTTTTTAGGCGTACTGCAAGTA
The DNA here is from genome assembly GCA_902439185.1 of Cinara cedri. NCBI lineage: Eukaryota > Metazoa > Arthropoda > Insecta > Hemiptera > Aphididae > Cinara > Cinara cedri. The sequence continues at coordinate 971,003 of CABPRJ010001897.1, forward strand.
GAATAATAATAACAATTAGTATAGTATTAATTACATTATTGTACCATGTCACGTTTATGGCATTATGCAAATGCTGGACGTTGGTTTTAACCTTTGACACGTTTTTTTTTACATTGTAACCTAATAAATATAAAAAGTTAATTTTAAATAGGTTCCGCCGTAAAATTAATTATTAATTAATTCATTTTTAATTCTTTTACTCGGTAACGTTTGTGGAGCTCCGAGTTTTAAATAAGTATATGACTGCGGGCATACACAAACTACAAATGGAGCCAAAAGTTTAATATTCGATCGTCCTTGTTTTTGAAAAAAAAAAAAAAATCATAAATTCTAGTTTTAATAATTTTCACTGCGAGAATAATAATTTAACAACACTAACAACAACAACAACAACAACAACAACAAAAAATCCGTGTAAATTAAATTATCAAATAAACATTGAACTTAAACTCAGTTTATAACCAATAAAACCGATAACTTTTAATGTTAACTCGGTAACTTTATTTCAATTATAATTTAACCGAGATAACGATTTATTCGTTAAAACAACTCACGCAGCTTTATTGTTCTTAATTATCAACTGTTTCGACGCGATACTGTGAATTCGATTAATATTAGGCATCAAAATGTCTCGCCCGCACATTATAATAATATGTATATGTATATGTTTTTATCCAGCGCTCGCGTTTAATTTACAATCTCGTGCAGCGTGAGCTTGTCGAGATTAATATTGCATACAGCATGGTCCGTTTATTCGGATCCAGCGATTTTCCCGGATGATTTTAAGCGCATTCTGCTTTCGGTTTTTCAATCATTACGGAATCGATTAAAATGTATTTTAATACCATCTTCCTGATTTCAATCGTTTACTACCACTTCTCTTACCTTAAATATAGACTATAGACTTTCGATTTGAATACCTTCCTTTTTAACGTGAGATTCGAAACGGAGAATGTTTTTCTAAAACTTTCATTCCGTTACACTGACGTATCGGATTTATCGTTGGCGAATAACAATAACAGCAATACAGTTTTTCAGACCGGACGACTGTAGCGTGAAGGGCATTTGTTGAATATGATAACCGTTCTCTAGTTTTCTATTTGGAAAACTAAAATAGCGCGTACTCATTTTAAGTACACGATAAGTAGTATGAGAGTAGGGGTAGCAATTTAAAAACAGTATTAAAATAAAGCTCAAACGATATTATAAGATTAAAAAAAAAAAAATAAAAAATAAAAAATTCAAATTGACTAAAATCCTCCGAGGTTCGTTGGTTCGTGATAAATGGATCACTCTGTGCATAATATTCACTCTGATGAGGGTGTCTCGTGAATATTAACTATTATAATAATAATCGTTGTCATTTTCGTCGTCGCCGTCGTCGTGGCGATATTAATTATAATAATTATACTATAAATATACTCCGCAAGTCGTGGATTATAAATTGAACTTTGCGCACTCGAGAGATCAATACGAGTAGTCTGCCGAATTTGCACGTATACGTATACCTACACATAATTCTCGTGTTACAAAATTAGATAAAGGTACAATCATTTTTTTTTTTTTTTTTTTTTTTTTTACCGACACTTTTCCATAAAATACTTATGATTATTTATTGAAATCGTTACGTATTGATAAAACGTATATGCCGGTCAATTGATCGTTATTCTAAGGACATCGCGTCTCGTGCAGTTCAATTGAAAACTTCAACACATTTTGCAGACGTGCGGCAAAAAATATAATAAAAGTCGAAAATATTACTGCACCAGATAAAAAAAAAAACAAACACAGTCCCATACTGCACGTGCGCGTGTCAATGTTTGAGTAGGAAATTTGGACGGTACGATATAAAAACAAATTTAACTTCTTATTGGTTAGACAGACGATTGCTGACGAAAAACGTTTCTGAGCAGAGCATTATCAGTGGTATTTTTTCTTCGTTTGACGACAGGTAACCCAGAAATCAACGAAAACGTTATGAAGTATCGCTATTATTATTAACTATATCATATCCATCACGGCAATGATGATGACTGTTATTATTTTTGGCCGCAACGGACCAAATACCAACGTATTAAAAACAATTATCATATAAAACTCGTATAAAAAACCTACGCGTTTCATTTTTAGAAGACAACTGTTGTTATATAATACCTGTATCGTACGCCGCGTACGAAACTTTGAACACGATCGTTTCTTCCTGGTACATGAAATTTACCTTGACCAATGCCCCCTTACGTCGGTCGCTGCGGTGTTTCGTTATTTATTATAATATATGGTAATTGCATGACGGTGTGCATTTACGCGTTTTTTTTATATATATATATGTATCGTCGCGATGATTATGTTCGTATCGAATCGGCTACAATACGATATGGAATATTATTGTCGTGTATTGATTATTATCGATAAAACGCGATATTGAATTTATTATTAATAAACTCTCAATTTTCGACCGCTTTCGTATCGCAAACATACAACACGTAGATACGATCAAATTGATAAGAAAAAACTGTTGTAGGTGAGAAGTTGGGAAGGTAGGATACACGGAGGAATTCAATGTGTATCTGTAATAGACGAAGATTGATCAACGCTAACGAAAACCGATTCTGAGCGGAGCTCAGTTAATAGTATTGTTTTTTCAACGATATAATATATTATGCCATATTATAGTAAAATAAATATATACATATGTAAATTAATGTATTATCTGCATGCATATATTGATAAAATTTTGTACGAAAACGATTTTCGTCAAAAGGTTCCCGAATCATAACTAGCCTCCGGGGGTACTGGACGAGGGCTTGGGGGCGCTTCGGCAGTCAGCACCCGCGAGCGCCTCCCCCTAATTGCACCTATGCCGCTCGCGCGATGATAACCATACCGCGGGCGGGGGNGGGGGGGGGGGGGGGTGTCGGATCTTATACCGGCCGCCATACCGCGTACCGCACGATCGTACAACGTTAATTTGTTTGTCTACAAACCGCGACCGTTGTCGTCAGTCCCGGTGTATCTAAATCGGCGTACGATCGATTAAAGCGACATTACGAAAAAAAAAAAATTACCTATCGCCGTGATTTATTATCGCTGCCCGCAGTGGTAACGGTGCCCGGGACAATATTGCCCGTAATAACGGCGCGCGATTATATTTGAACGTAAACCACGTAAACCACGTTGTCGGTCTGAAGGGCCTCCCGATTCAGAGCGTCGGCTAACGCGATTCAATTGTCGTTTCACGCGTCCGCAACGACAAACGGCGTGCGACAATAATCAATTACGCACTCGGTATGATGTTCGACGATAATTATTCGCATTGTCGCGGCCGTGTTCAACGCCGACTCCGTCAGGCGTACTCCGTTTTTTGCGATTTTAACGTTTTCATTTGTTTCTTTCTGCGCACACCGCCGCACGGCGCTGCACTGCGGTGTCCGCGCGCGTACGTTTTGCCACACGCCCGTGTTCCGTTTCGTTTCGTTTCTCTGACCCGTACTGTTGTTTCGCGCGAGCTAAATTTCCGCAATGTACTTATGTTCATAACAAAACAAATTGAAGTTCTTCACTCGAACGATTTTCGGCAAAAACTAATCGAATTACTACGCTCGAATTTTTTTTTTTTTTCGGCCCCAAAGTATGACTATTAATGAAACTTCTGTTAAATTTTCAAGCATTTATGTTTAATCTAACAATTTTCCCACGGGGTACCTACCGAATAAAAACAAAACGTACAAAACTTGCAAAATTAAGATAAATAGCTCAAAAATGGCTAAAATTTTTTGAAAATTTTACCGCGTCTAGGAAATGCAAATATAAGTTTTGTATCCAAATTTCAAGTCCATATAGTCTATACGAATACGTTTAACTAAATCACAACAAATACTGAGTGGAGTTCGGTTAATTGTGTTTCTTCGTCTGCAATATACTCGTATTATATCATATTATGGTAAAATAATTGCATATGCATTATATATTTTCTTTAATGATATTTTTTTAACATTTTACCTATTTTCTCGTTTTTCCTACGTTTTCCCCGGCTTTTCTCATTTATTAAATTTAGTAAAGTTATCAGTTTTAATTTTACGTGTTTTTTTTTTTTTTTAACTTTCTCAATTATTATGACAACCGCTTGGGAAATCGAACACTGACTGACTTGATCTGAAATTCTATACGAAAAACGCTTGTAAATTTCCGATTGAAGCGAGATTTCCTGTAAAAAAACATATCTGCAGACGGAAAACGAGAAAAAATACGCTTTATATTATTATAGTGATACCAGCGCTCAGAATTCAAAAAACATGCACCGAACGCGAATAAACGAATACACGAATTGTGTGTATTTTTTTCGTAAAAAACGTTTTATCAATTTTTCCATTAAAACACGAGGTCGATACACTTTTAACCGGAAAACTAAAAATAGCGTGCATAAACGGGGCTGAGGATTTTTATATGGGTTTTTTTTTTTTTTTTTCCTTTCTTGCTAGCTGTTTGATATTCCGCGGTAAAAATACCGCGAAAAGGCGATGTTTATAATATTATGACGCATTTAACGAACCGACTTTCCGTACAATTATGTTTCAGCCGCGTATACTTACTGCGGATAATTATTGATTATTAATTTTTTTTTTTTTATTTTTTTTTTTTGCGGTTCGCTCGCAGCCGTACGTGCGGTCTACCATCCATTTATACACGTGCCGCTCAATGTATGTATTGTAACATAATTGGGTGCCTAGGTACCCAACAATAGGCGGTCTACCGTGTCCAAACACTTACGACCTACCTACCGTAAAATAACCATAATAATAACATTACGGTTATTTACCCAACCTAACCTTAACATTTTCCGAATTGTTATTATAATACAAATTAATAAAATAATCATTCGCGTTTTTAATTGGCACGTACGAAAACGCGAGCGTCCACACAATATTATAGAGACAACTGCGGGAAACAACAATAACTCCTATCGAGCAAACACTATTTTTTATTTTTTTTTTTTTTCCCTATTATTATTATTCATAAGGCGTGCAATTACAATCATTATTAGCAGTTGTGTTCCCGTTTATAATTTTTTTTTTTTATAGAGTTTACCAAGTCGTCAAATAATAGATACCTGCACATAAACATTATTATTACAATACATATATTTTTTTTATGGTTTAGAGGGGTGAAGGACGTGTAGATAATAATTTTAAGAGTTCAAATCTATAGCAATATACCCGTAATATTTAAAAAAAACTTGAGAGCGTACGTTATGGGAACAACCCTGATTATTAGCCTAGAGTAACATAAACAAACCATAAGTGAGTCGTTATAAATCACACACGAGAAGTGTACGACTTTACTACGGTTTTTTTTTTTTTTTTTTTTATCTAAATCTATTTGTATGAAAAATTTAAAAATATTAACGTTATTTGTGACGATTGAGAGCTTATTCTGGTAATGATTGACTGTTTAAGAGACGATGCGAAATTGAATATTTGAGACAGCGGACGGTTACGCGAACAATTGTTTTCGTATCACATGGTACATTTTTATAAGTTTAATTTTAATTGTTTTCGAATACTATTTTAGAAGGGAAACAATGATCCACGTATGAATATGTATGACAGCATGACAGTATGACAAACAAACAGGTATTATATTATACATTTTATTAAAACGGAAATATTTTGCATAAAACAATATTCCACAGTAACGCATCGAGACTTTTATTTGGTTTACCCGTTAAATACATACGTGTTTCAGGGTTTTGTAGAATGCTTCTGAAAACCATTTCCGTTAAATTGTCTGATAATTCACTCGAGTAGAACGAAATACCATAACACGGTATAGAATACCTGATAGAATATTTGCACACGGACCCAGGAAAGCAACCCGATAGGCGTAATATAATGACACGTGATGAGAAAATGCTCCGAGCTGTCTATAGCCCGGAAACTTGTTACCATTAAAATCGATCGCCATTTGATGGAATACTATTTGTGTGGGTACTCCCGTTTATATTATTATCATTAGGAACATTTTTTATTTGTCTGTATCTTTAGGTATTTACCGATTTTAGTAGAGTTCGGATGTTACAGGGATTTGTTAGTTTTTCTTAAAATTCTATTTTTTTTTTAATTATTATCCGAAAAACAATCGTTTTTGTTTTTTTTTTTACTAAATAATTGTAATTATTGTATTTTAAATTCTGAGCGGAACGAGGAATGTATTGGTTTTACAAATGCAACACTTTTTCTGAAAGGAAATCTCACTAGAATGGTACTTTAAGGAAGTCATTTTAAAATGGAAAAACCGGGAAAAAACGGAGGAATGTCAGGAATATGTACGAAATTTTCAAATTGTAAATATTACGGCCTTTTAAAATCACGTATACCCGAACTCCACTCAGGATCGTTTTTCGTTTGCAAAGATTAATCATTGCGTACAAATAAATATTGAATTTCCCCTCTACGTTCTCAACTTTTCACGTACAACAGTCGCTTATTGTGCTAAGTATGTCCGTATCTTTTTTGTAAATTTGCTTTTATTTTTATTATAATGTACTTATGTATTATTAATTCGAAAAGTTCGAAAAGTTATTGATTGTATTGTGTGTGAAATTATATTATTGAACAAATATATTTATTGAAAAACAACAATGGTTTTTCGGTTACGCTCATTGAATGTGTACGGTCACGCGAAACATTCGCAATTGAAATATTAATATGATTATATGTTACGGGGAACAAAAATACATTCAATCCTACGGTTTTTCCCATTTATTAAGAAAACACCTGGGAAAATCAAACATTATTTCCTTTCAGAAAAAGCGCTACACTTGAAAATCGGAGTAGGATTTCCGGTGGAAAAGTTGTTCACAGATAAAAAAAAATAAATGGAAAATAAACATTATTGTAAAACCAATACATTCTTCATTTCGCTCAGAATCTAAAATACTCCCTACGACGGAAAACGAAACTATTTAAAGATGTCTATTATGTGAAATGTATTAGAAATACATGATTGTATTCTTGAAACTTCAATTTTTTTTTTCTTCCTTTCCATAACGAAAACTCTTTATGACTGAACGATTTGTTCATCCTAAACGATTCCATTATAGAGAGGTTTTACTATAAATGTTGCAAAGCTGTTGGGACATTTTGTTACCTGTTGCAGAGGACATTTATTCCATTTTCAATAAAAAATAATAATAGAACAAAAAAACCTTAAGATGAATGAAATGCGCTAGTGTGACATTCGGATTCACAACGAAATTTGTTCTTTTTAAAAAAATAATAACAGTTTAATACAAAATTCTAGTGTGAATTAAAAAATAGAAATTATAAGTTTTTCGAATTTTTATTAAAATTGCTTATTTTTTGGAGCTTGATAAGTTTATTTTTCTCAAAACTATATAGTATGCTAAAAAAAAAAAAAAAAAAAATTCAATTTTAAATTATTGTTTGGTCAAATGTACTATCGTTTGCGAAAGAGCTCCGAAATCCCCATTGACTTAGGGTTTAAACTAAACCCGCCATAACCGACAACTGATTGTCTAAATTAGCGGTGTGGTGTAATTTTATAATTAAAAGCAAACATTTTAATCAACCTCACGCCCCTATAATGGAAAGGTTAGGTTAGTGTAAAAGAACCGGTTCTGGAACCCAAAAACTCTTAAAATATTGGGAACCGGAACCCAATTTAAATATTTTCAAATAACCGGAACCGAAACTCATATTTTTAAATTTAAAAAAAAAGGTTTTACATTGATAAATTATTTCGTTTTTTTCCCCCGTGGCATGTGCTCAATTTGTCGGCTATAATGTTTATACCACAGATTAAAATACGACTGCTTTGATAAACTATTTTTTTTTTTGTTTAGAGCTGTTTATTTCTTGTAAAACGATGATAAGCAATGTTACGGCTTAACGCTTATGAACTCTATTTGTGTACATTGAAGTTGAAATAAAAAACCATCCACGGGCAGTAATAAGTTACAACTGCGTATTGTTATTATTCTATCGACTATTGTCAATAAATCAATGCATGATAAGTCAATACATCAACATGCCTACTGGTTTAGCCGTAATTCAAGCAGCCAGTCGCAACGGGTTGTCATGTTGTGGGATCGTCGACAGTGGACGGTGTGAGGGAAAGTTGCTCGCGGTGGGCGCGAAATCGCCATCCGCAGGCCGTGTCCCGCCCCTTTTGTAGGGAACACGAGCAACGCCACTTGACCACCAAGCGGCCGTGCACGGACAAATGAAAATCGAAAACGCGCTCGCGAGTTGTCGTTGGATAACGTGATTTGTGTTTCTTATTCTGTAAATACAGATTCTACGGTCAGTCATAATTAAATTGAAATAGGTTTAATTTTTACCGGAAAGACGGTAATAGCAATGGCACCAGCGGGGCCGTACGTACTAATATAATAATATCATTGAGCATATTTTTTTTTCTAAATCAGTCAGACGCAATAATAATTTGTTATTAATTGAAGCCGTTTCGTATTTGATCATTAATATTCAATTATTTGTAGTAATTTTTTTGACGTTTCTTTCGTCCGGACGTAAATATAATAATTGCCATCATAATACTACTACCGAACCTAATGTACGGCGATTACGTTAACGGAGTTTTCATAAAAATCTAATCTTTTTTTCTAATTTTGGCGTTTCTACGTCAATAATGATTAAAATCGGTTTAGTTGGTTTTAAAATCAATAACGTTCAAGGTTTTTTTTTTTTTTCTAACGTACCAGAAAAATAATAGGTAGGGACATTTTGAGTAAAATTGATATTCGGTTTTTTTTTTTTTCAGTCTTATTGTATTGTTGAATCATATATTTTCAAAATATATGTAAACCTCTTTCCTTTGCGCCATAAACGCATATGAATTTTCGATTTTCAAATATCAACCAGCCCCATTAAAAAACATTAGTCGAATTTCTATAATATATGTATATATAATCTAAATAATCCAACAGTAAAAATCTTTGAATCTTCTTAAGCCAAGAACGAATGCAATATATTATACAATTTATAAAAATAATATTTATGTTGGTTACTTTTTTAGACTACTTACAGCACTTTTTTATTAATGGACTTTTATGCAGATCAATATGAGTATCTAGTATCTGCTATCTACTAGTTAAAATGAGTTTTAATAGATTTACGTAAAAACAAACAATACAAATATCGAATAAATGTAAATAGTCTAAAAATAACTAGAATTTTTTGAAGATTTTTCCACGTCTACAAAACTCCAATATAAGTGTTTTTTTTTGAAAACTTCAGGTCTCTACAATTATTTAACATTAGTTACGATAACGTAAAATCATAAATTCGTTACGGCGATATTGTTGATTGTCCGTTTTGTTCCTACATTTTTTTCCCAATAATTATGAAAACCTGCTTGCAAAATCGAAAAATGACTTCATTAAAGAACCAACCAGACCATTTTCGAAATGTATGGATCAAAATCCAAATTTTCAGATATTGTGTGCACAGTACGGACATATTTCGCACGATGGGTAGGCCACTGTTGTAGGTGAGAAGTTGGGAGGATAAAGGGGAAATTCAATGTTTATCTGTACACAATGGTTAATCATTGCTAACGAAAAACGATTCTAATCAGAGTTCGGTTATACATATTTTGAATAGCTGGAATATTTACGATTTGGAAATAATATATTTCGTAAATTTTCTCCTGGTTTTTCTATGGTCTTCCTGGTTTTTCACATTTATTGGGAAAACTCTTAGGAAAATCAAAAAATCACCACTCTAAATTACCATCCTAGTCAGCTTTACTTTCAGATAAAGTGCTATATTTGAAAATCTGAACAGAATTTCTGGTAGAAAAGTTGTTCGCAGATAAAATAATAATAATAATAAACATCAATGTAAAACCGAAATTAAAGCAACCGAATGCATTATTTGAAATAACCATTAGAGTATTCGATTATTTTTTGAAGCGTAGTTTCTCGGAGGAATATCGAGCAGCTAATTCTACGTATACATGCATATGTACCGCAACAATGGAAACAATAGTAAATACTAAATATTTTATTTTTAACCTAGTTATTTGTCAATTTTGTCCAGCTAGAGTTGACTTTCACTGTGCGACGATTGCGGTCTAAAAAAAAAAAAGCCACGTTCGGGGCATAACCGTGAAACAAATTGAGTTTTTCATTTTCACGGACGTCGGGACGCGGCGTACCCTGAACTTTACGTGGATTACTCTTAATTTATTTATTTTTTCACCTTGATTCAGCGTACCTATACGTAACCGCGCAGTTTTATACACGTTAAACCGTAGACTATCGTAACACGATCATAATAAAATATACATTGAATAATCGGCTCGTTATTATTATTATTGAAACACATTAGAATTGGTCCATAGCCAACTGTGCCAATAGGTACGCACATATTTATTATTCTATTTTGAAATTCCAACCGAACGACTGGATTATAATAAAAACATATAACCGCTACGCAGTATGTTTCACTGAAATAGTTTAAATATTTCGGACGGACGGACTACGTACGATTGAAATCGGGTATTTTCACGGACGTCCGATGCACCGAAAAATACGCCACAGTGATTTCGTGTCTAATTTCAATATCGAAAGTTTACTTAAAAATAGTGTCGTATTTTATTTCGAAAAAAAAAAACACGTCGCGTTTTTAAAAGCATGACGAACAACGACGGACAACAAATAGTAATGGTACCTGTGCAATAACAAAAGTAAATAATGTAGTTAAATAAAATTACATTATTAGGCGCCTCTATATATAATAATAATAACGTGTTTAAATTTGTTTTGAAATATCGAGGCAAAATCATGTAATGTGTATACATATATATACGAGACGAAAACGTGTTTTGGTACGTGCATAGATAAGATATCTAGATACCCAACGCATTACTCGTTTTTATCACTGCCCATCTAGGGCGCCCTCTAGGCGAGCAGTCTCGTTGTTCAATAGCCACACCTCGTATTTTTTTTAAATAAACTTTAGACTGAGCAATATACTTATTTATATCCCATTATTTCAGTCAATTATCGAGATTCGTGGTGTAATAAATATCACAGAGTTGCTTGAAAGCAAATACGAGACTGTATTCGAATTCTGGTGTCTCCGTTTAAGATAATTGTAGTTTTATGGCGTGTATATGCGTGAACCGCAAGGGTGAACGTTTTGAAAACACACTCGAGGTGTTTATTTCGCAACCCACGATATCCGTGTAAATCTCCAACCCCAATCATTTTAGTTTAAATTCGTCTGGCCGAAATATCGCGGCGTGACAGTTACAGTTTGAGTCAAACACGCTGTATATTATACCGGGACGATTTTCAACAAATTATTGAAAAAATATACTTACCGTACGATTTGTGCGGAATGAGATTGAAAAAAATCTACCTACCCAATATGCCTTAAAGAGTTTATTATTAGAAAATGGATAGGTGAAGGTCAAAAAAAAAAAAAAAAAATAAATAGATATAATATAGATAATATTATAAAATTTACGCAAGTTTTTCAATTTCAGTGGCTAATTTATTTAACATTAATTATACAAGGTTCAGGTAGTTTAGCCACATAGTTGATTTGAAGTTAGTTGAAATATTTGATTTTAATATTGAATATTTAAATAATTGCAGTCAGTGCTGTTCTAATGGGTATTATTATTTTTAATCAATGGTATATTGCTATATTGCTATAGACGTTGTACAAAAATCATATTAAGCGCAAAAAACTCGACTATTTCGAAATGGACTTAAGCCCTCGTAATATTTATTATATTTACTTAGTGTTTACTTTATTAGGTTCTATTAATCTACAAAACAAAGGGAAAATTTAAAAATGGACGTATTTTAAAATTCATATTTAACATATTTTGTCTTAAAAATACTTTGTTAGAAAATGTCCAAGGGGAAGCAGCTGCCGTTCTTGCCTGCCTCACGCGCACGCTTAAGAGTCTGAGTACAACAAAAAACTATATTCATTTTGCTAATATATTGTGTATGGTTTTGTTCTGAGAAACACTTTTTGGTTAGTAAACACGCTCATATATTTAAAATTAAATTAAAATTTTAAATTCCACATCTCTGAAGATTCGGAATTTCCGGCTGGTGACGGTAATTTTACTTAGAACGTGGTTTTTAAATAATTATCGATTTCTCGAAAATTTCCCGTAAAACGCTTTTTCGGTTGGTAGGAATGCTCTATATTGTTCACGTATCGTAAACAATATTTTTATGACGACACCGAATGTACACGGCACGCAGAGACCTTAAATTTTGACCACGGGTGGACCGACGTGAGTCCGACAACCTTTTCTAAGTTTCTATACGCGAGCCGGGCTTTCGTTCGGACATTTCTCTTTTTACCCTCCGGTTTCACTTGGTAAAACGTAAAAAAAAAAAAAAAAGCAATCGACTTTTAACGGCGAGACGCATCACCGCACGTGTACATCTTATAACTCGCAGTTGACCGAATAGTTTTTTTCGTTCGCAATGATTTACAATGTGTACATCCGCGTAGTGATTTTATGTATCATATACATATATACATACACACTAAAAACTATAAGTTATGCTCTCGTGAAATATGCGAGTACAGAATTTAAAAAAAAAAAAAAAAAAAAAAATTATAAACTATCCGTGGAACATAACAATAACGATACGAGCTATTTATTATATTATGATATCAGCGTTATATGCCATACAATATATTACGCGAGCGTTATCCGCAACGAGCACGCGCGTGATTTTAAAAAATTTCAATTTTATAGACCGGGATAAAATATACGAAATATCGTTTTACCGTAATAGAAGTGAAATATGGAGAAGTTTACCTAACATTTTTTTTTTTTTTTTCGTAGATTCCGAACGATGAGTATTGATTTTACAATAGTGATGTAGTTTTCTATTTTTGCGCCTGTAATAGACTTTCCTGCGAGAAAACTTGCTCCGATCAAAAAACTCTGTAGAGAAATTCTTGCAGAATTTCGATTTGATTGGTGCACCGCGAAAATCGGTTTTTGATTTCCCTTGTAGTTTACTCAATTAACGGGAAACAGACCATTTTCCGTATGGATTCGTATGTTTATTTGACGACGACAAAGGGAAAAAACACGACTGACGATCCTTCGCTCAGAAACGTTTTTCGTTGTCAGTAGTTTACGTTGTAATGTACAGAAACTAATTAACTGAAAAAAAAACACAAAAAACTAACGCATTACTTTATACATCCTCACTTCTGACAACACCAGAAAAACACCAGTTAGCAGTATCAGTTTTCTCTCGAAATAATCGTGTAAAAAATAGAAAATTAATATATTTGGGAGAGTATAGCAAAATACATAATATGACTTTTTTTTTTTTTCTACGAGTAAATCGTAAGTGATAACTTATTACTATCGTAGTATTGTATTTGCCAAAACAATGAAATAAATGTTACATATTATTTTATGCTGGTAACTATTATGGGTATACGACAATATTCGTACAAGCTGCGGATACAAAATAGAGTATTATACGGGGTGTCCTACAGTGTTATCGTTATGTTAATAACGTTAATTAATGTTAATATTTATCGTTTACATTTTTTTTTTTTTTTTTTTTTACAATCAAGTTTATGTTGAGAAAAATACAATTTTTATTTTCATCCTTTAATCACTGAAAAGTGATAACTTTTTATTTTTCCGCTTTTCAAAATGTTCAAAATAGGGCCATTTGGGTAATTATTTTAGAAATTAAAGCGGCTATTACTAAGATACTATCGTTCCGCAGCTAACCGCAATGTGTGTTACGTTAAAATTTTCCGAATAATATCATTTACAAACCGGCTAATTTGAACATTTTGATGAGTGATAAAAATAGCATTTTTTTTTCCCCTCCGATGATTAAGGGCCGCGAATGAAAGTTCCGCGCGACAGTGCGTTCCCCTATCGTACGAAACCCGATTGAAAAAGCAAAGCAAATATTACGTAAAAACAACGAACGTCGACAAAAGTACCCGCGCGTACAATTACCGCGAGGACGACAGCGCGCAGGACAACCCGGTATAATATCGGTACCTAATGTATTACAATGTTGTTGCGTTGTCGGGCGAAAAAGAAAGAAAGAAAAAAAAAGCTACTCGAACGCGTTTCACCTTGAAATTCCTCGCCGCATGATTTATCGTTTTTACGCGCGCGACTCGGTTGTGCGCATAAAAACAAAAAAAAAAATAAAATAATAATAATGGTAAATAAATAAACGGTAACCGCGGTCCCGGCCGTCCGAGATAACAGCGCCGTCGAACAGACGCGAAAAGCACGGGCTCCCGGGAGGCGGCGGCGGCGGCGGGGACACGTAACCGGTCCGGCGCGGTTACCTTTTCGCGCGAATCCGCGCGGGTTGTTGTTTTTTTTTTTCTCATCGAAAACAACGCGTTGTCAAAACGACCCGAAAAACAACGCGGTTCCGTACGATTTTCCGGCCAACGTTATTTACCACATTGTAAAAGTTGAGAATTTATCAATTAAACAGTATGCATCGTGTGCGCACGCAGTTTTCACGGTAAACACCCGGCACGCGTATCTGAATATCACTTTCGGCGAATCAAACGTTCGTCGGTCGTCCGATCTAAACGCATCGTATTGTTCACCGCGCGTAATTTGCTGTCCGCTAAAAACGGTATTTATTTTTATTTTTTTCGGTTTTGTGCCGCTTGTCTAATGTTATGAGTGTAACGATAAATTTAAAAAAAAAATCAATTACGCGAAAATCGTTTATCGAGCGCGCGCGAAATAAGCCCGAACGCGCTTTGGGAATAGGCCCCGTAATCGAAATCCGTTCGACATCGCACCGAAATCTCGGGTTAAAAAAAACGCGCGGATTCCGTGTGCCCCCCCCCCCACGCCGGCGTCACACGGCGTATTGTATGCGCGCGACAAATGGGAAACGCGACGAGACGAACGACATTCATTTCGATTTCCGACGGTCTTTTGCGACGTTTCCGTTGCGAACGCGGTATCACAGGTGCCCGGCCGTCCCCCCCCACCCCCCCAGACGCGAGTATACCAAATGGACAATGGCACGAAAACGTGCGTTTGCACAGTTGTACGGACGCGCGCGGGCGACGATAAATCGTCGCGAATCGGCCGCCGTGTACATCGACTCGCGCGTTACGCCACTGTTTTTACGGCGCGTGTGGCCGCCGTATAATGCACGTTACACTGTAGTATTGAAATAATAGACACGGTTATTATTGTTAATGATTTACGTAGCTGTTGCGCCCGCCGCCATGTGTTTCAAGGCGAGAAAAAAATGTCAATAAAAATACGTTCAAAAAAAAAAACTACAAAAAATACCCGGGAAGGTTGCCGTGTATCCCCTCCTCTCCGAAATACCGTAATAATAATAATATCAACAGTAGACGATGTACACGATCTGAAATTACGATAATAAAAAAAATAAAACAACGTATGTACAACATATACGAGTATATATATATATGCGATCGGATCGGGTGCGAAAAAAAATGTCTATCGGGTATACGATTTTTCCCGCGCATTTTCGGACGAACGTTT
Source organism: Cinara cedri (assembly GCA_902439185.1). Classification (NCBI taxonomy): domain Eukaryota; kingdom Metazoa; phylum Arthropoda; class Insecta; order Hemiptera; family Aphididae; genus Cinara; species Cinara cedri. Next base: position 986,564 of record CABPRJ010001897.1, read on the forward strand.
GAACATTTGCTGCAATCGTTGCGTTCCGGCGACAATCGCGTCGACCGGCACAGCGCGACGTCCGTCACGTATTATCGAAAAAAATCGCCGATGAAAAATAATAATACGGCTATCGCGTAACCACCTACAAGGTGGATTTTCTAGAGCCCACAACGTCACAACGTGTGCGATCACGTGAGTAATCACAATATCACAATACGATGTTTATTGTTGTACGTTAAGGAAACGCGAACGATTAACACCCCGATGTTAATTTGTTGTGCCTAATGTCTTAAAAACAGCACGGCCCGTACAGGTAACTAATAAACTTACGCAACGTTTCAATCTGCCGAACTTACGGCGAAATAATATTTTATAACTAGAAATGAGAATTTATACAAGATTTACGTGTTTTGTTTTGTTTTGTTTTTTTTTTTTTTCTGGGATTCTGTTTTGTAGCGAAACCCTAGACTATAATTATTTATTTTTGTATTCTTATAAAGAGTCAATTATTGGTATTTTGCTATATTTTTTTTAGTCTCTATTAATATAAATTGAGTTATAAAAAAAAAAAAAACTAATTTTTGAAAATTATTAAACCATTATTATTTTCTAAACTCCCACGTTCTCTCTACGCTTTTTCTCATTCATTATGAAAACCGCTCGAAAAATCACAAATGACCATCTTAAACTACCAACTTGATATAATTTCCTTTCATAAAAGCCGTTACACTTGAAATTCGGAGTAAGATTAATGGTAGACATTTTGGCTCAGAATCTAAAAAAACATTAGTTGTACAACGCAGCATATTATAACGTGATGAAAACGTATAATTTATTTTTGTTTTCAACGTAATAATTACCAAATTAAATTTTAAACAAAGTTTGTTTGAATTAATGTATTTTTTTACTATAAACATTTATAATATTATATCGTTACTATTAACGCGATAAAAATGGGTAGTGTGTTTATACGATGACCAATAATAAACTAAAATGTTTGGTTGGTTTAAACAACTATATGTTTATGTTATCAAATTAACTTGTTAATTGGCCCACGTTTATAGACTCTGCGAATATGAGTAGATACCTATTCGGTGAAAATGTCAAGTCCCCGCGGTTATATTTTTAACTTCGGTAAAATATCAAAGTGAGTGTTATAATCTAACTGAAAATACAAAACTATTGTATTATAAGATTATAATATTTGCGATAACTAGGAAATCGTGAACAATTGTATACATTTTTGCAGTTACGCGGCCGTCGCGTCGCATCAGTTATTGGTGGCGTTGAAGATGATTTCGTATTATTGTTGTTCGCCGCGTGTTTTCCGCGTGTTAATTCTCGACGCGAAAAAACAAAAAACCGATAAATTAACCTATAGACCCCGGGAAATCTCGTAAAAAAAAAAAAAATGAATAAATAAATAACGAAAAATCGAAAACGTGACCATTGACCGTGTATTAATTATTATAGGATAAACCGCTGGTCAAATAAAACAATTGAACGTTTCGACGGGCACGCCCCGTCCGGTGCATTCGAATCGAATATTTGTATTCGGTTATAATTTTTAAAAATAGGTCCCCGTCACTCGTCGAACTGAACAAATACGAAATCTGATGTTCCATCGTGATTTCTGAGGGCACAAGCAATGGTGTAACACGTACGCGGACGTCGCTGCACTTGAAATAAAACCGCGGGGTAGCGCGCGTCTAAATTGCATAATGCGTTTAAATTCGGTTGCGGTCTAACGAAGTGCGGGGGAGAAGTCGGTGGATCGTCGATAAGCTCTAGTCAATTGTTCATCAGAATTGGGTGGGCATACACTACGTCAGTGATCGGCAACTTATAATTTTTTTTTCATCCGCGTAATTTCATCGTTTATACATTTTGACATTTTTCACGTGTACCGCCTGACCCAATGACCCGGTTTATATTTTTTACTTATCGAAAAATAAAGTGCTCATATTTTATGCTATCTGTATGCGCTGTGCGGCATTTTATTGTTAAACTTGTACATAATTTTGAGCATTCAACGCGCACGATTAAAATTAAATACGCGTGTACAGTTATCGTTTATATTGTAATTTATGGATTAATGAACTACACCGCGAAGCTTTTTCACCTCGATTCGCCGATTTGATCGACCACCCATCCCTACCAAAATTACCCCACCATCTACAAACCCGGGATAGAAGCCGAGTTTTTTTTTGTGAATCGCACGATTCAAATTTACCTCCTCCGCACTACTGCTGAATTAGATTATGACTAATTGCTCTTTTTTTTTCACTTCCCGCTGTGCAATCGACGTTTCAAAAACATAATAGACATGTTAATTAACGGTCACATATTTAATGTGATTAATTTTGTATTGTCTTTGTGTTAAACAAATGTGTCAATAAAAATCGTTAAACAATTTTCATAAATTTCATAATATCCTAAATTTTTCTACTTTGTAAATCGAGAAAACATACCGCCAACATTTTGGGTAAATGTATTATTAATATACTTTTTTGTCAGGCTATATAATACATGATAATGAAATGACTTTGGAGGCCCCTCGACGTTAGTCAAAAGCATCAGAATTGTTAAGAAAGTTTGTGAATGACTTTACGGACCATCATCGTCATATGGTGCAATTTATTATTACGGTTATTATTTTATCAGTTATAACGTCCACAGTTTCATCCGTCTACTTGCTTTTACATTATTCCGTGAACCAATCGATAACATTAATTCATTTAGACACGAAAACTATTTACAACACCGGAACAATAAATCTCCCAAGGCGTCTGCAAAATACCCTCTCCGAGAAGTCAATAACCGGAATAAATGGAAAACAATTAATTCGTTAAACAATCAATTCCGTTTCACCCCTTCGCACATTCTTATTTCGTGTAATGGGATCGTAATTGATGTGTCATCGAAGCCTTTTGCCGTTTTTAAGTATTTCGGATAAACTATATAAAATGATGTAGATGTTACGAAATTAAATGTAACTATTTTATTTTTATTTTTTTTTTTTTTATTTGCCTTTTTTTCTACTAGACATTTTACTCCGGTTTTCAACGATGGCACTTTTTCTAAAAGGAAATCTGACTTGGAAGGTATTTTAAGGGGGTATTTATTTATTTATTTTTTTTTTTTTTTTTTTGGGGGGGGTTTTCTCAGGAGTTTTCCCAATAAACAGGAAAAACCGTAAAAACGTAGGAAAATCGGTACAATATTAAACAGATATTATTACAGAAAATATATAATGCATATGCAATTATTTAACCACAATATGTACGTCATATATTGTTGACAAAGTAACACTATCGACCGGCGCTGCAGCGGCGCCAAGGAAGCGACGGCGGTCGACAGATTTAAAAGGTTTTTTATTGTTTTTTTTTTTTTTCATTTCGCTTCTTTATTTTACTTGGCGTAATACGATAATTCGAGTAAAAAAAAAAAACCGAAAAAATAATAATAAAACTAGCAAAACAGCGGTCCTCGGTCGGCGATGTGTACGTATAATAACGTGTGCGCTTAAATACTGTAAAATAGGTAATACATACGCGCGCGTTTTTTTTTTTTTTTTTTTTTTATTCGTCGTACACAAATACAGCCGCCGTACTCGTTCTTGAATATTTAAAAAAAAAATACTATTGGTCGGCGCGCTTTTCAAGGTTAATCGCTCGTTACATAAAACGACAATAATATAACGCACTGGCATAGGTACGATTCGTTTTCCACGGCGTATTTATGCGTATACCTTTATGGGTACGCGCCCAATACGCGAGCGCGTTATAATGTGCGCATATTTTAATATTATTACGTTACATAACAAACGATCGAATATCCGTGTCTGCCAATTACGAAATAAATAACGTAAAGGAATCATCAGAAAAAAAAAAAAAAAATCGAAAAAAAATATCACTATACTCAATAGAAACAGTCGTGGGTATACACCCCCGCAACGACGTGCCCGGTAAATTGTTATAAGCTGTACGTGTTTTTTTTTTCCCCTCCAATTATGTACCTATTATACTGTTTTGTGTTTTTTCGGTCTCGGCATTGTCATAAATTCGAGAGTATAACAAACAATACGACATTGCCGTTTCGTAGCGTTTCGCGTTCGTATTTTTACGTCCGTCTGTAATTTAGTCGGACTCGATATTATTATTGCGTATATTATACCGAACGTAAAGTTTTACGCAGTGCAGGCTTATTGGTTTCAAGGGCTAAGGGCCCGTATTGCGGTTTTCGGTTTAACTCGTGTTTAGCTGAACTTCGGTTATCGACCGAACCCTAGGTTCATTTATTGCCGGTATTGAAATCGCAGATTTAACACCCGGTTTAGGTGGACTGTGCGGGTTCAACCGTTGTTTTTGCTATATTATGCGCGGTGAAATACTGTGAAAAATTCAGTTGTTAATGAAAAATGTACGCGATAGTGGATCAGTCGGTCTGTTGTTGTTCGTTATTTTTCTAACAATTCTCATTTGTAATATCTATTACAATAATAACTATCGATAACCATTTTACCATGTTCGTTATCGACATTAACGAACAGCCAGTCAAACTGCAGTTCATCTCTGTAGACCCATCCTTAGCTCACCGAAATCGGTGGTTTGACAATCACTGGATCAACTTCGGTTTAAATCACGGACAGTCGGACATATGTAACTGGGACTAGCGGTTGGGTTAGGTTAGGTTGGGTTAGTGACGAGCGGTACGAGCGGTACGAGTTGGGATTGATTTCTCGGTTTGTGCCCTGGTGGTCTTCTGGACGGACCGAGGGACTGGCTTCACTACCCGGTCCGGCTTGATGGCGCAGACCGGACGGATTCATCCACGACGCGAAGCCAACACGTGCGAATTCTCGTTGGGCGGAAGAAAAACGTTGATAAATAAGAAAATATTACGTTTAAGCGGCCGAAGAAAAATGTCCGCACGACTTTGTACATTTTGTGTTCGGTTTTTTTTTTTCCCTCCGTCTAACCCGCGAACGGTTTATTCGCGGACGCCGGAACGCGCAAGTAACGGCGCGCCGAACGAGATAGCGACTGTGATACGGTCGCGGAAACCGTGCGCGCAGCGCCGGGTACCGTTTCGAATTTGTCGTCTCAGTGCGATAAAAAAAACCCCGCGCGTAGAGAACGCCGTCGAGATGTGCCGAGTTTCGCGATTTTCGTCGTTATTGTTTTGTTTTTTTTTTTATTTTTTTACGCTTTGAAATCGAACGCGACGAAAATGCGTTTTCTTTCTTTTTTTTTTTCCCGCGTGCATTGTCACGAAGACGACGCCCGGCGATTAGCGACGCGATATGAAATTAATTCGATGGGTCCGAGCAACAATGTGCGCAACAATATTACGCGCGCTGGACGCCGCCGCCGTATCGAGTCGTTTTCAAGGCCCGATGCGCCGTCTGGAGAGCGTTAATTGCATAATGATGCAACGTTTGTTTCGTTTCTTATGTAACCGTAAATTCCGTATTATTATGAATATAACCCACTAATTTCTTTTTGATTAATACGATTTTAGCATATTACACGCTATTATAGTGTATTTAAAATAGCATATTGCACACCTATAGTCGTCGTTAAAAAAAAAAAAAAAAACCAAACCAAACACACGGACACATCGCCAAAGTTCAAACTCGGTTTTCGTTTCGCAATAATTTATTATAATAAACGCACGTTTACTATGCGCAATTATTCAAATCAATTGTAATATTTAAAAAAAAAAAAAAAAAAAAAAATGAAAAATACCTTGATTTTTACGATTTCTATAAACAATTTTAACACTAACCGCGCATACAGCTATAACGACAAAACCATTACGCAAACCTATGTATTCGATTTTTAATTTCGTCCGTCGGCAAACAGCGTTTCTTTTAGAAACCGGAGCATGCGCCAATCAAACGATTGCAAGACACCTCTTCCGACGCATTTAGAGTCTATTCGGTACACTCGAAATGCTATACTTATGGTTTTCTAATGTTGGGTTGAAAAAAAAAACTGTACGGAAAAACGGATAAATTACGCAGAACGTTATCGATTTCATTATTTAAAATTTTATATCATTCGGCCGAACAGAAATGCTTGATAATTTAATACTAGTTTCATAACCGATTTAACTTAACGGTCAAAAAAAAGAACAAGTTGAACTTAATGGCGCGGTTTTTTCAATTTTTATAAGCGTTTTATGAACGAATTCCCATCATAATCATAAAAATCACGACATTTTAAAACGCGTACAATCGAACTCCCCTCACAGTCGTTTTTTGTCAGCAACGTATTATTGTTGCGCACGGATATCAATTGAATAACTTCATGTGACCCACATCCCCGAATTCCCGTCTACAATAGTGGCCCATCCATCACTAGGGTCAGTTATACCTGCAGTAAACAAATGTGTTGCCGCATTGTGCATTGCGGGGTCATTTTCGATTTTCCTTGTAGTTTTCCAAATAATTGAGAAAACGTTAGAAATACCGAAAAATTAATATAATTGAGTCATCTGCAGGATATCGACGCATTGATGTTTCTGAGTAGAATATACATATCGATTTATCGATAGTGTAATCGTTATCGTTTATGCTAATATTAAACTGAATTCCATGCACTATTGTGCATAACGATGTCATTTTAAAATCACACCGTGACTGATAAAACGTCATAGCTATACTGATAACACGTTAATTTGAAATCGTGATCGGCTAAAAACAATCACTGCTTTCCGGGTTATACTTTCGATAAACGCAATGACAATAATAACGGGTACTATACCGAAAAGTGTACACTGTAGGCACCTATGTAATTCATAATGTAAAATAATAGTCAATAACAGTGTGCGTAGGCTTTATGCGAGCATAATAGCCTAACGTTAAACACATATTGCATACGGTAATTATATAATCAGGTATGCCGTATGCGACACAAAATATTTGTCGACAGTGCCCATTGATGTGAAGTTTACTCGGACAATTTTTCGAACATTACAAAACGCTTATGGATTGAAATTGTCGGCATCCATAACCCCCCGGAAACTGTTCGTTCGAATTTCAATTGCAATACGTCGACGTTTTCTGGAAAATCAACTGGTTCACGATTCGCATTGAATTATATAGGCTCTCTCATTCGAAAAACCAAAGTTGATATCATCACAAGACACTCCTTAAATGCAGTGAAAAATCTAAGTAATCGAAAATATCACGGTTGAGTAAAAATTAACCGCTACTACCTAAATTATTCGACTAGCGCGCAATTCAATCATGTAAACGGAACGAACGTGCTTAGAAATCACCCTGTAGACGCTCCGTTCAACAGCATACATATTACTCATAGTAAAATACGCAATGAAGATTATATGACTAGAACGGGCTGGACACGAATGTACGGAACGGAACGAGTCAATAAAAGTGATCATGGAGCAAAGTCCGCGTGGAAAAGCCTGCGGTACGAGATGCGAGGTGAAAAAGTGTATTAAAAATAATTATAATAATAGTATATATGCAACTGTTGAAATTAGAGACGAGTGATCGTGAAACTGTATTAGTCTGCGGGTCCTTGAATCGTTTTGCTGGACCGCTGTCAGATGTTATACATTATGATACCTATCTATTCGTGTAATAAATGTTATTATACACTATAGCGTGATTTGCTCCGAAAAGCCAATAAGAAAATTTTGAAAAAAAAAAAAAACACGAAGAAAAAGAAAATATTTCGTTTAATACACATTTTAATGATTTTCGACAATATGATTATAACGGATGTCCCTGAACGCTGAACATTTTATATCGATACGTTCACCGTGCGCGGATTCGGTTAAGTCGAGGTAAATTGCGGGTTTAAACCACAAACTGTTTTGTTAGATTAGTTTTGACGTATCACGTGTCTCTGATACGTATACTTACGTAGGTACGTAGGTAACATTGAATTTAATTCAATTTCCAATAATAAACGATTTTACGTCACGTATTTTAAGTGTACATGTATTATATTTTGTTTTCGTTTTTCATAGCTAAGGTAAATGAATATCACGTGGTATGTGGTCGAAACGGTTAATAACATTGCACTCGCCGGTTATTTAGGTAAGTAGGTATCTAATCGCGTACGCACTTATTGTGGAAAAGTGTGCGAGGGTTACCCGCGATTCTGACACCGGAGGAAAAATTCGACAATCGAGCATTATTAAAACGATTTAACGACCTACCCATACTGCGCTGCGCGTTTTATAAATGGAGAAAAAAAAATCGCCAAACGCAAAACACGTAAATCAGGTATGACATGTTGTCGTAACAATAATGACAGCCAGGGCAACGAAAAAAAAAACTGATCCGCCCCGCCCGGCAATCGAAAATTTAAACTCGGCAGTATTTTTTTTTTTTAGTTTTACTATTTTTGTGCACAGCAACATTGGTCCACAAGAAATCCTAATCCAATCAAAAAATATCAATAATATTGATCGTATTGGTTGCCTTTTGGATCTAATTTGATGAGTTAGAAAGTCGTGCACGGATTTTTCAACCGGTTTTCATAATAATCGTGAAAACCCGGACGAAGGCGTAAAATAAACACGGACAAATTCATAGCAATCGGAAATTGCATTATTTCTAATTTTCCCAGTTTTCTTTTCAACGGAAACATTGTTCCAGATTTCAAGACAGTAGCATCTTTTCTGAAAGAAATCAATGTTGTCCAGTTGGTGAACTATAAGGTTCCTATTAGATATCCATTGCAGTTTTCTAAATAGTGTGGCGAAACCCGGGAAAAAACGTCGAAACGTCGAAAAACGGTAGAACGTCAAGACGATAAAAAAAAAGAAAAGAAAGAAGAAGCTAACACCGCGAAAACGCCACATGTCGTAGACGCCGGGAAGTTGAGCAGAAAAACAATATGAACTCTAATAGGTATAACACGGATGACTTGCGCATATTAGATTGCGTACAAGCCCAAACGGTTAGAGCATCTAATGTCAAAAGGATAGGGAGATCCCGTCAGAGCGGCGTCACTAGAATGGAAGCCCGTAATGTTTTTTTCGTTCGAATGATGTAGTAGTATAACGCATACGTAACGGGTACGTTGAAAAAAAAAAAACGTATTTCGGGGGGGGGGGGGACGTGAGTTAAGGTTGTACATTTTCCATACTCTTTTATAACAATGGAGTTTACATACTTTCGATTGTATGATTATTTACTTTTCGTCAAAAATGTCAATATTTTATAACATTCGTTTTTAGCTTTTTTTAATAGGCACCGCTCTATTACCGAATTTTACATTAATTATTTTTTTATTTTTTTTTTTAGTAAATACAGCCTAAACGATAACGTAAAATCCATATTATTGTGATGATGATGCGGACTAGGCGGTATCGCCGTACCGGTTATAATGTTCTAAAAGCCAGGAAAACCGCAACAGATTAGAAATGACAATAATAACAATACATTAGTGTATAACTGTCTATAGTAATGAAATGAAAATAAAATCGAAATTGTGTGCATTTACCTCACTGACCAGAAACCGTTGTAGAGACTCTATTAATTTTTTTTTTTTTTTATTTACGACGATTCGATAAACACCTTGCCTACCTTATTTATTTTTCGTTACATATTTATAAAAAAAAACAAAAACCTCTTTCGATTTAATGTGATTAAATTGTGTTCCGGTTTTTTTTTCTTCTCGCAATTACTTAATCATTTAATTTTAATATCCGTTAAAATAATGGATTCATAATTGTTCCATATTCACCTGTATCGTGGCTAACGCGCGGATGATTGCGTATTGTTCGTACAATATAATATAATTTCGCAATCGGCCGAACACGGTCGTCGCTGCACACGGCGTACGGTATTGAAATTTTATTTTATCTAACGAATCATTTTTTCTACGGTTTTTTCGTACGTTTGTGTGTTACGGTTAACGCTGTATAGGCAAGCACATACGTAGCTACTGAGATAGGACTTTTGGAAATCCATCTCCCGCACCCCGTAAAAAAGGGGCTCGCACGTCGTGAACTTTTTCCAAGGAAATTTCATAATAAAACAAAAAAAAAAAAAAAAAAACATCACATTTTTAATTTAAAATTATAAATATTAACAATACCGATATTGTATAGGTTTTTCGTTATTTTATTTTGTTGAATAACACTTCAATCTTTTTTTGATGAGTAAAATATAATCTTATTTTCTCACGCGGTATTTCAAAGATGCAGAACTTCCATCCAATGGTATTTTACTAAACATTTTTTCTCGGTTTCTAAAAGTTTTTTCAAAATATTAAAGATAGTTGAAACGTGAGAAAACTAAGCGAAGTTCAGTTGATAGTGTTACTTTTTTCAATAATACATATTATGTTAAAATGATTACAATAAGCGTTTCTATGACAACAATGTTTGTGTACAAACAAATCAAAAAAAATAAAAACTTAATAATAACAAAAAAATAAATAAAAACGGTTGCCAATGACAACCTTATTTTTAATCTTTCAATCTTGTCCATCCTAAATAACCAGGCTTTTCTCGCTATCTCGAATATTAATGAGAATTTCAAAAAATGACACCTCTCTAATGTACCATCCAGAGAATATTTCCTTTAAGAAAAGGTGCTATACTTGTTAATCAGAGAACGATTCCTGATTGTAATATTAATCGCATAAAAACAAAAAAATTGTTTTTCGTTTTCCCCCCAACCGTTGTATGAAAACCGCTGGGGGAAAAAAATAAAAAAATAAATAATATCCTTATTGTACCAACAAGATCTAAAATACAACGAAAAATGGTCTCTTGTCATTTTTCAACAATCGGAGCAAGATTTCTGGTAAAAAAAAGTTGTACCCAGACGTAAAATAATAAAATTATAAAAACCGCACAAATCATATTATAATAGTATAACCAAATACGCACAGAATTATTTAAATTTACTATATCGTGTACAGAAATCACGTTGTTTGTCATTGGCCGTGGGTTTTGTTAGAATATTAAGTACCTATTACATAATGATACAATTACAATTACCGCCGAGCGTGGGCTTAGTAAAAATCACGGAAACGAAAGGAACTCGCCAACTGTGACTGGACACTAAAACTTTACAGGCGTGGCCCCCAAAACACAAAAAAAAATACGCGACTTTTCGAATCCGTCGGCCTGTAATTTTCGGTATTAGGTGACAGTAGACCCGCGCGAAGGTTTTTCGAAAGCAGGAAACGACGACGAACGTGCGTTGTCAACGGACGCGTGTATACGTTTTTCAGTGCACGTCAGAGTCGCGGCTCAATTTAGTTTTTGAGATTAATGAAAGACAAGGGGAAGTGAACGAATGGGCGGCAGTCGATTGTGTAGGTATAACAGGCGCGTACGCGATGTGCTGAGCGGCTAATATTATTATTATTGTTGTTATTAAAACATTATCAATATTTGTTTTTGTTACCATGTAACACCGTATAGTGTATCTATTTACCATGTTTTCGAACGATCTGTGTATCTTAATTATTTCCATTGTTCCTTTTTTTTATACGCGGCGGTCATATTTTCATCGCGAACCGCCAGTGCGTACAGCCAGGAGCGTCACCAGACCTTCACTATGGGGAGGGGGGCGGGATAAATAATTAAATTTAATATGAACGATTGATAAGAAAAAAAAATCACACCAAATAATATTATGTCGATTATGTTTACTTGTGGACGACCAATAACTCTGTCAAATGCCAATGTAAGTCCAGTTCTCTCGAAAGGAACGCCATTAGGACGTTCCTGCGCACAGCCGACCAAATCGTAGATCACGTAGTTTAGCTCGTTTGAATTAGGTGCCCTCGAGTTTTGAAAACGCTATCAAACGATTCTACAAGTTTATGTGATTATATTACTATTAACGTGAGTATTTTGCGTGTTGCGTTATCAGCCTGTTAACGGCCGTAAATTTACCTCCGGAAGGTTCGACCTAGTGAGGAGATGTGCTTCAGTGACACGATATTAGTGTTTGCCTATTCACCTGAGACAGCTTTGGTGCTTTTCAGGCTGTGCTTCCCGATTAGATATAGAGGCGCACGCCACTGTACGGTGGGAGAAGAGGGTTTGTGTGTATAGTGGCAATACTGAAAAAACAAAAGAATAAGCTGGACAGGATACGCGCGGTGGCCGCACGAACACACGATTTGAAAATAATTGTCTATTTAAAATGAAACCCGAAGAGTAAGGGACCGGACAGCAGACTCCGCTCTTAAGAGAATTTTGAGATAAACGAAAATCGAATTCACTCGAAATCATTTAGTGCCCGTAGATGCGTTAATTATTAATGGTTCTTCAGTTCGCGATAAAACAATCGTCCTGTATATTTATTATACGGGATGCGTGGTGCATTTCCGTGACCTCGGAGTCACCGCACCGTAGCCGATGTACTAGTTTCCGACTAGGTACTTATAATATTATTCCTATCAGTTATCACATATGGATACACGGGTATGCAGAACGTAACACAATAAGAATATCTGACACCGAAAAAAAAAAAAACCCGAAATAACTCCTGTTCTGTCCAATATCGTTAAGTTTTTCGTCTTTTTATAATTTACATAATCCAAAATAAAAGGTATGTGAGATTTTTAAACGAAATCTAACAAGGCGTGTCAAAATATGTTGCCCTGCAACGATGAAGCGTTAATAATTAATCTGAAATATTCTGAAACGCGAGTACGATAATTAAAATCGTTTACATTTACACTATTAATCGACACTATCAATCAATTCGCCAATTATTTATCCGTGAAAAATAATTCTGTCGATGAGTTTCGTAAACTTCGAAAAAACACATCTGAATTAACAGATCTTAACGTTAAATCCTGTATAATATCGTTTTGCACTCGTTGACGATTTCCGAGCTTATGTTATAAATTCGTGACGTTTCGTAAGCCAATAAATCACGGGTTTGTATGTACAAACTATAACTGAACAATGACGGGGAGTTCGCCAAATACCTAGTTAAATTCAACATTACGTCTTTTATCGGATTGATTTGGCCAATGTACGTGATAGTTAGGTGTTTCGTGAAATGCCACCGTTTAATACATTAACGTTAACGTATAAATGTATTGTAATAACAAAATCGCGACGGTTTTTAACTGCAACCTTCGGCGTCTTATTTTATTACGTTGAATTCTATTTTCGATTTTAATTTTTTTTTTTTTTTTCTAAATGCGGTTCGTTCCCACAATATATATTTTACACGGATACAACAAATACACACGCACTCGATTCGTATAAAATATTATACCCGTGTGGTCGTGTTGAAAACGGCAATGCAGTCTGACGACAAGAACAAAACACCGACACACTTCGCACCATTCGTGTGCATCGGGAGCGTAGGGACGAAGTGGGATAGACAAGACGTAATATAGGATAATTCGATCCGTATATCTGTGCGCAACTGATTGATAACGAAAAACGATTCGGAGCGAAATTTCGCTAAACGCGTTTTGAAAACGGGACCGGAAAAACGCAATGTGATGTATTCAATTAACTAACTATTCTTGTAACTTGGTAAAAAAAAAGAAAAAAATAATAAGCAAACTAAACATTTCAAGATTAAATAAATGAACAGTTAACATAGTTGTTGTAGTTGTACGTCAATGGCGAGGATGTGACCCCCAAACGGCCAAGCTCGCCTCCACGCGCGCGCCACCGCCGCCACTGCGAAAAACAGAACGAACGAGGCGATTTTTAAACTTTCAAGTTTCTAGCGCGGACAATAGGTACACCGGTTTTACTAAAGCGAACGCAATGGTTTGGCGGTTCGCGTTTTAATACAATAACGTACGCATTAAGTGCGTACATTGAAAACCATAGTTAACGAGTCTCGTAAAAATGATAATTTGAAACTCGAAAATTGAATTAAAAAAAAAAAAAAACCAACAAACATACAATATATTGGGTTTTTTAATTTTTTTTTTTTTTTTTTTAAAATTTGTTTTCCCTCGATCTTTAGACAAACGCAATATTATTACGTAACGAGTGAGCAACGATCGGAAATTCCGACGGTTCGCGTATCCATCACCTCTCTAGCACGCCGACAAAATAATCATTGTAAAATACCTATTCGCGAATCCCGACGGCGCAATCTCTTCAACCGGTCCCAAGGTCAAGAACGCGAGTAATATTATTTCGATACGTCATCGTCACCCGGTTTTACGAACCTATTATAATACGCGCGTTACACGAACGGCATCGTTAAAATATTGTTGTTATATGGTATTGTTCTTTTAAGAGGCGAGTTGAAAAAAAAAAAATGATCCGATATAGTGCCCGCCGAAAACCCCGGAACCGAGATTTCGAGGTGATTCGCGATTGTGAATCCGACGGCCCTGCCCAGCATCCGGTCCGACGGCGGTTTTTTTTCCATTCTTCGCGGTAATATAAATAAAATAAAAAAAAATAATAAAAATAAAAATATTTCCGATTTACTTACCGCGGCGCGGCGTGTGTTCCGCCACAATAGCATCGCGTGCGGCGGTTCCCCCACCCCTAAACGTTCGCTATATTATTACGATTAGTTTTTTTACAGTGTACACTGTCTATAGGTGTATCTATAATATGTCTTTGTTCTGCGTTGTTTTACAGAGAAACATCGCACTATTAGAACTTGACCGAGAAAAAAAATTCAATTTTCAGTCACGCCACTTTTCCCGCGGTAAAAATCAATAAAAAAATATGGCACGTACTAGAAACTCATTTAAGAGGGTAAGTTTTTTTTCTAGTTACCGATAGTAAATTTCATCGGGGGGTGGGGGGGAGATGGCCAGAAGTTAAAATTTGTTTAACATGAGTACATTCGTATTTTATTGCATTCAAGTAAAATTAAAAATAAAAAATCCAAGGGGATTCAAACGCGTTCAACGATCGGATTTATTAGTATCGAAAAACAGCGAAACGACGAGGAAAAGGAACGGACATATTTTAAGTACTTCGCGGTTTATACGGCCGGGCGAACCAGTGGCGTGTAACACGGAGAATATTTTCGGCATGGGCCGTAACGGATAGTGGTTTTTGGAAATCGCGGGGGAAGATTAAACGTTGAATAAAATGCCTGCAAATAGAATAAAATACTAATTATTAATACGTACGCGGTACGATATTTCAGTATAACAACGCGCCACGCTGTAATACAGAAAACCGTGCGGCGCATTAGTCAATGAAATTAATTTCAATACCCAAGTGCCGGAATGAATACGGTCCTGCAGCGGCCGTAGTTTCGGTATAATCGTACGAGCGAAATCAGTCATAACAAATTCATCGATTAGAATGTCAGTGAACATCAGGCCTAGGTAGTCCCTATTGGCAATCGTTAATCAATTGTTTCAGCCATATTATTATATTGAGTGTGACGGAGTACAGAAAAATCGAAATACAACGCGAACGGAACATTGCCCACTGAGAATCGCAGCGGTTGTGTTTGTCGAGATTGTCCGCGGGAACTGGCGAGCGGTAAGGGACTGCGGTCGACATGGTTCGCCGTAAAAGCTGATCTGAAAGGGAACCTTTGACCATGATGGACCCAATACAACGATACCGTAAACGTATAAATGGAAAACCGTGCATTATTATTGCGTTGTAACATAAATTATACAATTATTGACGGGACGACAGAGAAGATATAACACGATGGTTTCACGAGGTTCGATCAAATATTTTCAGTTAAGAAAAAAATATATGTGGGGGGGAGGGGTGTGTGCGTGTGCTACGGCATGCTGTACCCTATCACCTATTTGCGCCACTAGCCACTCGTCGTTGCACGCGATTCCGGTCAAGTAATCCGGATTAGTAATAGTTTCGTCCGATTACCGATTTTTTTTAGAAATAAATTTACACGGCGGATTATATCGATGATTACCTACTAAAAAATATATTTTAATTGATTTTTTTTTTTTTTCGTACCTTGATGCGGATGTAAATCTTCGGTTAGGTCGGTATGTCAATATTTACTTTGGTAATTTTCTGTTAGTACTTGCGTACGACGAAGAATTACGTGCAATATCCCGAAAAACACGCCAGCGGTTTAAACTATAACAACAATGCGTGATGCCACAATAGTGAGGTCGGTCGAGCAAAACTGTTAAAGTAATGATTTTGAGCTTCGACAATGCGATTTACGATAATATAAACGCGTTACTGAAGTAGTTGGCATTATTATAGTGACAGAGATCATAAACGTTATGTACCACAAGATAAGGAAAACAAATGCCAAACTTGATGTCTTTCAAGAACAATCAAACGGTAATTATATTGCCATTAACGGCATTGACTATTATAGGAACCTATAATATATTTGTTTTGGTATGATTTGTTCTTATCGTCGTCATATTATTGTTTGAGTTGTCGAATAGTTTTTAAAGGTTGATTATTAAAAAAACATCAACAATTTTATTGTCTACGAGTTAAATAAACGTAAATATATTTTTTATTTATTTATTTTTTTGTTTTTTGAGAAATGATTATTTAAAATAATAATAACTGCCAGATAAAACATCTATTTTTGATTATTTAAATTTTAAATAATCAAATTAAATTAAATTTTGATAACGAAATTGCTGATGTCCGTCAACCCGTTAAGAGGACGTGATAACTCGCATCTACTGGCTCAGTCCAACTACCGGGTAGCATACAAAAACAACGATAACGCAGAATAAGTAAAACTAGCTTGATTTGATTTTAGAGTAATAGTACCTATTAAGAAATGTATAGTAAAATATTTTGGAGGGATGAGTGCGTTTTGAATTATGAACTATTAATACTGGAGAGACATAGGACTCAGTAATACAAGAAACAGAACTGTCTTTATAAAAAAGTAATTGAATGGTTCTCATTAAATAGTTTAACATTGAACAAAAGCAAAACAGTCTTCTAAACATTCCCAAACTCAATTAGTACAATTGCAGATACTGTGAATTTAACAGCCCATAATACAAACTGCCAATCTGCAACTCATTGTTTTTTTTATAAAAAGAGAAACGTCAGCTAAATATTTAGGGGTAATATTTGACCAACATTTTTGATGGAATTTCCACATTTCTCAATTAATTCTCAAGCTACGTAAACTATACACCTTTTATAATATAGCTAAGTGATTTCTAAATGTACGCTGACTAAAGAATACTTATTTTGCACTAACTCTGTCTTTAATAGAATACGGAATTTTAGCATGGAGAGGAGCAGCTAAAACCTTAATAACAAGTATTCAGAGAGCACAGAACACGATTTTAAAAATTTTGTATAATAAACATAGGTTAACTCCAAATAGACTATTATATAACGAAAAGTTAAATTTAAATGAAAAATCACTCTATTTAAAAAAAAAAAAAAACACGGTATTATATAACCAAACAAAATGTATTATAACAATTTAAACACAGACACAATATTCGATCTGAACACTTAATAATTCCTAAAATTAATACTACAAAATATCAAGACCTTACCTTTTTTTATTGGGTACTAAAAGATTATTTTATTTGTACCTATTACAAATTTGTTTGGCCCTCAGCAATTATTACATAATACAAATTATTATAAATATATTATTTACACTACGTTTAATCAGGTTATTACCACTTATAAAATTGATTTCGTGTAATGTTTGAATTATATGTTTAATGCTTATATTATAATGTGTTGACTCTCGTCAATCGTCACAAGGTTTACCTTAGTGATAGGCGAAGCAGTATTAAAAAAAAAAAAAAAAAAAAAAAAATGTTAAATCTACCAACTGTAAACTCTGTTACTACTAAATAAATAAATAACCGTTATGATTATTGTTATTAAAAGAGTTATTTAAAAAAGCAAAAAAAATAAAAATTTTTGTATATTTTGATTAATATTAAAACCCTATTTTCCAAACACGTTTCAAATTATAATTTTAGACTATGAAATGGTACGGTTTGTGTTATTGAATATTTGGACGCAACAATTTTCAATTTTCTTTCAGAAAACATAAGATTGTAAGGTTAGGTATTTTTATATATATAGACGATAGTTGACTTGAACAATGCTCGTGGTTATAATTATTTCGAACTAAATAATTTTATCGGGTGTCCGTGAATCGAGTAGTCGGCGAATCGGTACGACGCGAGAGAAAGATATATACACATAGATTTTTTTTTTTTTTTAATTAACGTAGTTGAAAAGATTTTCGTTCTAGAAGATTCGGTATGTAATAGACAGGTTTAAGTGGTCGGACGATGCCTTTAAAAGAATGCCGATGGATTTGAAAAAGATGTCATACACACGATCTCCAATGTGGTAGGATAGAGTGGTAATGGTGTGCTGAAAAGACTACGCTTTTCACGCACACGCATTTAAATTTACCGGGCGCTATGGTACGTGCGTTTACAAAAATATGGTTCGGAATAAGCACATCTCCAGAGATTTCGCACAGTGTAACGTAACAAAGCGGCTTTTCGTTTTCGTTTTTTTTTTTTTTTTCACGGAGAAAAAATATACTACGCAATATTACCGACGGCAGGAAAATAAAAATGCCTTAATCCGTCAAATAGTCGGGGTTTTTTCGTTATTTTTTTTTCGTATAGATATGTCACTGTTATTTACTTCTGATCTACCGGCGTCTTATCCGCGTCACTATATAGAACGTTGGAAACAACGTCGTGTTTTCATTGCGTCCGTATCAGACGGACACTAATAGTCATAAACACGGGTCAACTTCTTGCGCCGACTTTTCACGGTATAAACATTGTTTTCGCGAAACGCAACACCAAAATTAACATAGTACTGCGTGCAGAAAAAAAATTCTTCACGCCGCCAAATAGCTGATTGGTGTTGTATTTTTTTTTTTTTTTTCTAGTTATGTTACTATTTTAATATACTTAAATCTACGCGCGTTTAATACGCATTGAAAGACAATAGACATTAGCTGTATACGCATTCTAAATAATGTAGCAAACAAAACGGCATTGTGTTTACGTTGCGTTCACAACACACATTGACTAGTTATAAACACAGGTCGACTATGGTCTATGCCGACTTTCCTTGGTATAAACGTTATTTCCACAAAACGCAATACCAAGATTAACAATGTCCGGTGATATTTTTCGCGTCTACCGAATTATTAACATGTTAGAGCGACTTGGCAAAACTGTGCAAAGCTAGATAGGTAAGTATAGGTACGTGTTACACCGTTGCATAGCGTCAACCAGTTGGCGTTTTCACATTATTCAAAAATAAGTCTATATTGAATTATTCTATGCATAATCATAAAAAAAAAAAAAAAAAAATACTTCGATTGGGTTCGGTTAGTATTGTTTTTTTTTTAACAATTTTTTTATAATAGTTATTAAATTGTAATCAACTTTTTCTAACTGCCTAACTATAGGCATTTATTCACGACTTTTAAAAACAATATAATACAGCTGGCCGCCCTGTAACGTGTATCTAACATACCTATATATATTTTAAACGTACATTATATATTTTTTTTTTATATATATATATACATACAAACGTATCACTCGCGTACACTACAATAATTATTGTAAACAGTGTTGTATTCTATATAGATACAACATCCACAGCTAAACAAGTGTGCGTGTATCTATTATCTTACCCGGGTAAACGGGAAACAACTTATGTTATTAGATAAATAAATCGGTGTAACACATAAGGTTTATAAATTTATCATCAAGTTAAATAATCGCAATAGCGCACGGCTTTGGCAATCTAGATGTGTACACTTTCAGAACGTAGTTTTACGATGAAAAATTATCTCTTTATTATTTACAATAATGTAATATTGTCGTTACGAACAGATAATAGATACAGATTATATTTGATTTTTATTTAGATAAATTAATTTCCATATCGCCGTCCGGACGAATTCGAACGGTTTTACTAGATTTGATATGGTCATTATTATCTTGATATGGCTCCGCCGCATAATTCACGTAGGTATATTTTTACTATTCTAAATGAAAAATTGCTCCGCTATAGAACCGCAAAGCTTGAAAAACAATATATTTCACCCGACGCCAATCGATTATATTATTATCTCAGTGCGTGCTGGTTGTAAATTCAAACAATATCCAGATCAGTCAACAACACGGTTTACCCGTTGACTTTAATATACAACACTGCTTATAAATTATGTACAACGAGTTGTTTTTTTTTTTTTATGATTTTATATCACAGGTACAGCAACGCAACTATAAACTCTTATCAGCTGCACGCACTGCAGTCGAGTTGTTGCGGAAGCCGTTCATGTTATATATAATTATATTCACACCAAATTTAATTTTAAGCTTAAATTTAGGTTATAACAAAACGATATTGTAATGTTTTTTTTTTTTTTTTTTTTTTTTTTGAAATTTAATTTTCACCGAAAGCCGGTTGATAATATTATTATATTCAAGAATATTCATAATGTATAAAATCCGTCGTGTATAATTATATTTTTAGACAACAATCATCGTATTATACATTACAGAATTTCATTTTAATTTTTTTTTTTTTTTTTTTTGAAATTTAATTTTCACCGAAAGCCGGTTGATAATATTATTATATTATCATCTGCACATTAATTAACAAAAATACCTCGCCAAAATGGCGTCTAAAACGAATATTATTTCACAGGTTTTCTTCTTAAACAAAACATATAATATAATATAATATAATATAATATAATAATATTATTTTTAACATCCATTAAAACAGCAGATAATGCACGCATTATGCTTACAATAAATTTTAATCCGAACAAAAAAAAAATTCATTACAATACTAACAATTGTGTACGCAATGAATTTGTTTTGTTTGTTTTTTTTCAATAATTTACTTTTCTGGTTATATATTATAAGCTATAATAATATGTTAGATTTATAAGGTACAATTTCCGAGACTAAAACTGATTATATAAAATATACCAGTGGCATGACCAAGGGGGTTAAGGGTTATAATCTCTCTTACCGAAATTTTTTAACTTTTTTTTTTTACGAATTCCGCGCGTTTATATGCATAGTTTATACTGCAATAACGGAATATTACTCGCGATTTGAAATTATGCACGTCATCTGTTTGATAATTTGCTATCCAAAATAAGTCCCATGTACACTGATTGCGCCCCTGCAATATACACAGTCCATCAAAACTAATTTTTGTGTGTCTGTGTGTGTGTGTGTATTTTATATAGATCGTAATCGTTTATGTTAGGAGTTTTTCTAAGGATATTATAAACGTTGAGTTTCTACACGGCGTTTATTAGTTTATTAGTTTTGTTAGTAGTGACTTTAGAAAATTACTTTTTTTTTTCTTTTAATCTTGTACGGGAAAATATTGAACACATGCCCAGCAGGTGTACCTGTATAGCTATAGTAAAACATTGTATTCGGATAAAGTTCTATAGTTCAATGTTGTTTAATTTTTTAACTTACGGACCTCCTTTCTCCCCCCCCCCTCGTACACGCGCCTGATTAGGTGTATTGCACCATTTATATAACCACGCGAAACGACAGCTGTCGTATAGCGTACGAAATACGGCTCGGAAATCGGTCGAATTTTTTGTTATATTATGTGTATATTTTTATGTATTCGTTTGGTTTTCTGAAAAATCGAGTAATTTTTCGTAGGCTTACGCGAAACATACGAACATTGGCAATAGGCGTATAGTATTTTAAATTTCCGTCTGCATAACCGCACTGGCGGTGGTGTTTGTTTGTAACGGACGAACGCGAACAAGCCGAGTCCCGTTGTTAACATTTGTCGAAACGAACTGCATTTGTATCGTTTATTCGGAATACGTATGGCGGACGCCGGTAGGTCAGGGGGACAACTGTGGAATCCGATATTTCAAACATATACAGAATTCATAAGGAATATAACAGTAAAATATAATATTATTATTGAAAACTATCGGGGGGGGTGTTAATTATTGTTTTCGCAACGCCCGCCATTCCTGAAATTGTTTCCAGCATCCGCACGTGCGCAATGCTATTCGGTTTTTTTTTTTTTTTTTTTTTTTTAATTTTGAAAAATCACACACACAATGATACGCACACGACTAATACAAAATAAACTTACTATAATTTTATAACAAATATTATAATATAATAATATAATATAGATATATATATATATATAATTTATTTTTATTTGGTATTTTAATATGTATATATATTTATATGTATTTATAAAATTTGAAAAATCACGAATATCGTAACACATAGTAATATATTATTCTAATGTTTCGAATGGTATGCATGAGACGATTATACACGGGGCTTCTCGATCGGGTGCGAGACAGGACAACTTCGCCCACTCTGGGATTCGAATTACTTTTGTACGAAAACGTACGGGTCGCTAAAAATAATCGTCATTTATTTTTTAAATTGCCTTTGCCAGTGTGCACGGAAAAATTCTACGCCCGTGTAATAATAATATTCTAGTTTATTATGTTTTTTTTTTTTTTTTTTTCATCTCATTCCACTCGTCCGAGATGTATTTTCAATATATTTTAAACGGGCTCTTTTATACAATATAACACCTAAGGCAATAATTATTATTGTTATCCTAACATACATTAACGTACAATATCAATAATGCATTATTATCATAATTTAATAATTAATCTAAATTTTTCGAACACAAAAATAATTATAATTTGAATAATCAACGTACTAACTAACCGTAGTAATATTATTTTTAATAATACTGTACGCGTAGAGTTATGTTAACAATTATTGTTGTAGTATTATTTTTAAGATATGCAGAATTTTTGAAATATACAGAGCAAATGTTTTTTTTTTTTTTTTTTTTTTTTTTTTTCATCTCATTCCACTCGAGTTTTCTAAGAAACGTTTGTGAAAATTGCGCTTCCGGTATATTGTTTTTCGCGTAATAAATATAATGTTTTATTCTTTATTAACTGTCAGTCCCCGTCCCGGAAAATAACTCTCGGTCAACTCGGTATGCCGACAAAATATCGCCGACAAAAAATAATATCAAACATGTGAGTAAAATAGTGCCAACGAAATATCGCGAAACCAATGTATCGCAAGGAATTATTATCGTCCGTGACCATAATATCGCAGCGATAAAATAATACCGTCGACTTAACAGCGGATATGCTCATTGACCTTCTGCCCCGACGTCTTTCTGTCTAAAAAACGTATAAACGGTATGTGACGCCAACGAAATTTAACTGAAATTGCAACAGTTACAGTACAGTAGCAGGGAATTCAAATACGCAAAGGAATTTAAACAACAAAACGGTCGGTCGGGCTGAAAGCAGTGCCACGGTAGGCTAACATTAGCTGCATTTGCAGCTAACTGCACTACGATATTACATAAATATTATTGTTAGAATTAAAGGGGTTTCGGACGATCCAGATAGACTAAACATGCCCCCTAGTCCCCCTAAACGTGCCACTGATTATATATTAGCTACGATATTTTGTCCATGTGATTATTTACTGATGACGTTGTACGCATACGACGTATTGGCTTTGCGATATTTCACCGGTGATAAGTTGTCGGAGATCTGTTCAACTCGATGTACCTCACGGGATGGTCTGTCGCACCGTCATCTAAGTCGAGAACAACTCGAAATCGATCAATCGCGATTTATTATTATGATTTTTTTTTATTTTGTTTTGCTTCGTTTGTTTTTATAAATTAGTAAGTGGTAGGCAGTCTAAAACGATCGGTCCGTCTGCTCATACCCGCGAAACACTACGCGAAATCTTGATTAACAACTCGGAGTTCGGGGGGGAAAACATTTTCAAAAAAAATCACACAGAGCAGCGCTGTTTGTAACCACGACCTACACTCATCGAGTTTTTTGTTTACTTAATTTTTAAATTTCACAATTCTGGTGTACTAATATTATGATATACAAAAAAAATTGCATTTTCCCTATCGAAATATTTCAATATTTTGTTTCCACTGTTTATTTTTAATTTTCTGAGCGATGCGAGGAATTTATAGGGTTTAAAAAAAAAAAAAAATGATCATAATTATTAAATTAACTATCGCCCAGTTTTCCGGAATCCGGCGAACAAAATATTATTATTGTTTTCTTTTTAACGTTCTAAATAAGTACAATTTTGAATTCGAGTCGGCACTTGTTACATTATTACGCACGGAAAATTATAGTTATTAGAATATGCTAATATATATATATATATATGTATACATTTTTTTTTATTATTTCAACCCTTCTGCAGTCGCCACTTGTCGGAAAAGATTTTATTTTACACGTGATGGATTCGGTTTATTCAATTACGAATTTCGACGTTAGCATAATAAAATATGTTACGGTAAAATTAGGGATACGGGTGATTAATTGTGCGATTATATACAAAATCCAGGAAATAAAAGTTACCTTCGCTAAACCCTGAATGATTTTTTGAAGTCTGGACGTTTACAAACGGGATTCGGTACATCGTAGGATGAAATATAATATTATTGTAATCAAAAGGCCGAAATTTCGTTATTTTTTTTCTTCTACTTATCGGGCGTGGTTTTTCTTTTTTCACCTGTTCCATACACACGCGGTATCGCAGCTCTCCTTCTCGGGTGAAAAAAAAAATGCAAGACAAACCGACGGAAATGTCCGTCGATTAATTAATTATGTAACCAAAGATGTCACAGTAGCCAAGCCTGCGAAAATAATCTTTTTTTTTTTTTTTTTTTTTTATTAACGGTTGTTAATTATTATAATGGCGTACGAATAATACGTAATAATATCCTAGGGTAAAGCAAGAGGAAAAAACCGCACGATAAGTAGGAAGAGAGAACAAAAAAAAAAATGGAAATTTCGGACTTTTACCGACACTATATAACGAAACAGCCATTTTTATCCTACGATTTACCAAATCTCGTCCGTAAAAGTCCGTTATACGAAAATAACCGTTCGGGGTTCGACCAAAATAATTCGTACGTCCTAAGTTTTACCGAAATCGAGCGGTTAACGTCCGAAATTAAGACATTCGAAATCTGGAATTCGGACGTTTACCGACAGTATAGTCGGTAAAACCTGAGACTTATCGGTGTGGCTTTCACCGGTATTCTTACTTTTATACCGTAACGCATGTGTTATATTATGTTTGATACGTCCCACGAAGACACGGTCATTGCGATACCTTGGAGGAGAGTGTTGACATTTTTTAGACGCTTTTTTTTTTTTTTACCGACAATTTAAAAAGCAAGTATCTCTAAAACGTTTATGTTTCGTCACGCGTTATTTTCTGGACTGAACCGACAGCGGCTCACTACGCTTTTGATTTTCAAACGACAGCCTACATTGAAAATCCCGCAAATATAGACGGATTTATTTTGGTCCACATATATCGGATATCGATGTCGAAATGTTTGATTTCCGTCTGCCCGTTGACGAGTTACTCTAAATTTTAAATTTGGGCAACGGGAGGTTTAGTTGCGGAACGCCGTTCGAACCCGACGCGCTGTGTCGCCACGCAAATGGCGGTCCGCTACTACCCTCCGCCCCCTCCTCCCCATCAACCAACCTTAAAAACCGGAATGTCTAATATAAAACGAACGACATTCCGTCTATTTATGGAAATTTCCGTTCGAGATGCCGTTTGAAGTGTGAACCGGGTGGTCGGTTCACCCCCGAAAACAGGGGCGGCAAAAGAATTAACGACGGGGCGAGCATTTCAGAGCTACTCATTTCTTATTAAAGTTGTTAAACGAAACAAAAGAAAAAAAAGGCAAAAAATTACTGACACACTTAATGCTATTCGAGATATCGCGATGGCCGTAATACCTCCGGGCCGGACGCTGCGGTATATTATTTTTTTTTTTGACAATCGTAAACGATTTCCCGTTTTCGGTTGTAATAATACTATCGGGAGCGTATAGAAATGCGGGACTCGAATCCGATTCGCGATTGGGGTTTTTGTTTTTTTTTTTTTTTCGGGGTTTTTGTATACATATATATATATATTTTTTCTAATTAAATCTAATAAAGTTAATGATCAATGCGATTATATTCGATTTTTGTTTTTGTTTTTGGAAAGGTAAAAACCGTGCAGTGCGCGTACCGACGACGACGGAGAGCTGCGCGGACTTATGAAATTCGACAGTTTCGGAAATTCGAGAATATGAAAAAAAAAAAAAAAAAAAAACTCCGGTGAAAATATTGCCTGCGCTATTTTACACTTGAAATATTTCGAATGAAAAAATGAAAAACCGATAAAAAAAAAAAAATACACGATAAATGGTGAAAAAAAACAGAAAAAAATAAACTAATTCGGCGCAGACGTCGTGGTTGTTCCGGTTGTGCGGTGCGGACGACGCGACGACGGAGAGACGGTCCGCGGCGGCGGCGGCGGCGGCGGCGGCGGCTGTTCTATTTTTTGCCGCCGTCACCGATGACGACGACGGTGTGACGTCATGACCGGTTGGCCGGGGCCGCGAGGCGACGTCTGCGCGTCAACCGGAGCCGCCACTCCAGCCAGCCGTACAGCGCGACCGCCACGGCCAGGGCGCCCGACATGCAGTACAGCTTGGTGGCGTTGCACACGGCGCCGTGCAGCCCGAACGCCAGCGCCATGCCGCCGTACTGGAAGAAGTACGCGTGGGCCATGGGCCCGTGCCAGTTGTCCGGGTACAGGGAGACGACAAAGTCTGCAAAAACGGACGTTAATCGATCAGTGATCGGCTGTTGTTGATTATCGCAATGGCGTATGTGCACGGGCGCGGTCAACGGCCGCGGACGTGCAGCGCGCGCTCGATCGGTAGACGAACGTATTCGTACGCACGCGGAGCGGGCGAAGATAAATTGCAACCGTCCGCGTTTCACGTCTCGAATTTCCGCGCGTTTTCGTTTTTTGTGAGAGAAACGTTGCGACATTTTTTTCTTTTTTTTTTTTTTCCTCGCCACCAAGCGCCGCTCTCGGCGGACGTATTGTGTTGTTCGCGCGTTATTCAACGAACGGTTTAACGGGATTACAATTCGAACAGTGAAATCCGAAAATACCAACGGGAACCGCTGTGTTGCGCAGGTATACTCTTTCGTTTTCCCGATAAATAGAGACCGCTAAAAAAAAAAAGAAACTCGAAAAACGAACGCCTCGAATGCGCGTGCCGGGACTGGACGAAATTCGCGTCCGTCACGTAGACGGAGCTCCCGCTCCCGCGAAATCGGCGCGAGTGGCTAGAAATGTTGTTGGCGGACGGACAAAATAAAAAAATAAATAAATAAAAAAAAAAACGCGCGCACGCCAACGTAGCGAAACCAACACGTCGATTATCGTCGCCGCGTTCGGAAACTGTCCGACCTGTAATGTCCCGTAAAGGTACACGGGGGTGGTGGGGGGGGGGAGGGTGAGGGGAAATCCCGTGAATAACAATAATAACATATCTGTACGGACGCGGGGGACCGGCGCGGGAAACACGTCGTTTTACCTACGGCGTAGTTGTTAACCGACGGGCTAAATCAATATGCTCGCGCTATGGACGCCGCATTACCATAGCGATGGGAACCGCAATATTCGCGATCGCACGCGACGCGAACACGCCGGCAGGATTGCGGCGGGCTGCCGCAATTAATTCGCGTCATTACGATACGCAGCCACCGGCAATAGTTACGGATATTCACTCGTCGTCCGCGGGAAAAACGCCACGTTTACGCGATTCGGCGGCGTCTAGTGAAACGGTCGCGGTGTGCGCGCGCCCGTTGTGCAAGGCGAGATAACGCGGATATTTTTAATCGGAGGGGCTTTTCGTACGTTTTGAATTTCAACGCGCGCGCGCGCGCTAATCGCCGAACACTGTAAACGCGAGGGCGATAGCACGCGAAATGTCGGAAAAAAAAAATGTAATGTTCGACACCAGTTTTCGTCTCGTTCTCGTCGTCGTCGTCGGCATGTTATCGTGATTTACGGGCCTCATAACTCCGCGAGAGCTCCGGCCGACGGTCCGGACGTAGAGCGTGACGAGCAGACTGGAATCCGCGCACCTAAGCGTGACGGTTGAATGGAGACAAACTTACAAGTGGCCATTACACGTAGACGTGCGAACGGGGGTGCGCCGGGTGTGCCCGGGCACATTTTTTATAATCGGGGGCTCTGAAATTGAAGTACCGAAGCATGGACCCCGTATTTTAACTGATTTTACTAGAGTAAAATGTGATATATTCGAATATACGCGGTAAAATTAAATCGTGTTTTGTGATAAAAAAAAAAATAATAATAATAATAATAAAACGTAAAATATTTTAAATTTGCTCGGAAAAACCTGTTATGATCAGTTTATGTGTACATTATGATTTTTTAAATGTATACCCGGTCTAGTTAAAACGAAATTGAGAAAAACGCCCATTAATTCCATATGCACTCCCCGAAATTCAGATCTGCGCACGCCCTATGCCCTTACGGTAAATCAAAAGGCGATACACGAACAAGGTGAATTGGTGCGAAATGTATGGATCGCACAACCACATGAAGGCAGGTGGGCATTGTCGGTGACGGCAAAACCCTCAGAGTTATGATGCCAAGGGGAAGAAAACGAACTGCAATAACTGATGTACAAATTGACGTTGCGTAATATTTTAAATAGATTTTTAAATTTTCAAGAATTTCTGAAATTAAAATTAAATATCGTTACTAGAAATTCACGACTAAACGCTGTACGATTCATCGGACGGGGCTATTTTACGATCTACACTGTAAAGTTTCAACGGTATTATCGAGCAAAACGGAAATCCGTATGAAAACGGAAACGTCGTCGGAACGAAATGGCATAAATTCACACGATAGTAGATAATAGGACTCGCGTACATTATTTTAAATTGAAATCGGTTTAGATCCGGGACAGAACGTCTGTCTTGGGACAAAGTTTTTGTTCTGCCGGAAACTTGTGTTTGTTGCAGTGTTATATTATATAGTGTACACCCGCAGATTTTGTCGACGATTCGCGTGCGGGACGCAAAAAGTTTTTGCCGAATTTCTCGTTCCAGCGGTTCTGAAAATCTAGAAATACCGATGGAAAAATAACCCGTAAAAAGTTAAGCATTTTTGATTCGGTTGCGGTCTAATGCTGTGACGGAGCAGTCGGTTGATTATCGCCATGTGCTAGTCGATTATTCACATCAGAATTAGGTGAACGTATATCAAATAATTATAGAATTATATTAAATAATCAGTTGGGTGATAATAAGAGTCGGAAAGAGTATACGTTCGAATTCAATAGAGCCGATTGTACAATCGTACAATTATATTAGTGTGATCATAATATTATGGGGAAAAAAAAAAAGAGCTGATACTGGGGATGGGAGCGGCCACTGTTATAGGTGAAAAGTTGAGAAGGTAGGGCGCATAAGGTTATTTCATTTATATCTGTAAGCGACGATAAATCATTGCTGAACGAAAGACGATTCCGAGCGCAGTTCAGTAATACATAATTTAAAGCGCCGTAATTTGTTTTGCGAATTTCGTTTAAATCTAATTTAAAAACGCTTATTATAAAAAAAAAAAAAATTGATCCAAAGATTTTGGAAATTTGACCACGTCTAAATAAGTCCAATAGGAGCATTGTTACCAATTTTAAAGTCTCCGCGCGTGTTTATAGCCGAATTACAGCAAAAAACTCCCAGAAATTAAAATTCTTTAAAATCTCAAAAGTTTTGGCGATGATACCCATATGAAAGTAAATCTAAAATGCGTCAAAAAAAGTATCTTGTGATTTTTCAATTAAACCATTTTTTTCTGGTAGAAAACGTCGTCCGTGTTTTTTTAAAACAATGAAATCACGAAATTGTGCGTTTTCCTACGGTGTTTCCCACTTCAGAGCTTTCTGTTTAAAAAATGGCGTTGAAAATCAACAAATGAATCTAGACAACTCGAGCTTTTGGGAAAAGCTGTTACACGTTAGAATCAGAGCAAGTTTACTAGGAAAAAAACGTGTGTACAGACTAGAAGAATGCGAGAAAAAAAAATAAACGTCTTATTAAAACCAATAGCTCCCCTCGCTATGCCCGGAATCTGAAAAAAAAAATAAGAAAATTATACTTTTTTTCAAACTAATTATAGGCTATGGCGTAGCAATTAGTTTGCTACCCCGTAATAGCGTCTAAGAGTTTGCGAGTTGATTTCGAGTACGGCTTTTCGAAATCGCTCTTCGAGTCTTATACTCGCATATTTTATAGACCTGAACGCATATCCCGGTTTCTTATCGTGTGCAAAATTTGGCAAACTTACCTACTACGGTTTCCGAGCTCTACACTCTATTGATCGCCGTTACATATTTCGCGAGTTTCGTAAATTATATTTCAAATAAGTGTCGTTACGAATAATTTATTATATTACATTACAGTGGGTCGTATACACTGTACGGCCGGATTATTAATATTCATCATTGTCGTTATACTTACTGAAACTCAGTGTGTCCCAGATGGCATTGCACACGCCCCAAGCTGCGGCTATGACGTACAGTAGCGCGGCGTCGTCTCCGGACGGTTTCCACTTTATCAGTACCATTAGTAAACAAGCATGGAACACGCATCCGATCACTGTGGGGTTTATTAAACGGTTGTACAAACACGGTTAGACAAACGTATGCGTATACGTTTTAAAATATCCGGCCAATCATCACAAAAGATGTTAAATGTTCGGCTTTTTATTGGTATTCTGTCGAGCAACGGCCACGCGCGATTCTGTAGCGGCCCGCCCGGGTCCCAATCCGCCAGTGCAGTGGTCGCCTGATCTCAATTAGACCGATTCCGATCACCCGGCACGAAATTCTCGACGTTTTATTATTATCACGAAAAGTGCTCAGGCTGGGTTGCATAAACGTTCATTAGCGGTTTACAGAGCCTTTAATTCACTACTGGACCGTTAAAAAAAAAAAAATTAAATGTCGCTAGTACGCTCGTAAACGTTAACGGGTCTGTAATTTCTTGACTACTGAACCTGTACTATTTCGGGTCCAATTTTTTGTCTGTAACTTTTACAGATTTGTGATTTAAGAATCGTAATTTCTTTTTGAAACTATTCTATTTCTAGTTTCTGTATCATTAATATTGTACAGCTTGGTTATTTCCTTCCAAGACTGATTTTTTTTTTTTCCATTAACAAATCCAGTCTAAAATTTATATTAATATGTACTTTTCTTAGCACATTGTTATTTATAATTAAGTTAATCTGCCAAACAAATACCTAAATATTTTCAATTACGCCCCTTATGTGGAATTATCAATTCCATTAATATCGATTTTTCTCGTCCAATAAAGTTGTTTTGCCTTGCCCTTTTCGGAGCCATCATTAAAGACCAAACAAATAATATAATATAAATCGCGGTTCGAATATATTTTTGAAATATTTATTTATTATTAATTGACACTCGATAATGTAATCAGTAATCATTGTAATCAAATAAAATGTAAAATAATTTATTCGGTAACGTCGGATATCAATAAAATGGAAATGTTTTATGCAACTCAATTTTTTGTCTATACGCCATTAAAACGTTACATGTTTGGTGAGTTACAGGCACGTTAGTAAAGTTACAGACTGATCTTTATGCGGCCCGCTCTAAGTGTTTCAAAAAACGACACCTATAATGTGTACCAAACAAATATCGGTTTTTTATTAAAGAACATAAAAGAACATAAAATATACACAGATATTAATATAATATATTCAATATACTTGTATATAGCATGTTTAATTTGTGGTATTGTATAAAGTCAAATCTCCTTTTTTTAATTTTTTTTAATTTTGAGGGTGGGTATTACTCGTAGATAATCCGAGTTGCCCGAAAATCAAATATCATTCACCAACCACGTCACTGCCCGTATATACCAGAGTGACCAGATATTTATAAAACTATTTTTATGCGAAACGTACTTATTATGTGATATCTCTTGAAGTGCTGCAAAATCAGACTGACTGTGAACCCGGCCACCAGCTGGAGCACTCCTAAACTCAGCAGTACCGTTGGAACGTTCGACACGCCCACCGAACACACGACGTAAAACTGCAAAAGAGATGAAATATTAATATCGAAATAGTAGTTTAAGTTGTAAGTGATCCGCCACCGTGAATTGTTTTAAGGCAGAAACTGTATTTTTTAATAACGCTAATAAGTACATACATTTTAAATAATCCCAGTTAAAAAATATCTGAACGTTTTTAGAGGAATTTTCCGTTAAAATTTTTGATATATAATATTCTACAGAAAACTGCAGTTCCCTTCTAAACCGAACGCCGTTTTTCACCCTAAATCGTATGTTACTATATGTATATCGTATCGTTTTTCCAAGAAACATTTCTCCTCTCAAAACAATGTCCCTACAATAATACTTACAACTTACAAGTTATCCGGCCTACATATTTTCGGGCATATAACGAAGTTTATACGGCCAAAGCGGAATTGATTATATTTTAAAATATAATCTCACGGTTTTCCCGTATGTTTTTTCATTAAAAAAAAAAAAAAGGCTAAAAGTCGAGATAATCCGATTTCCCTCCGATCCCCCCGTACACACTACGGATCGCTATCCACCTTGGTAAAGTCGGTGTAGATGAAACCCTGTTCGAGCCCTATGAACACGGACAGCGGGGCGATCATTTGGAGTTTGGGGTTGCGGAACGCGTCACGGATGGCTATGAACGACCGGGTGATGTCCGACTTGCGTTTGTCCGACGTGGCCGAGTGCCCAAACAGCCGGATGCGCGTCATGAACGTAGCGGTAACAGCCACGCCGACGAAACAGCATCCCGCGAACACGCTGGCCAACAGTTGCGTCGTCTTGCCTGCGAACATGTATACAATAACAATGAAAAGAGTCGATTTTTAAGGTTATTGGAAAAAATAAAACATTTCAGACATCTCTGTGCGTTTAAGAAAAATAGGTATCCTACAGAATGATGACCCGAACACAAAAACGGCCGTGGAAAAAATTCGGCCTTTTTTTTCCTCCGTCAGAAAAACGTTATATTATTTAATATTATCTTTATTACATTGCCTACCACGTTTGTACTTTTGGCATAGTTATGTTTACGACGGTTAGTTACTATAATGGTAACAATAGTTTTTAATAATCGAAGGTATAACAATGGTCAAATCAAAAATGACCACAGAAAAAACGTCCGATTTTTCCGTCGGGTCATTTTTGTATTTGGCCGTTTTTATTACTAGGGCCCGGCTTTATACACGCATCTGCGTGTTCTATTTTTTTTTTTTTTTTTAGACAATCCAAAAAGTAGCGAGATAAGCTAAAAGTTTGAATTACAGTCAATAGAAATTAAATACAAAGTTTTATTTTGCATATTTTACTATTTTTGGACTACTGCATATTTCTTATTTTACGATCTTTCATTGCATATTAATGGTTTTTAAATGCATAATATTATGTAATATTTTGGTAACATTGATATTAGTTTGAAAATAACGAAATAAATAGTAAAAATAAAACAGTTTTTTTTTTTTTTTAAATCGAATTTATATTTTAGGTAATTTTTCAATCGTGTAAGTTATAGAGCCTATCGGTACCGGTAATGGTCTATCGGATAAAACATT
The DNA here is from genome assembly GCA_902439185.1 of Cinara cedri. NCBI lineage: Eukaryota > Metazoa > Arthropoda > Insecta > Hemiptera > Aphididae > Cinara > Cinara cedri. Next base: position 1,020,053 of record CABPRJ010001897.1, read on the forward strand.
ACCACGAGCTATTACTCGTCATCATTACAAAAATCTTCTGTGATATGATATTTAAAATTTAAACGAGTCAAACTTTTATACACATAAAACGAGTATCGACCCATATCCGAAGACATTTTTTTTAGATTCTCAGTGAACTCGGGAATTTATTGATTTTACAATGTACGTTCTTTTGTTTCTGAAAACATCTTTTCCATCAGTTCCTCACGACAATCAAGGACATCAGCAGTGTTTTCTGGTAACAAATTGGGACCAACAACCAATGCATTATTTTGATTGTTCCACCTTTTCAACTGTCTACCGACAACTGTGGCTTACCTTATCAAAGAGAAATTACAGCGATATTTCATATGCCGCATTACCACCTTTACTCGCAAAATTACATGAAAAAAAAAAAAGAAAAAAAAACTGCCCGTGAAAAGAGTATAAAAAAGGCGGAACTAATTTATTTAATGAGACAAACTTGTTGAACACGGAGGAAAAAAGAGAAATGGGCCGTAAAAAAAAAAAAAAAACTAATCTTATCTAGAGGGTATATTTTATGATATATTCTATATTAAAATGTTTATTCAACGCTAAAAAAACGCTTTCTCCTTCGCCTTCATCTTCTTCCCGACTATTTATAGTCAGCCACCCTCGCACTCGATCCCTTATACATCATCCACGCTTACACTTACACTTTTTCGGTTTTCCTCCTTCTCTCTTCCTTCTAATTTCTCTCGCCTCGTGATATGTCCAAACCATCTCAGTCTATTTTCCATCGTAACGTCTGCTGTATGGGATGAGGTACGCCTATGCCGCCTCTCATATGTACCCGTTCCTTGTTCTCTCGTCACTCCGTTCATCCGCCTATTTTTCAACCGGAAAATGATCTTTTTTTTGAAATACGTACAAAGAATAATAATAAATATATATATATATATATATATATATACGTATTAAAAAAAAATATATCATTTAACTGATATGGTATGTATTACGTTATTATCATCGTTTGTGGACGGCAAGGTGAATCTATTTATAAACATCGCGCGTAACAATCGGGCGAACATAAAGTATATATCCGTCCGATTGTCGGCACGGAACGCATAACGTTAATTAAAAAAAAAAAAAAAAAAAGTTTCAATGTTTCGTGTGAAACGGCGTTTCTCGGGTGTGCGCCCGGTTATTATAGTATTTATACAGTATAGCGGCCGATGGTTTAAACGGATAATCGAAAAAATCCCCCTGCGGAAAAGACGTACGCTCGCGTGTCGTGGGCATCCGAAGGACAATGGTCGACGACGGCGATGTAGCAGCGCACACCGGATAGTCGCCCGGCGGTGAAAACGCGGTCGTGAACACGATAACAATAACAACAATAGCACACCTATGGGGTGGCTCTTTTATTGGTTTTTTTTTTTTTTTTTCGGTCCGGCGATTTTCTCGGACGGTTTTAAGTAAACCGGAACGGTATCGATTCCGAATTTTACCCCGAATATAATATTGTATACGTATACTCGCATTGAAACGAATATATTGACTTTCGATTTCCATACCCGCTGCATTGCGAAACGGATATTCGAAACACAAAAATAATAAAATAAAATTACTATCCCTTTGAATCTCGATTGAAAGTAACGGGATCGACGAACGTTTACGCGGAATAAGGGCTAAACTATTGCGAAAACCTATCGCGATGAACCCGCGATCGGATTAAACGGTTCTATGATGCATCGAATTTTACTATATTATCGTATTGTTCACTGAACAAACCCGCGATCGAATTCACTGGAAATCTCCGTAAATAATCGCCGGACAAACAGAAAAAAAAACATACTTCGCGCGTGGATGCAGCCACTGTTATAGATAATTTAATGTATATCTGTAAGCAACGACAAACCGTTGCTAACGAAAAAACGATTCTGAGCGGAGTTTAGTTAATAGCGTTGCTTTTTCCACAAAATATATGCCATATTGTGATAAAATAATAACATAAAATGCATTATACTTTTTCTTTAATAATACTTGTTTAATATTTCTTCCGAACTCCAGTTTTTCCTCCATTTTTCCGTTTTTTTTCCCCAATATATTGAGAAAACTCTCTGTCAAATCAAAAAAATTATCTCCCCACAGTACCTTTCCAGTCAGATTTCCATTCAGAAAAAGTGCTACACTTATAAATCGGAGCGATATTTCTGGTAGAAAAGTTGTTCATAGATGTAAATAAAAAAAACAAAATCATTGTAAAACTATAAGCTTCTTCGCTCCACTCAGAGTCTAAAACCACCGCACACACGCGGCACAACGGCAGCCGAAACGCGAAGTACTTCGGTCAGTTCAGTACGTCGCGCTAAACTTACTATCGGTCCTGTTTCACGCGCGAGATGGCATAATCCGTTTCAGGAAGTATAACACCTGCAGTAGGGTTTACGTCACGACAACTCGAATACCGTAGTGTGTAATGATTATAATATTATGCGCGCGAAAGCGGCAATAATAATTGTATAATATTATTATTCGTACCACACTCGTACTTGAAATAATCCAAGGGTAAGAATCCGCTTATTACGATGCCGTAAACTATAACAGTGTTCCGGATAAAACGATTCCCAGCCATGTGTTCGGTTGGTTTTATGTCTCACGTGCAGTGATTTTAGTCGGATATAAGATAATATAACGATGGTATTTTGAAATTAAAAATGGGATTTTTCGTTCTATAACAATAAATTGATCCAGTGTGATAATTCGATAATAAATACTTTTTTAAATTCTGAGTATAACGAGGAATTTATTGGTTTAACAATGATGTTTAATTTTTTTTTTTTTTTTATGTGAACACTTTTCTTCCAGAAAGCATACTCCGATCATTAAGTATAGCATCTTTTCTGAAAGGAAATTTTCTCTGAATGGTACTTTAAAGAGGTCATTTTTTAAAATTCTCATTAATATTCGATATAACGAGGAAAACCTCGGTCTTTAAGTTAAAAAAAATTGAAAAACTAAAAATAAGGTTGTCATTGAAAACCGTTTTTATTTATTTTTTGTTATTATTCAGTTTTTATTATTTTAATGTTTTTTAAACAATCATTGTTGTCATGAAAACGCACATTGTTTTAATTATTTTACCATATTATGACATAATACTATGTATTGTATTATTGACAAAGCAACATTATCAACTGAACTCGGCTCAGAATCGTTTTTTCGTTAACAATCGTTTGTCGTTGCTTACAGATATACATTAAATTTACGTCTGTAGCCTACCTTCCCTATTTTCCACCTACAACAGTGGCTGCACCCACGTACGGAGTATGTTCGTACTTTCTTTTTATTCATAAATATATAATACGATTTGTATAATAATGCATTTGTAATATAAAAAGTCGTCCTAGGATAATAGGGACTGGCCAGCCATTGTTATAGATAATTTAAAGTATACCTTATATAAGCAACGATAAACCATTGCTTACGAAAAAACGATTCTGAGCGGTTGATAGTGATGCTTTGTCAACAATATATATGTCATTTTGTAGTAAAATAATTAAATGCGATTCATATATTTTCTTGAATAATATTTATTTAATGTTGTACCGATTTCCCCAGATTTCCTACGTTATTCCCGGTTTTCCTATGTTTTGTCCCGGTTTTTCACATTTGCTGGGAAAAATCTCGAAAGAATCAAAAATGACCTTCTTTAAAGTATCTCCCTGATGAAATTTACTTCTAGAAACATTGCTGTTATTATAAGTTGGAGCAAAACTGTAGGTATAAAAATTGTTCACAGACAAAAAAGGCCGTAAAATATTTTAACTACCTGTTATGCTACACTCAGAAATCTGAGCAAGTGTTCGGGAAGAAAAATTGCGCATAAATAAAAAAAAAAAAAAAATAATAATAATTTTTGTAAAACCATAAATTTCTTCGCTCCACTCGGAATCTAAAATGTGTTAAGTAAATCAATTTTTCAATAAAATTAAGGTTTTCTTGTTATTCAGATATAACGAACGGATTCTCTAGGTCTCTTGAAGATCTTTACAACTAAAGACCGGATTTTCCATATAATGCATGTTCATATTTTTATAAGCAATTACACGCGGTAAATGGATTTTCATCGGTTATGACTTAAATAAATATAATTGCAAATTTTTATTTTGCATATTTTTGCATATTACGTGTACAACGTGTTAATTTATTTCTTTAGTTGTATATACAGTTATTATACATGAATTTTTTCTACAACACAAAAATTGAAAATATTTTTAAAAATAATATATTGGTACACATCGGTTTTCCTATCGTATATTTTTATTTTATCCACTTTGTCTAACATTATTGTCAATGCTACAGAACACGAACTGACAGTTTGACGACTGTAGTTCGAAGTGTACATTTGGCAATAGTCAAAGTATTATAAAAACGTGTCAATTTTATACAACAGTGTTTGTGTTTGTCACTATACAATGGCAAAGTGCCCATGTATTTTTTCATCGTTAACATTTTGATTTTATAACATTACAATAAATAAATGTGAGCTGTAATAATCAAAAATTATTTTGTATATTTTGTGCATTTTAAGTGCACATTTTAAACTTTTAAATACACATAAATCCGGTCCGCAGTTATAACTTTATAAGCGGATTTTACTGCACGTTATACCGCGACGACGGTATCCGCGAAACAAGACAAACGAATCAGTTTGTACGTATTTAAGTTTGGGCCTAAAGCTTACATGATGAAATAATAACAATCGACGACGACGTAAAACAATACAATGGCTATTTTAACAGCAAAACATAACACTACTGTACACGTTAAAAAATATTGCAAGCACATTAAATATTATGAAGAATAATTTAACGAAGACCGTGTGTGACAGTGGCAACGTATATGTTCGAGAGTAAAAGAGATTAAAAATTTCAAATTCTATAATATTACCTAGGTTTTTTGGTAATCTAAATTCTCTGAGAATATTTATTAAGCTTGATCTTTGAATAAGGTTATAATAGGCTTTTTTAAAGTCCACTGACAAAATGTGTACGTATCTACATTGCGTTCGCGCGCATTCCGACCGGAGTGTATTATGAAAATAACATTCGCGGCGCATGGCGGTCGTTTAAAACTTCTCGTAAAAGCCGAAAAAAAATCAATAGCGCACGTCCCCCGGACCGATGAATTCGCTTAAAACTCATCGATAACGCGGCGGCGCGCGCGACAAGGAGACCCGCGTGCGTTTGAAACGTAAAGCCCGGTCCACACAAAGGCAACGTACAACAACTTTTTGAGTCGGAGTATGTTGACACAACAAAATTGCCTATATATTTCCAGAAGTTACTAAATGTTCCATCAAAAATTTGTTGAAAGCGAAACATATTACCACAAAACAATATAATAAATTGGTAAACAGGCAACATGTAGCCACAAGTTTATCAGCGTGGACTCAGTTTAATCCAGTTGTTTATCAATGTTGCTGTGGTTTTGTTGCCTAAATTTAAAAAAAAAAAAAAAAACTTCTTTTATACCATTTTGCATATTTCTTTACTCTTCCCCACCAGTTGCGGCTCGAAGTATTTTCATCTTGAATAACCGATTTAATTTTCCACCCATCCCAACCCGAAAGATCCCAATAATTCCAATAAAATGTGTCAAATTTAAAAAATGTCCACGGTCTAAAATTCTTTTAAACAATTTTATTTTGTAAAAACTTAATATTTTTTGTCATATTTCTGAACACCCAGGCACCTATGACCCACCCACCCGTTTTTTTTTTTTGTGAATAATAAATTATAATAATAATAAAAAAAAAAATATTACAAAAAAATCGTATCCATATATTTCCGTAGCCCCTAAATTGTCCCAAAAATGTTCGTAATCCCTAGGTCCACAGCGCCAATATTGCCTATGCGCTAAACCGGCCCTGCAGTCGAGCATCCGGTACCTTTTTTAAAATATTCCGGCCGGAGATCGATATTGTATTTATATTACTGTAATAACGCCATAAACTCGTTCTTTACGCGTGACATTCCGTGGAGAGGAAAAGGGAGGGGCGAAAGAAACCGTAAAAATCAGAGGACCACATCCGTTACTATTTTTGACTCCTCGTAAAAGATAGCTTTTTTTATTATCATTATTTTTATTATTATTATTATTATTTTTTTTATTTTTTTTTTTGTCCATTTGGTACGCACAAAATATAAATTCTCACAACGTAACACACGCGATAATAACGGAGAAAAAACGGAAAAATGTACGAAATATATTTCGGAAAAATTTTGCTCAGATTTCCAATGATAGCACTGTTTCTGAAAGGAAATCTGACTGGGAAGGTACTTTAGGGAGGGCTCTTTATTTTTCGATTTTCCCAACAAATGTGGAAAACTGGGAAAAAAAATCGGACCGAGAAAAACGTAATAAAACGAGAATATCGGTACAATATCAATCAAGTATTCTTAATGAAAATATTAAATATCTATTTAATTATTTTACCAAAATATGACACATATATTGTTGACAAAGCATCACTATCAACTGAATTTCGTTTTTTTCGAAAAATCGTTTTTTCGTGAGCAATGGCCTATCGTTGCTCACGGATACACATCGAACCCCCTTCTGTATCCCACGTTCCCAATTTCCTGCCTACAATGGCGGCTGCACCCGTCCCCATTATCCTAGGGCAGTTTTTTTTTTTTTTACTTTAATATTATGGTAGTTGTAAACGACGATTAACGGGAGACGCATCGTTTCACCGGTCGGCGTTACACCGGCGGCGCCTACACGTACACGGACAGCTCGGGTGGATCGGCGTGACGCGGTTCCGGGCCTCCTCCGGCGAGAGATTTATGTGCGACAGGCAGGGAAAATTTATGATCATTTTTTCTTCTCTCTCTCTCTCTCTCTCGGAAAATATAATATATTATTTAACAGTTTTGTCGCGTGATATTTTCCGTCCCGCGCCCGAAACGGCTATTCCGTGTAATTTATAACGTAATACGTCTCGACGGGGCGCGCACGATAAACCGCCGCGGCGGTTCTCGTCCGTTCGCGACAATGCACAGCGGACCAGAATAAGTTCATAACGTGACAAAAATAAATCATTTGACGTTTGAAAAGACGTACTGGGATAAAGGGGACGGGTACAGCTAACGGGTAAGCGACGATGTATTGTTTGCTAAGGGAGTATTATTACGGTTCTGAACGAAGAGCAATTATACATCTTCTGAAACGCCATAATATATGCGATTTTCAATCAAATTTGATCTTAAAACGATTATAAAAAAAACCTCCTAGGATAATGGGGACGAGTGCAGCCACTGTTATGGGTAATTTAATGTATATCTGTCAGCAACAATTAACCATTGCTAACGAAAAAACGATTCTGAGCGGAGTTCAGTTGATAGTGATGCTTTGTCAACAATATATATGTCACTTTATATTAAAATAATTTAACAGGCTTTATAAGTTTAAAAAAACCTAGTATTAAAAAATACTATTTGTTTAATGTTGTACCGATTTTCCCGGTTTTCCCATGGTTTGTTCCGGTTTTTCACATTTGCTGGGAAAACTCTTGGGAAAATCGAAAAATGGCCTCTCTAGAGTACCGCCTCAGTGAAATAATCTTTTAAAAACATTGTTATCATTATAAGTTGGAGCAGAATTGCAAGGAGAAAAGTCGAACACGGACACAAAGGAGGCCGTAAAATATTTTAACTACCTAATACTTACCTCTATTTCTTATGTTTTCCCGAATTTTTTTCGGTTTTTCAAATTTGATGATAGAACTTCTAAAAAAATCGAAAAATAACCTCTCTAAAGCGCCTCCCCACTCCGATTTCCTTTCAGAAAATGAGTAATCTGAGCAAGTTTTCAGGTAGAAAAGTTGCGCACAGATGAAAAATAAAATAATTAACATCTTTGTGAAACCGAGGGCTTCTTCGCTCCACTCAGAATGTTAAATCGGTCTAAATCTCTACGGTGCGTACGGACGTGATACCCCCGTCACAGTCCAACCGACGAGCAACATAGCGAAGTTGCGTAACTTGGAATTTAACATTATGGTGTTCATATTAGAATTCAGAATTTAAGGTAGACTTGATTTTTTTTTTATTCTATTTCCAATCCAGCTAAAATAATAAAAAACCAAAATCAAAAACTGACATATGCCATAGCTCTTTTGTTCAGCGATATTAGAATTCTAACCTAACCTAACCTGACCCGGCAATTCTAAAAGGTTTCGAATTTTTGAAATTGTTTTTTTTTTTTCTTTCTTTCTTTTGTCTACAAAAACCGTAATAACATTGTACTTACATGGCAGGACCATGTAGTTGCGGACGTCGAACAACGTCTGGTTGTACGAAGAGTTGCCTGCCTGTCCGATATTGATTTTGTTCTGGTTGACCAGCGGGCACGCCACACTGCCGCACGTCCTGTCCGTGCCACGGCCGTCACCGCCCCGGGCGAACATCGTCCCCACGATGTCGTCCGAACGCATGTTGCTGGCGATCATGTACGCGACAAACGCATTACCGACGATTAGTCCCACGTCGTGTGCCATCTGCGAACGGTATAATGTCGGTGAGCATTACGGTCACCGTGCGATTGTTATGTCTTTTTAAACATTTTAGATTCTGTGTGGAGTGAAAAACGTATTGGTTTTACAATGATGATTAATATTTATTTATGTATTTTTTTTTTTTTTTCTGTGCACAATTCGAGCGATTTCGCTCCGATTTACAATAACAGCGCTTTTTTCTGAAAGGAAATCTCACTGGGGTATAGCACTTTGGGGAGGTCATTTTTTGATTTTACCAGGAGTGTTGCCGATGAATGGGAAAAAACATGGGAAAACATGGGAAAACCGTAGATAAACGGGAAAATGGTTACAGTTTTAATCAAACATTACCGAAGAAAATATACAATGCCTGTGTAATTGTTTTACCATAATATGGCATACACGTTGTTGACAAAGCAACACAACAAACCGAAATCCGCTCAGAATCGTTTTTCGTTAACAATGGTTAAGCGTTGCGAGCGGGTATAAATTAAATTTCTTCTGTACCTTCCCAACTTCTCACCTATAACAGTGGCCCACCCGCGTGTGAAATATGTTCGTATTTTTTTTTGTTTTTGGTCCGTGTCCGATCTAGGACAAATTGACGTGGCTTGTTGAACGTGGACAAAATTAATAAAAATAAAATAAATACATACAAAAGTTAGTAAAAGCGCTGTCGATTAAAATAGGCCGACAAATGGTTTGAAAAAAAAAAAAATAAAAACTGAAGTGTAAACCAATATGTACTTAGGTACTGCTTATGCACGTAATGCATAGTATAACAACAAAATTTAACACGATAAGGTACCCACGATAATAATAGTTATATTACGTTTATGTAGTTACATATCACCATTGGTTTTTTAATTTAAAAATAAATTAAAACTCAATGAAATTTTTACGTGGAAATCGATACCAAATATTTTAATTTCAAGATATTTCACTTTATTATTATTATGCATAAAAACTTTTTTTAATTTCAATATTTTCAACTTTTTTTGATGTCCAATTGTCCCAATGTCCACACGGCCATGTCTTAACGGTCACGTCCATTCGTCCCCATTCATGTTCCGGTCAGTCGATTGTTCCGTATTGGTTTTACTACGATGTGTACTTATTTTAGAATTTTTTTTTTTTTTTTTTTTTTTTTTGTATGTATGAATGTGTGTGTGTGTCTATGAGAAACTTTTCTCCAAGAAATCTTGCTCTGATCCGAGAACAATATAATTTTAGACCTGTTGGTTCTATTTTCGATCTAGTCGGTAGTGTAGTGTTCTCAATTATTGAGCAAACTCGGTAAAAAAAAAAAAAAAAAAAAACGTAGTAAGAACAGCAACGTTTACGGAAATAATGGTCTCGTTAGTTTCAATTCATTTTTTTTCTTTTCACAAATTTTAATGAAAATCGTAAATATCACGGCATTTAAAAACGTCTATTACTGAACATTGTTCAGAATCGTATTTTGTTACCAATTGTTTATCGTTACGTACAGTTTTACCTTTATGTAACCCGCCTTTTTTTTCTTCTATCTGTTAACAATTTTCCTGCGGGAAATTATGCCCCGATCGACAAATGATATTTTTTGTTACATTTAGAATCGCGTTGATGCATTGAAGAGGTTGTTTTTTTTTTAAATTTCCGAAGTAGTTATCGTGGTAATCGGGGAAAAAAAACAGGGTTTGTATTTGACGGTACAGTGTTTACACTTTATATTGATGCACTAATAGTAGTATACGATATTATGCTCTCTGTACAGAGGCCATAAGCAAGAGATCTATTTAAGAGAAGCACACGGAAAGGAAAATAATTCTTAATCGTAGTTAATTTAATTTCCAAAAAAAAAAATGTGTATACGTTTTTATTTTCGACAGCGGTCCAGCGAGAAACATTTTTCGAAGGGAGGCGTACCGGGCTCAAAACGCGTGGAAATCTGAACTTTATTATTATTATGAAAAATGTTGATTTAAAACGACGTAGGTGTTTATTTGCGTCGAGTTTATTTTTTTTTTTTTTTATAGTGTTAATTTGTTTGTTCTTTGACAGCTATCTCCCATATATTCTCCCAGAACCGCCACGCCCTCCATAATCCGCAATCCAGCATTCGCATTTCATACTGTCGCGAAACTCGCGCAAAACATCGCCGATCTGACGTCCGCCTGTCACGCTATACGTGTGCCAGTAGTTGTTTACTTGTATAATCGTGTAGGAGATCAAAACTTTGTACTTTCTCCGGCGTTTCTCCGACGGCGTTTGAATCGCGTGGTGCACGATTCGATAAAACGGCCGCGGCCCAACGGCATACTGCACGGGCGACAGTGAATACGAGCCCGCGCACAATAAAAAAACAGAAACGGCTGCGCTGCATATCGGACCCGTTTTGTAACAATCATTGCCGGCGCTTCTACCGGTAATGTTTATTTACGTTTGTCGTATTGTTCGGCCGTCTGTTACCCGGACGAAAACCGTACGCGGACAAACGCGCGCACGTTGAACTGCGCGTCGCAAACGAAAACGTTGCTGCGCCGTAGAAAATTACAGGCGCCGCGGCCCCGTTCCCGTCGCGAAAATGATCGTCTCGGCGGTTTCGTCGTCGCGCGCGAGTCATTCCGATTCGGATAAAACGGCACTGTCGCGCGGACGGACCCGCCCACCCGTTCGCGAATCTCATTGCCGTGTAAACTCACGGCGCGCGGCAATGTTATAGCGGTGCGGCGCGGTGGCGGCGCCCGACGGAGATCGTTGGTGCGCAGAAAAAAAGGACGCTTAAAAAAAAAAAAAACGATCGAAACTAACGCTACGGAGAGGCCCCCGTTTAAACGTTTGCCGCGGACGTTTTTCGACTGTTCCGACCCGGTCCGGTTCTCCGCGCAGTGTGCGGGGGCACGCCTTACGCCGTCGACTGTCGCGGGCCCGTACACGGTGTGTGTCAGAGGCGGTCAGAGGTGTTCGAGTGAATGTGCAGAGTTTTTTCGTTTTAAACCGTTGCGGAATTCGCTAAACATTATTCAAAACCGTTTTTTACCGTTCGCATTAAACGAGTGTGTGCGTTTGTTTTTCGAATAAAATCCCTTCGCTCTCCTTTTCGAGAACGCCGATTCGCATAGCGAGTATTTCCCGTGGCATTTCGATACGCATCGGATTTGCCGTTTACGAGTCATGACCGTTTGAAGTTTGAAGAGAGCGGAGGAGTGGGAAAGGGGCGATAAATTGCGTATTGGTTTTCAATCGATAAACCGACGACTCGCTTCTGCCGTCGCTCCGGAGTAACAGGAAAACAATTTTAAAATATGGTTTTCGAAATAAAAGCTTGGCCGATTCGACAATATAGGGGGGGGGGGAAACAAAAACAAAAATATAGAAATCGCGTTCCACTTAAAACCGTCCGAACGGGAATTGCCGGTTCGCGAAACGAAAACATCGCTCCGCGTGTCGTACGGGTAGCCCCGGGGAACGTCGTATACTGAACGCCGTGATACATCGGAACAAAACGGCCGTCCGGTTCGAACCGGCGAAAAACCGGAACGGTAGAAAACGCATTGCACCGCGCTGGGACGGATGCCACGTCCGCCGATGACGGCACCGCCGGGCGAATCCGCGGACCGCGGCGCGTCGTGTCCTCGATCACGGTAACGGCATTGCCGCCGCGACGCGCGTACGTGCGCGCGCCGGGCGATTGATCGGCCGACCGCGTCCAAACCCGGGGGGTGGCCCCGGAAAACGTTTTCGACGGACCGGGAACGCCGACATTAACGGCGTACGCGCGCGGTGCGACGTTTTTTTTTTTTTTTTTTTTTTTTTTTCTAGATTTCCCCCCCCCTCGCGCGCGCGCGGCCTTTGTCCGGCGACGGTAATAAACGCGTTCGGCTTTTGTCACGCGTCACGGATACACGTTCAAATATACGTCTATAGACACACGCACACGGACAAATAATCGGGCCCGAGGCGTGCGCCTTCAGATTTCGAAAATGCCGCGTCATTTATGTAGCTCGGTCGGCGGCGGCGGCGCGAAGTATATTTTTTCTCCCTCGAAACGCCGATTCAATTCCCCCCTCCCCCCCCCCCCCCTCCTCCGAATCGAACTAACCCCACTACTCGCTCTACCGCAAATCCATCGCAATTTCAACAACACCCGTCGTAATCGATAGCGATTCGATAAATTACGCCTCTACCACCGAACTGGACAATTCAGTTTCAGACTGTTTGACTACCGATGACGGTTTAAACAGATTTATCCAGACGATTTAATTATTTATCTCGGATAATTTATTTCGCGTTTATCCGAATCGGAAAAACTGATTAAATAAAAATTTAATAAAAAAATACTCAACCAAAACACAACGCTCATGGTTGGCGTATACACGCAAAACGAGAACAAAACGTTTACTAAACGATTCTTTTGTTTTTCATACTCGCGAAACTCGTCTAAACGTTTGAATTTAAATATTCAAGTCGATTTAATTTTTGGTTTCATAATACCTAACCTTACGGTTTGAATAACAAACAGCTGGGATAATCTTAATTTTTTCCTGTGTGGCCGGGAAGTAAAATTAAAATCGAGTAAACAAAAAATAAAGATAAAAAACAAACTGACATACCTCGTTTCTAGCTGCTGTAGGTGAGAAATCGGGAAGGTATAGGGGAAATTTAATATATATCTGTGTACGCTACGATATATCGTTGATAACGAAATACGAATCTGAACTGAGTTCGGTTGCACACGTTTTGAAAGGCCGTAATGTTTACGGTTTGGTAACAATGCATTTCTTAAATTGTCCCGTCTCCCCTACATTTGTTCCCGCTTATCATCATTTGTCACACTTAAGAATAGCGAAATCCCCGGTGGAAAAGTCGTCCGCGGGAAAAAAACAAAATCAATAAATAAATAAACATCTTTGGAAAACCGCAAGCTTCTTCGCTCTGCGCACGACTATAAATCGGCACTCGTAGTAGACGCGACAATAACGGCGGATCCGGAGAGACGGTGAAGGGGCACGTGCCCTCCTCCCCCGTCAATAGATCGCAGTTTTTATTCGTGTATTTCAATTGTCAATTGAATCCGCGGTTTATAATCAATATACCGGAAGTATACGCGATTCGAGTTGGAAATAAAATGTCAACGGACGCGGAGAACCGCGCAGGACCGGAGCAGAAATACAATATCGCAACGCGCGATAGTGTTAATTGAAAACGACGATTTCCGCGTGCTCGTCTGAGGAGAGCGCGGATCTTCGTGCCGAGTCCGTTTACCCCGCGCCTATACAGCGAGACGCTAAAAGTGAACTCATCGACCGCGCCGCGCGGGGGCGCCGGTGTTTGTTATTACGGCTGTGCGCCCGGACGAGGAGGCCGGGAAACGAAATTTAATTGAAAAACTAACGCGGGCGGGCACCCCGCCCGTCCGCCGCCGCGCGCTCCGTATTTCCGTTATGTATTTTTCCGCGGCCCCGCAAAGCCGGTGCGTAATCGGTTCATTTTAATCGACTTTCGGATTGTTATAAATGTAACTATCGTTATTATCGTTATTGTTATTGTTGTTGTTGTTGTTGTTGTTGTTGTTGTTGTTGTTGTTGCCGTTACGCTCGCGGAATCGAAAAACCGAATCCGGGTACGGCGTCGCGCGCGGAAAACGCGTTTCTCGTTCGGGGGTAGCGTTACGACATCGAACACCGTCGCTCGCCCCGGGCCCGGGCACGGGGCGAGCGACCCGAACGGCGATCGGCCGCCTCGCTCGGCGCGCGATCGCGGCCACGCCGTAACTCGGCCATTGATCGTTCGCCGGCCGCGGTGCAGAGTGGCGGCGGCGGCGGCGGCGGCGGACGCGGACGCGAGACCGAAAAACTCGCGTACCGGCGATCGGACCCGCGGCGTGGCGCGAACGCGATTCCCGCGTCATTGCCGACGGGCGCGCGCGCCACTTGTAAACCGGCAACGGGCGGTATGTGCGGCCGCGCGGGCGTCGGTGCTCGGTTACGCGGACGTGATGACATTGTTGCGGGCGCGGCTAGGATGACTGGATCACCTCTCCGGCGCCCGGCCGCAAGCTCGGCCCGACTGTCCGGCATTGCGTTCGTTTCCGCGCGTGTGTACGCGGCGCGTACCGTTGTGTGTTTTCGACGTTCGACACGTTTTTTTTTCGAGTTCGGAAATACGAACAAAATTATTCGAAAACCCGCGGAAAATCGAAAAACGACCGCTGGTCACGGCGTTCGCGGAGGCGCCACGCTCTTTGCGTGCGGCGGGGTTTCTTTTCGAAGAGCTGTTCGACACGCCCCCCAAGAAAAAAAACACGCATCGTAGTAAGACCAATAGTCCCCCTCGTTACGCCCCGGATCTTAAGTAGTTTGAAATGATTGTCAATTGTCAATATCGATGACGGGCTGTTGATCGTGTCAAATTATCCCGGTCCGAGTGCTTCGGAAACACATCACTTCCCGAATTCTGTTTTGACTCGTTCTTCCGCTACGTCGTGTCGGTATTATTTAGTAAAAAAAAAACCCCGAGCTCGTAAAACCGCGGGCGTATTGTTTTTTATTGAGAATAAATTTGTATACAAGCGTCGCAACGTTGATTATGCAATTCTCTGCGTAATGGACCGGTGGTGCGCGACTCGGGGGGTCGCGAAATTCGTACGGTTGGTCGCCAATACTTTTACGCCGAATGAATGTTATAAATTCATATTATTTTACGCGTACCGACGGGTGGCCGCATCAATCGTAATATGTGTCACACGATTACCCTAATGTCGCGGTAATAAGTTCTGCAATCGAGTGACGCGCGAAACGGGTTATTTTTAAATTTAATTAGAAATTATTACTCCCGTTCGCTTCGACTCGTTTATGGTAAACAGCGTTTTCAACACTAGCGACGATAAAAAACAAACATCGCTCCGGATTGAATGTAGAAACCGATTTGAGAGCGGCAGTCTCAATCATCAAATCCGATTTAAATTCAATCTTGTCTCCAATCCAAGCATGAGGGTCTCATTAAATCGTGTAATTTTATAATTTTTTTTTTTTTTTCTAGTTTTGAATCAAAAATTCGAATAAATCAAATTGAACAAGTATTGAAATTGCCTAAAATTAACGATTTAATTTAGACGACTATAATTATTGTATACATTAAGTAAATACACGCATTGTGCACTTATTTAATGTTAATAGGAAGAGGGATCGCCCCATAGAAATAAATCAATTTAGGGACCATGGACCGAAAAAGGGTCGCGCCCCCCACTGGTACAGACGCCGGAGAAATTGAGAAAAAAGTTGAGTAAGTATTTCATTTTTTTTTTTTTCGTTTTCACGGCGAATTAATAACGATCTATGTTTTGTACAATCGAACGTAACCCAATCTTTTTTAACGGTATCGATCTCAAAAAACACTCGCGGTAATTTTTTAAGGTCCCAATTTCGTTTTTGAAACACAAATTACATAATACAATTCACAATGCTTCCTAAAATCCTAACCGAACCTGACTTAATCTGACCGCAACAAAATCATTTCCGGTGAGATAATTTTTGTATCCGGTACCGATTCACCTCGATGTAAGCTCACCTGTAATCCTCTGCCCAGGTTCATAGCCACCGCCTCCCGGCGCCCGTTTCCCTCGAGTTCGCACTCTTCTTTGTCGGACAGCACGTACGCTATTTTGGATGAGAGCGTCATGAGCACCGCCGTTCGGGACGCCGTCCAACAACCCATCCAGGTGCCCATCAGCAAGTAGCCGGGCAACAGTATCGACACCTTGGGGTACAAGTGGACGGCGATGAACACGACGGCTACCAGGTAACCGGCTATCAGACACGTCCTGGTGCCCAACCGGCTGACGGCCGTGGGACCGAACAGCGCGCTCACGGCCGCCATGCCGAACATGCCGGACAGCAGCGCCGAGCCGATGTCCGTGGTGACGGTCGTCAAACTGCCGTTCACGTGCTTCAGTTGGTCCGGCCACCACCAAGCGGATATGGAACCCTGGAAAACAACCGGAAACGGATTTTATGGATTTATGTACTATACACGATAACCGCGGATTTCCGAAAACGGAAAACGTTTCGTTTATTGGGAAACATATAGTGATGGTAAAATTTCAAATTGGTCGAAATCCGAAATTAATAGTGAATTCGGATCCCTAAATTTCTGATTTTTCCTTTTTTTTTTTGTGAGAGAAATATGATTTTACGACGATATGAATAACTCAATATCCATTTAATAATTACGGGTATGTGCCATTTCTTCATTAACTCCGATTTTTTTATCCGATTTCAAACAATGAGATAAAAAAGTCGGTAAGAAAAGCTTAAATAATTTGTATAAAAGTTAGATAATACTATAAAGATTTAAAATAAAAGTACAGAAAAATGAATTTAATGCGGACTGTAGTAGGTGTCACAACAAAAAAATATCATCAGAATCTGATCATTCTATAGCTACGATGAGGCATGAGAATGGAATCTTAATATAAACAAGTGAATCACGAACAAAAATATTTTCAAAATTTAAATTTAAAAAAAAACCTCAAAAACAAACCAAATTTTTTGTTATTTTGTGTTACATTGAATGAAATCTAAAAATACGAATTCCGGATTTTAGGAAGACCCGGATATATGCGTCACATCACTATTATGATAAATTCGGCAACACACATTTATTACTCGAGGATTTTGGGATTTGAAAATGTTTTCATCTCGTCGACGGCGTTATCAGGATTGAGAAGATAGGATACAGACGGGAATTCAATGCATATCTGTGAGCAACGATTAACCATTGCTAACGAAAATTCGATTCTGAGCGGAGTTTAGTTGATAGTGATGCTTTATCAACAATATATATATCATATACGGTAAAATAATTACATACGCATTAAACATTTTCTTTAATAATATTTGTTTAACAAAATAAAAAAACCGAACCGTTTTAAGTACCGCCACAATGAGATTTCCTTTCAAAAAAGTGCTACACTTGTAAATCGGAGCAATATTTCTGGTAGAAAAGTTGTTCACAAATAAAATAACAATAGGAGAAAAATAAACATCATTTTAAAACCATATTAAGCTTCTTCCTTCCACTCCAAGTTTTCCTATAGGAAATAACAGAAATCTTTGTACATTTTTTTTTGCTTCTTTGTTATATTGAAAATCGTATAAAAAAAAAACGTTGATCGATTTCCAAAAAATCGAATAAAAACTATGTAAGACTCGAATCGAGTTTTATCGATATTAAATTAATTATTTTATATTGTTCTACTACAATATTAGTTGGACAAAAATTGTGTCTTTTCTATAACTTTTTCTCTTTTAGGTGTTATGACTTTTATGATCGGGGGTCCAATTCTTGAATCGCTGTGATAATCTATCAAATACGATAATTATCAGTTTATATATCACGCACGATAATTTGCCATCAACTGTATTAATTCTTGAACGAGAGACGGAAATAAATTAATGTATTTGATAATATACCAATGTTGTGATAATTTATCAACTGTTTATTTAATGTTATCACTTTATTAGTAATATCCTTTATAAAATTTATATTATTATTGTATAAATCATGAATTATACAAAATAATAAATACGTATTTCTCATATACCTGCTTTACTTGTCTATGTACCTATTTGTATTGCCTACCAATTTAAAATGTAAAACGATAAAATGACTATTTCCAGTGGGATGTTGATAAGAACCAGTAGCAAAGAAATTCAAAGCTATAAATACCTAAATTATAATAAACAAATTAGCACACAGATAAATGTTCACCTACAATTATTGTTAGAGATAGAAATGTAAGATGCATTTACTTTAGTTTCTATTAGAAACGGAGTAAGTATATTTATAATATATCTCACTACATTTTTATTGAGTCTATAATTTTTTGTACAAATATCATCTGACAATTAAAAAGCATCGCACCTTTCTTCTCGGTTGGAATTTTCTATAATTTAGAGCATTTTTTTCGCTCTAGATTCTCTAATGCAGCTATAGAAAACTCATCAATCATTACCAAAAAATATTTTAATGTTTTAGATTACTATAATATTTAAAATAATCCAATGAATACAAAGATAACAAGTAAACTGTAATTAAGTAGTTAAATAATTAAGGTACCTACCGAATAAAATACAACATTTTTTAGTCATGTATGTACATACTTATTTACATTATGACATAATAAAATAACCTTGATAATTAAATTTACCAGCATAATGCCTAAGAATAATTGATCACTTTTTTTTATCAAAGTAAATTATGAAAAATGAATTCCAGAATACCAAAATACGATAATTTCGATATTTGTGTGATAATTTATGAATGTCACGCGTGATAAATTATCACAGCGATTCAAGAATTGAGCCCTAGGCATCCAAGCAAATACTTCTCCATCTGTTTATCGCCCTATATTTATTCTCCACCATACTCCAGATTCCATTGCATATACGTCTCTGAGAAGACAATGTTTTCATAGCCATCACTTTCTTATTGGGTCAATTTCCATCACTATTACTGATCCCCACTTTTTCCCGCCCATTTCATTCTTCTCGTTGAAATTTCTTTTGCAATACTCATTGTTTTATGTATAATACAAATTTATAATAATAGCTTAAAATTAAACCTATAATTATATTGATGTGATTGATTAAGAAAACAAAACTTTTGCTTCATACACATCATACAGTACCTTTCCGCTTTCGTAGCAAAAATTCAGTTTCATACATTGGAAATAATAAATATGGACACGAAACATGACAAATTACAATACTTATGTGTATTGTACAGATAATTATAAAGAATCGCTATCCGCGGTATAAATGAAACAATCGTAGTTTTAAGGTTAAAAATATCACGAAATCAGACGTAAGTCAATATACCTATTATTATGGATATTGACGAAACGTGTAATTTGAATATTCGCACGTAATGTCAGCTTCGTCGTTATCATGTAGTCACGTATGAAATTATTGAAATCGTTATCGTGCAGGTGTAAATCACGCCTTGGAAGGTAAATTTTAAATCCTGAGCGGAGCGAGGAATATATCGGTTTTACAATAATATTTATTTTCATGTTTTTCAGTGAACCACTTTTCTACTGGAAATTTTCAAGTGTTGCACCTTTTCTGAAAGAAAATGTTTATGGGTAAAATAATTTACGGTGATAATTTTTTTGATTTTTCCAGGGTACTCATAATAAATGGGAAAAAACGGGAAATTTTACGAAATGTATTATTTTTTACATTTACATTATTTATATGTTTTTCGTAAATACTAAGGACTTTCAAAACATGTGAATTCTGATCAAAATTGTCTTTCATTAGCTATGATTAATCATTGCGTATAGATGTACATTATTTATTTCCCTTCTACCTTCCCAACTTCTCACCAAAAACAGTGGCCAACCCATTGTACGAAGTATGTCCATATTTTGTTTTTTTTGTACGCATCATCTCATCGTTACGTCTCACGTAAGTACGCGAAAAATTGCATCCGATAATACTTAATATTTTATTTGTATAAGAATTTTATGATAAAACCGCGTTTTGTATTTCTGCAGTTTTACGTTTTATAAAATTCGCACAAATTAAATTTTAGTATTGAGACTGTATTGTATAAAAAAAAAAAAACACCCGTGAGCAGCAACACTCCATCACTAGAGTCGAATTTTCCCCTAGTCGACATGTTGCAATTACAATATTTTGCATTTTGATTTTTTTTTTCGAAACTATATAAGACACTCATGTTTGCCAGAGTGTTATTTCATTTAAGACTGTAGAGATAAATAGAATATTTCTAAAAAAAAAAAAGAGTAAAAAAAGTCTGTACGTTTTAGAAAGAAAAATCTTCAATGATGAAAAACCCAACAATGAGGATTGGGGGATAATTTTATATATTAGAGTTATATTTGACTGTTTTTTGATGATAGGCTTTGACATATTTAAATATTTAATGATAATATGATAATATATTTTTCGTCTCCGTTTCGACTACTTATGCTAGCCCCTTGAGTAAATTGCATGCGACTTCGCGTTATTGGCTCGATCGAATACATTTTTATGTTCGTCCACATTGAAGTCAATCGCAATTCGAATTTCGTGAAATGTATAAATCTTACTATTTTAAATTATTTTTAGTTAGATAAGACAGTTAAAAATATATTCATAAACATAGCCCATGTGACTGTAGGTAACTCGATTTATTTAATAATTAGTTTAATTTAAAATATAAATAATCTAATAATGATAATGTTTATTAACGAATTAAGAATTTCATTATTCGCAGTATTCAATCAAAGCTGATTGGAGTATGGTAAAAAAAAAAACACAGGTTTTTTATTTCAATAAAAATTCTCGAATATATCATGTTTTCAAACATAGTACACACTGTATCCTGTCTACGTACGCAAAGGCTATTTTGATTTTACAGATTTAAACATATAAGACAATTAATCAACTTTATATTAGTTCTGAGCTTTGGCATTTATCCAGTCTATAAAATTAACTGTTTACGACGTTACAAAAACGAAAATAAATTAAATTTCTATTAGATTTATGTTAGCATTTTCATTAATCATCGTACTATACCTACGCCTTTATTAGGCATGTAAAATAATAATAAAGTTTAAAATGAACTTATTCTGATAATATTATGATTCTATTGACGAATTATAGGTACAGATAGTGTACAAATTACGTTAATGATCGTTTGCGAGAATATTTGTTAATTTTCAATTTTTTTTTTTTCTTCGAAATCGTAAAGTTAGAGGCCCGAAAAAAGGACAAATGGTTAAACGATCACCGTTGCAAATACAAGCATTAAAAATTATACACATGTTTTGAATATATTGAGTCACAAACTCATATCAGTCATAACTCATAGGCATATACACCATAACCCATTGAGTTCAGAATCCAGAAAAAAAAATTGTTAACGTTCATCAACCAACAATCATTGTAATATTAATGAACGATGTTACTCTCAAGTGTTTGTGTTACACGTTTTTACCAAATAATAACAAATAACTTGTGAAAAATATAATCTATAGTTGCTTTAGATTGAAAACAACAACAAATCCATATTACATATTTCAAACGGAATGGTTGTGTTTATCACTTTCAGTTGACAATAATTAAATGAAAATAACGAATGTCGTGGGAATAGTCTGTGCGTACCCCCAGAATGTTACATTCCTCTCAAATCACTAGGTACAGCACACCTACTCGTATGTGTACTATCGACTATAGTTGACAAGCGGTCCGATCAAGATCTACATAATTATTTTACAACATAAAAGTTGTATGATTGATAATTTCACGCGTGTTACAATAAATACGTCGAGTTAATATAATAATTGTAGGCAAAGTAAAAGTAGTATACGTATTATGAATGACTAACGTAGTAACGTGTGACATTTTATCTATAATTATAGAGATGTGGATTATGCCTCGAAGGAATGAATAATAATATGTATTGAAGTGTAATTTAAAATTACGTTCGTGTGAAAATAAAGTATCAATTATTTGTTGAGCTCATTGAGTTAGTAGACCGTATCAAAAAAAGACACAAATTGGCATAATTTATTCTTACTAACGCCTATATTATGTACTTTAAATTTAACTTTAGTCGTATAACCAAAATTAATTTTTACACGGTAGTTGTTAGACCGACACCGACATACACGCGTGATCAACACAACGTAAGACGCTTATTAAGTCGGAAAGTGTTAACTTTTTTCAGGATTTGTTTCTTATATCTTTTAATAAATATAAGTAGCTCTAAAATGACACAATCCGGTTGGTTTTTGTCGCCCTTCTTTTAAAAGGAGGGCGACTATCTATTATTGTATTTCAAACGGTAACTTATATACTGAAAAATCAATACATTTATGGAGTATTAGTTTAAATAAATTTTGGTGTTGAAATTTCTAATTTTCCGAAAATCCGTTTGCGAGACATAGGTACCACTTTTAAAGTTAGGTAATGGGAGAGTAGCGCTATTCAAACGCCGCGCGCTGTGTCGCCACATAAATGGTGCTCCTCTAATTTTCCCCCACATTAACTTAAAAGTGGAATGTTTCACCAATGGACACGGATATTTATTTAAACTAATATTCCGTCTATTCGTCGATTTTAAATTACTATATGAAAATGAGAAGTAGGTAGATGAAACCGCTATAATGTAAGGGTGACAACAAATAACCGTATTGTAACATTTCAAAGCTAATTATTTCTTAAATGATTTAAAAAACAAATCTCGAAACAGGGGTGGCGTTTAGGAGGGGGGAGGTATAGGGATCATGGCCCCCAAGACATCAAACTACCTATAAATAATAAATTTTTTTCAGAAATCTGTATAGAAGTTCAGAGTTTTAATAATATTTATTCACGACCTCTGTAGATGGTTGTACTATTACATGAGGCGGTCAGGTGTCACATTGACTGACTGGCGTCTGGAAATGTAAGTTAAAAGTATTATTTTTGGACCAAAATTATATTGCTCGCCCCCCCCCCCTAGAAGACGAACTAAATCTGCTGTTATCCCGATAGTTAATACTTTCTAATAATAAACCATTCCTTACGAAAAAACTCTTGAAAAAATCGAAAAATGAATTGTCATTATTGACTGCGATACTGGCCTAGAAATAATAAGAATCCGGAAGATAATAAGTTAACCCATCGAAGATTTTGTAATGGCACAAAGAATCTGATGGTTCGGAAAATGGTACAATGTGATCGGAATCGACCTAATGATGACGATTTCGTGGAGGCTAACTGAGAATAAAACATCTAGAGGACTTATAAAAAGCAACGAGATGGAACAAGATCTGGTAAAATGGTGTGAATGTTATTGAGCGAGGAAGGGAATCGGGGGAAGTCTGTAATCATTTTTTTTTGCCGAAGACAATTTTTATCGTAATTATATATTTCCAAAAGCGAATTTCGCGTTCGGAATGTACTTTTGAAAAAGTTATTTATTTTATACATTAAAAAAAAACGAACATTCAAACTTTATACTGCTGTATACAGTGATTTTGTATTACTATAATATTTTGTTAACATTAATGTAAAACTTTAACTTGTTAAATTATATATTTATTTACTTTATATAATTATTATTATTATTATTATTTTTTTTTTTTTTTTTGAAATTGTTCTTTAAAACTGAAGCCGACGTCATTAGTAATAATTGTTTAACGCATACAGCATATTATTTCGTATAACGATAAAAACTTAAAGTCGTATAAAACTCAAAGTATATTGTATAGTTTCGAAATGAAAACACAGTCGAGATGACGATAGTCGTCATTTTGATAACCAGTTTTTCCATATAATTTTTAGGTACTATAATAAAGAAAACAATATATTGTCAAACTCGGTGTGTGTAAAATAAATATTAGTATAACCGTCGTGTTTTTGAAATTACATGGCAACTATCTATGAACATTTTTCGTGTGAATTCAGCAATATACTTAATTTTCCATAACAAGTTCTTATCATAATTACTTTTGAAATTCAACTAGAAAAAAAAACAAGAGATTTTATACAACTGACGGGTGTGCCACTGTTGTAGGTGGAAAGTTAGGAAGGTAGGGAGAGAGAAATTATAGGCGTGTAGAGAAAAATTGAATTTTTATCTGTAAGCAAATATTCTTAACAAATAACAACTCTGAGCGTAGCTCGGTTAATAGTGTTACTTTTTTAACAATATATATATATATGTGATGTTATAGAAAAATAAATATATATTAAAACAATTTTTACGGAATCTAAAATATAACTGTTGGCCATGTCGTACATCTTTTATTTTCGTCTGTACCCGTGGTTTTCAAACTGGTGTCCCGTGAGCGTTCACTAGGTGTGCGGCTGTCTATTGGCATTTTTTCCTATACATTATGAAGGACCACCGCGGTGACGGTGATCCGCACGTTAAGTATAAAGTCTGAACCCTATTGATAATAGCCCATCAATTTTGTTCTAATTTCAAAATTACACTATAACCGAGAAAAAAAAAAAGTCGCATCGCGCCATGAAAAAAGTGTAGTGCAGATTGAAGTGCACCGTGGTCGAAAAAAAGTTTTAAAACCACTGGTCTACGCGATTACATAATATTATTTTTGGAATTATCTCTAAAACGTTATCTATACGGACGTTTGAAAATGCGTATCTATGTACAACACGACTGACAACGAAAACAGCGCAGTGTGCAGTGGGAACTCGCTCGAAATAGCGAAACCGCCGTTTATTATGACTAGATACCCGCCCGACGACCGCGACGTGGCTGTTAGGGAATAACAATATCGTCTCGATTTGAACACCGTGCCGGCTCTCGAGTAAAAAATTATTATTATTTTGCCTTGGTTCAACAGCAGCTTTACACGCGACTGTGTCGATTGCGTTATCTACGTTCAAACTCCACGGCGGCGGATGCACGTCTTGTCGTTTAGTTCGCGGGTAAATCGTAAAAGACGCCGGCCGATGCCATATCGCGAACATATTTTCCTCTCTGGACAGATAATAATAACGACGGATGATTTCTTTCGTCGATCGCATTTTCATCCGTTACGTGCACACGTACGCGAAAAGTACTATGTGCAATTTCGCGACAATATTTCGGGAGTACAGAGTGTTTCTTTACCCTCGCGATTTTCGTATTAGACGAAACAAACGTAAAATCGAGAATGGTGTCTGATAAAAACGTGAAATAAAAACCCGACGTTTCCCTTTTTCTAGTAAAACATGCAAAACGATTTAATCGCGGTAACTGCGGTAACGCTCGGTGTCGCGTTATTACGGCCCATACCGCGGTTTAATATTATAAAATACAAGTGTGACGATACGTATTAATACGGGAAAACCAAAAACCCAACTGTCGTCGACTACGAGGATTTGGGTTCTTATAACGACATCAGGAGATACATTTACTTTGTTTTATATTCGTTCGTTTTATTGTAAGTTTATTCCTATAATATTATTGTAAGTATTGCGTTGGGCCAGCTAAATACATTTCAATCCTCTTATTATTCAGTTTCACTATGGGCGTATGATACGAAATACCTGTTAATTTGACCATTTTTCAAAATATCCACACAGACAGAACAAAATCAAAATACATTGATATTGTTTTTGAATGCGCCACTGTTGTATCTGGGAAGATGGGAAGAAACATAAAGTTATTTAATGTAAGCAATGATATATTGTTTGTTAACGAAATAATATGATTCTGAATGAAAAGCAGTTATACATTTCAGATATAAAGTTTTCGAATTTGATGAGAAAACTCCTGAACAATCGAAAAATGACCTCTCTAAAGTACCTGTCCAGTCGGATTTCCTTTTAGAAGAATTGCTATCATTATAAATTGGAATAAAATTGTATATTTGAATATTTGTGTGTTTGATTACTACAATAAATTTAATCGTATAACATAAGATTTTATTACAATGTAAAGGTAGATTATTAACGCGACGGCCCTTCGAATTATACAGTAAAATCATACACAATAAATAATAATAATTTATTACAAATTTATGAACGAAAATGATTCACAATCACAATACGTATACATTACACATCAAATATTTCTATATATATGTATGTATGTATATTGTATGCATATATTTTTCCATATTATTATATTGTCATCCAGTTTTAAGTTGTGTTTTCAAGTCTCTATCTCTTCGGGAAGTTTGTTTAAAATCGATTTAAAAATGTGTACCGATCAGACAATATTGTGAGTAAAAAACTATTCGTTTACTCACCAAGTAAATCTGAAATGCAACAAAAAAATGTCTCTTGTCGTTTTTTGATTAGAGCAAGATATCGGGTAAAAAAGTTGCTTACAGACACAAAAAAAAACACACATACACACACACACACATCATGGCAAAACCAATAGATCCCTCGTTATGTTCAGAAACTAAAAAAAAAAACGCACAGACTTGTTTACATTTACATCACTACTGTATTAAACTTAAATGAGAAAACGGAAAAAACCCGAGGTTTTTTTTTTGTCGTGTTTGTTTAAACGTCTGGATACGAATAACGACGAAAATCTTCCGGAAATACAGACCGCGACGATCGCATTCACACGCGACGAGCGAGCCATTATAATATAATATAGAGAATTTTGTAAGCGTGAATCGCCCGCAGATTCAAATTACCCGCAGGAAACTATTTGCATTTCGAAAAACCGTTTCGCGACAAACGAAAAGAAAACGCGTAGATACGTAGATCACGAGCGAATTCCTTTATGCGTCCGTCTCGGGAGAACAAAAAAATAAAAAAAAAATAACAACCCGTCCGGACGGATTACCCCGTATTATTGTAACTGTCGACAGTGGTTTTTTTTTTTTTTTTTTTGTTTTTCGAGACACTGACGTGATGTTATCGGGCTGAATGTACCATATTATAGAAAGAACAGCTAGTAATGTTATTGGTTTGATTGTAATATTGTGATGTGTGTTTGTATTATTATTATTTTTTATTTTTTTTTTTTCTAATGCGACCCGGAACATCATGGAAAAAGGCCTATACAATTATTCTATCAAAATGCCAGATCTTTACAATTAATTCAACAGAATAACAACAATAATAAAAATCGAAAATGACGAAACCGTTATTTCTGTAAATATTCTTCGTGTTCCCTACGTTTCATACCGAGTAGTAAGAAAACTACGAGCAAAATTATTAAACGACCTATGCGCGAACTAAAACTACACAAAAAGCTCTCATTTAATATATTGATTGGAACAAGACTTTTGATTGAAAATGTGTTAACAGACGGAAAAAATAATTCGTACACCCCACGGCAGAACCTAATTCATCCCTCCCCGCTCGAAATTTAAAAAAAATAAAAACCACCGAAGGCCAAACTATAATTCAATCCGAGAAGTTTTATTTTTAAATTGTCAGTAAAAAAATATTTTTAATTTTACTTGCGGTTGAAAAAATAATGAAAAGTTTTGTCACTCTAAACAATTTTATACAAACACCGTCCAATCATCGTTCTCACTAGTTCGTCTTTGGTATTGGTATACGGTCGAGAACGGAATAAACAGAGGACACCGAATTACATCAAAGAAAACTGACACCGCCTTCGTGGCTATAACGGAAACGCGTTTGTAGCACATGAATTTTAAAACTAAATAACGTACGTATGTCGTTTTTTATCTTTTTGATTTATTTATTTTTTTTTTTCAGTTTCTCCGGACAGCACGCGTCACGGTCAAAAAGTTTCGACGTCTGAAAACTTTATAATATATAATACATGTGTACGTGATTAAACACTACATATAACGCGTACCGACACCTATACTTTATGGTAGGGCCACCGTTTTTCAATGTGTTCCGGGTTCATCACGGTTCGCCATCCGGTAAATTAATGCGAAAATCGGAATAAAATAATAATCGCGTAACACAAATCGCCGCGCTCTCGCGAGATTTTCGGTACATACGTGGTTAAAAATGGTTTTTTTGAAATGCATTATTCATATATTTCATACGAATAGCTTTAACGCGAGAACTGCAACAGTATCTTTTCCTTCCGTTTATTCTTGAGCTTTTACCGGCCCGTGTAGGACTTACGCACGAACTCTAATAATGCATTCCTCCGCTATTCTCAATCCGCTCTATTTACTCTCCGTTGTTCTATTTTCCATTGTCCGTATGGGTATTTTCCCACGTATCACGTTTCCCTATCAAAAGTCTTCTCCAAACAAATGCCGTTTGACCACACGGACATGGCGTATCCACTCTTGTCGTTCGGTCATTAGGCAATTTAAATTGATGGATACCGGGTTTTCGGTAGATTCGGTGCACATCTCTATTAGTTACTACGTCGTCTGAGTATAATATATTCTTTCTAAAACAAGACACTGTTTTCCCGTATCCTTTTGTAAAGAGCCGTGTTTCACATGTGCGCACGTCGAATGAAGGTGTTCCTTTCCGATTGTCTGATACTATTATAATACACCCATACCACTTTACGGATATACGAGTTTAGCCGGAGTATCAATGTCGATCAGTTTAATTTTAAATTTTAAACATGTCTAATTATATTTTTTTGGGGGGAGGGGGGTATACACGGTACACACATTATATTTGCAGGTTGATATACTGCAGTTAATCCAATTCACCACTTTAACTGTAATTCCCTTTATATTTCTATAAAAGACCGCTCCCGCGGTTTTCTCTAAATGCCTTAATATAAAAGGGTTGCATTCAGTTGTTCTCATCCTCTCGACCATACCTTTTAAAATTGTGCTACGCAATTCCTCCGGGCGTCTCATTATTGTGTGCCCATTCAATTTTCAATGAGGTATTTTAGTGATTTTCATCAAACTTCTAGTCTCTCCTGCGCTCTCTCGTTATTTTTTCATTCCGCCCAGCTTATCCTCCCCATCCGTCTCCAGCATCACGTTTGTAAATAGCTTCCAATTTTTTCTCCCTCGGTTTTACTTGTAACCATTGTTTCGCATGCATTTATAGGTCACAATATGCTCAAAACCTAAGTTATTATTAGCGTTTTTCTTCAATGTGATAATCAGTTTTATGTTGTTATAAGCTCTTTTTGTTCGACCGAAACACTCACATTGGCACGTTGTACGATTTATTCGGTGCTGTTACCGTTCGACGTTATTTTACCCCCACCAATAAGTAATCCAATAAGTAACGCAAATTCATTCGCTTCTTCTAGTTACCGACACTCTAAATATATAGCCAGTTTTATTTTAGGACCACGCACATACCAACTACAGTATTTTTGTTTTTGCACTGTTTGTTCTCATTTCTCAGTTTCCGACCATTCCGTCCATTCATATCGATTGGCCTCTATTGGAAATTCCCTTCGTTCGTCCCTATTATTATTATCATCCGAATTCTTCAAACCGTACGTCATAGATATCAACTCTTCTCATGTTCATATTTTGGCCCTGGTTAGTTTTACGTCAACGGTTTTTTTTATTTTTTTTTACGTAGCAACTGAATAATACACATTATAGTATTCGTTCAATACAAATTTGGCCAATATGTTATAATAGTACATGGGTAAATCGATAATAGTCATTTCTTAATTGAACGAAAGATAAAACACAGTAACTTAAAACAGTTAGAAAGTTACCGACCCCGTGACTTTTTTTTAAGCTTTCCCCGTAATACGTTTCGGTATTTTACAGTCGGTCTGTAAACTTCTCGGTTCTATTGGATACACTATTATGTCTTGCGGGGTTATAAAATACGCTGCGTTTCAGTCTCGAAAACCTATATTGCGATTTCATCCAAACTGAATATAATAATATTTTCTATATATACATATATATATATATATTTATTCATTTTTTTTATTGCATTGAAGTTATGAAACCGAAAACGAGACCGCGATTAAGGGATGAGTGGATATGACAAACCCACCAATTCCCGTAGACGGGTACTCAGGCAGAGTTCGATTAATACGGTTTATTGATATCGACGACGACGACGAGATTGCGTTTAATAAATTAACTATAGTAAATAAATATAAGAAATAAAATATAAATAAATGAATGCGTCGCCTGGAGTATTATGATATGCGTATTGTACGACCGGGTTCGAATTAAAAATTCATCACCGGGTAAATAATAATAATGTCTTGTCAATGTGCGCCAGACCCGGTACGATTAATCGGTGGAAAAAAAGCGAGAAAATTGATCCGCCGCCGAACTGAATCTGTCGGATTTTCGATCGCGAGGATTTAATCCTTAGAACACCACACACGCTCGGATTTAATCCACCACAGACCAAATCCGTCGAAAATCCTCTCGTGCGTGGGTTATTCGGATCTTTTCGAACAATGTCCATGTACGGTTTTGTAATGGAAAAAAAAAAAATTAATAAAATGTGCGTTTCATTTTTTTCTCCCTCCCACCAACTCTCTCGTCCAACGGCGGTATAACTTCATTATATTATAATAAAATGCGCGCGACGCAGGTTGCAGGTACTCCTCCGCGGTCTCTCGTCTGACGGTTCGCCACTTCAGCGCGGGCTCTCTCTTCTGCCCGACATCCGCGGTGAAAATTATTTTACGCCGCCGCCGCCGCCGCCGTAGTCGTTGACCTATATACATTTTATAGGCACGTCTCTTTTTCTTTTTCTTTTTTTTTTTTCCCCCCTTTGAAATTCCGGCCGATCCATAATATTTTATCGGTACGCACCTGCCGCGGACGACGACGAAGGCGGCGGTGTGCATAGCGGAGACCGCGGGGTACGGTTGTAACATTTTTCGTAAAATTACCTACATTCTGTATAGTATCCCTGCGAGGGTTTTGAACGATTTTCACCACTTTTTGTCGTTGAACTAACCCAGTGCGTAAACTTATAAACGCGTGACCGTTGAATCTTAAATTTCCGGGAGTTTTCGGAAAAAATAATGGGGAATAATAATGGGGACACGTGTGTGGCTGCGGGACGTAACGGCCGGTGTAGCGTCCCGTTTAGAGTTTCGCCCGATAAATCGCCGTCGGAATACGGAACCGGGGCCGGAACCGGACAAGGGGTCGTTTTATTTCCCGTGCGTCGGCGTACACGGATGCGCAACAATGATAACAATGATATTGTACCCACTGTTTCCACAGACGGAAACGTTCGCGTCCGTTTCGCACCGTCGTCGTCGGTATAACAATACACCTACCGTCAGTGCTGTAATACATTCAAACTACGGTATCTTTGTCTCTCGTATCTGTATCTAGAGACTTTCTATAGAAACGTACCCGTGCCTGTAACTTAGGCACAAAATATTGTGCATCTTAATGAAAGTGTCTAACGTGCTTTTTAATATACAGCTCTTACTTTTTCGATTCAAAAAAACACAAAAATAAAACGTAAAATTCTAAAATCTAGTGTTTTTAAAACAAAACTATCAACCATTTATTGTTGAAGGAAATCCGATTTTTTTATTGTTATAAATTATTATGTATGAGCGTATGACTATGGTGCATTGACAAGTGGATAGTACCCATTATTTTTTTTTATGTTTACCGATAATCAACCGATATTTTAATATCGTTATATCTTATGTATTATAACTGACAACGATTGTGTTATTATAACTTTTAACTTTATAAGAACAAAATTATATTCGAAAAATGACAAAAAAAATGTAAATAAAAATTATTGTATTATAAACTATGCACTCATTACTTGTTTTGTTAGAGTTTTGTAATTCTATATTTGTAATGAATTAAATAGGTATTTATAAAAAAAAATATCGGTTTTCTTAAATGTACCCTATGATACTCTTAAGATACTTATATCTGTATCTAGATACTTTCGAATAAAATGTATCTGTATTTATATATGCTGTCTAGATACTTTTTTTAAGTAGAGTATCTGTGTCTGCATCTACATACTAATTTAAAGTACCATTATTACAGCACTGTCTACCGTATGACAATATTATGTGTCGCGATACTGTCGTAACTTTTTATTTTCCTCCCTCCCGAACGAGATACGTGTCGGTTCTACAACACGCTGGCGTTATCTTTTTCTCCCCGTCCGTAAATACTCGCGACTTTTCTACCGAAAATACGGCTCCGATCAAGACGAATGACTTAGAGTAATATTTTTATAGAATTTCGAATCCTGCAGTCAGTTGCGTTAGGTAATTTTTTTTTTTTTTTTTTTTTTTTTTTTTTTGATTTTCTGAACGGTTTTCAAAGTTAATTGGACGAAAAAAAAACATAGGGAAAAACGAACAAATTTTACCTCGAAACGATTTTGTTATTTACGATTTTGTTGTTGTAATAATTTAGCTAACAATGAACGTAAAGACCTGAACATTTCACAGAACGCTCATATTAGTCATTTCTAAACAGAGCAGAATTTTTAAAAGGTGTTTAACTGTTTATGGACATTTGATAATAATTTTAAGTTTTTTTTGGTCAAACATAAATGGATGAAAATTTAACACGAGATTCGTTTTAAGCTGTGGGTACTTGTTGGTCAAAAAACATTAAATATTAATGTTTAATAAATTGTTTTTTTTTCTTATTTGAATTTTAAATAGATTCTAATTTTGGCGAAAATTATAAATTGTAAATTGATTACGGATTTTCAAAATATTACGTGTAACCGAACATCGCTCAGAATCGTATTTCATTAACAGAGATTTATTATTACGTACAGATATAAATTAAATAAAACTATATTAAAATTTACTTTTTCTACTTTCCACCTACAACAGTAACACACCCACAGCATTGTTCGCTCTTTTGTTCCACCCTCGGGAACAAACTTATACTGAGTGGTTTTTATCATGATTCAACGATTTTTTTTTTCGCATAATATTAAGAGGACGCTATACGCATGATTATAATATACCCCCAGTCTCCGGCTTACTGCTAACGCTATAATATAGCATATTTTCGTTCAGCAGAACCGATTTTGCACCATAAGTTTTAATTTTAGATTGTTGTTTTCACTATTTTAATTATTAAGCAGGATATTCGTGTGAAATATACACGGTTTATAAATGCTTATATCTCGATTAAAAATTAAAATTTCCACTTTAAGTTTGATAATGGGCCAGTCAAACTTCAAAACACGATAACAAAATCAACGTAAAAACACAGACAATTTTTTTCCTTTTAAGTTTGATAATATCCGTTAATTTACTTATCTATTAAAACTTACAACGTAAAATTATTTATGTTAAACACAAATCTGTCACGTCGGGCATTTGTAATACGGAGACAATACAATTTACAATACATATATACAGTGGCGCAACTAGGGGGGTTGGGAGTTGTGCCCCTCCCCCTGGAATATGTTGTTGAGGTTTTTAGTAATTCTACATAGTACATAGTTGTATAATTTATATAATAATAATTTAATAACATATAAAATAATATAATAATTTATACCAATTTGAAATATAATCCTCAAATTCATTGAGAGTCACAAATTGATGGTCACCAAACCATTTTGGTACGGTTACAATTCATATTAACCGGTGAGGCGGTGAAGATATTCGTTTAACTAACATCCTTCGTAGATGACTTATCCCCTTGGCTCTCTCTTATGTTGCAAAATAATAATGAAAAAGAATAAGAAGAGACACATTTTGCATGATAACGAAATAACGAAATAACGACAGCAACAATAACTCAAACGGATACGATAACAATGATAACATATTGTCCTTTTCAATCTAAATTCAAAAATGAAACGTTTTTTTTAAACAAATTTAAACATGCCTAATTTCATTATACATGATTGGATTTACAATTTATGAATTAAAAAGCTTTACATGTAATACTAGCTTAATGCTAGCTTATGATTAATAATAGTTTATTACTTAGTAGTTACATTAAATATGTCTTCCAAAGACTTAGCATCATATTTTAAAATAATATTAACATTGTCACCTTTGACAATTTCATATGTAAACGATGCTGGATAATTCATATTATATTAAATAAATCGAAATAATAAAGTGTAAAAAAAATATATATATATTTAATTTAATTTAAGAACATTGGATAGTGATAATTGTTTAATGTTATCACAAACGCAATACAGCAAATGAGAGCTCTCGATTTCCAATGGGCCTTTAGAAATGTATGATATGTTTACGTGCAGACGGTGACGATCAGCGACTTTTCATCATCCCCTCAAGAATTATTATTACTCGTCGTTGAACCGTCGGCGCGGAAAATACGGAAAAAGCGAGTTGCAGTAATTTGAAAATTATAAGTTGATATTCTGTGAATTGACAATGAACAATAATTGTGAACGTACCGCAAACAAGGTTCTGGAATGATATTGATGAAAACACCAAAATCGATTTCATCCCATATCTCCGTTTATTGTAATAATAATGATAATACAAAAAAAAAAAAAAAAAAAAAAAATAATAAAATCAAGTTGCTTACTGGAAATCTCAGTCGTTATGTAGGCGGGAATGTTCGCATTCGATCGGTATGCTCGTGTTTTGATTCGGTCGACAGTATATTATTAGTGTAGGTATGCCAATAACATCGCAAGGCTGAGGTTTTTATTTCCGCCGCGATACGTGAATTATGCATCAATGCACGCGCGATAGAAAAAGGATGTCGTATTGAATTTGCAAAATGTTTCGCCGGTACACTACTGTTGATTGATACAAATCGATATGATATAGATCACACCGATTTTAAATTATACACATATATATATGTTTAACTACCTATATGAACAAATGCATACAAATTTTAGAACACTCGTGCGAAAAAAATATAACACGCATTTACTGTTTAATTACTGTTCATTCGACCTTCTCTTCTCCCACACTAGAGTGTCGGGCTTATATAGAGTAAAATATAGACGGGTCAAAGATAAAAACCGGACAATTCTTATCGCTTGCTCTCCAAACCCAGATACAGCTGGCATACGACACAGCTGGTCTAAGATGAGCGGCACATAAATTCTATTTTTCTAGACAGTAACTTTGACTTAAAATCATGAACTTGCTGAACGGGTGTTCCGTCGACTTCTAAATCTAACTCATCTCCTAAATCCTAAACGTGCCTAACTAATCATATTATTATACATGCATTTGATCTTTTCCTGGTTTATCGACAACCCCACATGCTGGCCAGCTTTCTTTGAGTAAAATTCCGATTTACTGCTTGCAGTACCATCTCCTTCGTATCGCCCTTAATTATTAGAAATATCATAGGCTAAGGGAGCGCATGATTTATATTTACTTCAATTCTATATCTACGTATGTTGTGGCTACATTTTCCTTAACACACTCTCTAATATAAAATTAATAATCGAATTAAATGTCACTCTTAGTCCTTTACCTACGTCTAGTGGATCCGATACCTCTCCCTTTACCAGAACCATTATTTATGATTTTCGCATAGTTTTTTAATTGGATGAACTTTGTATAATTAACAAACACCTGCAACTTTAGCAGTAAAAGTAGGTACCTCATAAATGATTTTCATTTGATGACACAAAATTATACTAGATACATATTTAAAACGTTTGAATAATATGCTTAGTTTCTCTATTATATACAACTAGTAAAAAATAGCCCCTGCCATTGTCTAGTCTCTAAACACGTCGTGTTTACCTCATCTATAAATCAATCCGAGGTTGGGTTTAGGACTCTCCTGAAAAAGATTAGTTTACATTGTAATATATTTTGTTAGGTTCATACTTTTTGACATGTCGTAATGCTTTCGATTATACCGCGTGCTCGATAATGCTAAATACCGGAATTTTTACATCGGCCGCGGTCAAAGTTTGCTACATTAGTAATTCTAACAAATTAATTTACCTATAGAATTTTACATTTGTTTATTATGTAGAATAACGAATTAGGTATACCTCGTATGATAATCACCTGATCATTGATTTCCCAAGAGGATGATTTTAATGTTAGCGATGGAGCGATGGATCATTGAGAATATTATTGTGTCGTGGTGGAAAATATAGGAATAATAATTTCATTCCACTCGCCAACATGGTGGGAAAAAGAGGGTAGCCGTGTAACCTTAGAATAATAGTGTCAGCTAAAATATAATTAATCATATGACATTTTTAACCATAAAAGAAAGAAAATAAAACATTAATTTCAATAAACAATATTACACATTGTGAAGGGCGCAGGGCAAAAATATTATAAGTCCATTTTTAGTTTTCAATTTTGATATAATGGTACTATTCGGATGGTGTTTTTAGACTATTAGCAAATGTTCGCTTACATTCAGTTGAATAGTAATATATTGTAAGTAAAATATTGGATGTACTCAGTACTGGTTAAAAAATAATGTAATCGGTGCAGCTTTGTTGAAAAATTTGATTCTGCTGAACAATTCAACAATTAACTACTACAACCTTTGTTGTCCTGTGCCCCGCATATGAAGACACCTATCAAACTATTCATATAACTCATTGAAATGTTTAGAGAATATTATGTAATATTATCATTTTTTCACAGTGTACACGACTTTTGTCGTCTGGATCATAAGCTGCCGGGTGGTTATAAAAAAAAAAAAACAATAACGTAAGCTTGTGTTCATGTGATGTTTTTTTTTTTTATGGTTTTGTATGGTTTTTATCGGATTAGAAAAGAAAAATGTTGTTTTATATAGATACGCTATTATCCCGATTTCGGTTGACTCGTTTTGGGACGCGGTTTTATATTTTACGGCGCCGGCCTGTATAAAAGGATCAGCACCTCGTTTATATGAACTCTCCTCCCCCCAAGAACCCTGGATGAAAAACATAACGACCGACTTAAGGAGAAATAGCGGAAAATACAAAGAAACGGCCAGAACGAAGTAAGTCAAAAAAAAAAAAAGGTAGGTAGGTAAAGATAATACTTACCGATATTGACAGATCACGTGACACGATAGGCCTGTACAGTTTGCCGGAAACCGTTTTACCGGAACATTGCCGACAAATTACAATAGGTGTTCCCATAAAGGTAATATGTTTGTTTAAAACAAAAATAAATACTTTTACTAAAAATCTACACGGTAAAACAGTATGAGAAGTTCTAAACGAGACATGTGCGTGGGGACAACAGGTGAAAGAGGCACATGATGAATGCAGATGATATAGCTTTAATAGGAGAAAATTCGGGAGAAGTTAGCAGTAGACTTGAGAAATGAAGAGTAAGACTTGAAGAAAAGGGACTAAGGATAAGTAGAAGTAAAACAGCGTAGTATATAAAATATGAGTTTTGAAGTACAGTACAAGACAGCTAACGACAATAAGCGGTGACGTAAAAGACGAGATTGGGAGTTTCAAATACTAAGGATCTTTTGTACAAACGAATAGTGGCTTTGACGAGGGGATGTGAATCGTAGGATTAACAATAATTGTGATTGGCAAATTGGAGAGAGGCATCAGATGCTTTATGTAACAAGAGAATTCCAATGATACTTAAAGACAAGTTCTCCAAAAGCGCGGTGAGACCGGCTACAGCATATTTTGTACGGTTTGAAGTGTTCAAAAGTATACTGAAAAATAGAACAAAAAGATATCTCGGCAGATATGATGAATGCTTGCTGGATGAGTGGAGAGACGAGAGAAAATACGATAAGGAATGCGTACATAAGAGGAAGCATAGCAGGTGTGGTTCCGATCGTAGACGAAATGAGAGGAAATACGCCAAGATGGTTTGGACGCGTCATGAGGACAGAGAGAGGCGTGAAAACCCGTAGGATGAGGCGATGAGGTATATAAACGTAGCGGCAGAGTGAGGCCAAAAATGAATGGCACGCAGACGGCCGATGTTATACTCGGCGGGATTTCGAGTCAAATGGAAGTTTAGGACCCGCCCTGACCGACCGCAAATAGTTGGGATGGCGGAGAACAAGCAGAAGGAGACTGCACTAATCGACACGATCGTCGCATACGATTCGGAACACCCCGTATAATTCGTAACGTAGGTAATGATAATATTATAATGAGGTGTATGGTACGGACCTGTAGAGCCAAGAAGGGTATCAGGGCGGCTGCGGCGGCGCCGTGTCCCAGGCACAGGGTGACGTAGTTGCGGCACAACAAACGGCGGTTGTACGCCGGTCCCGAGTTGGACGGCGTGGAGCGGACGACTTGGATGAGACGGCGCACAGACGAGGCGCCCGCCGAGCTGGACTGCGAGTCGCGCCGCTTGTTGCCGGTCGGCGCCGGAACAGAGGCGGCCGCCGCGGCGGACGTCGCCAGCTGTCGGTTGGTTGTGGACGCCGTCGATCTCATCGACGTCGGCGAGAACGGTTTCTGTCGAAATGCAAAAACAAACGCTTTAACCTAGCCCGTGTGCAAATTACAAGTTTACAAAATAAACCACAGCGATATTGTTTTCTAACGGATTTCGTCGTCAATTCGGACTTGGCACGTCGGCCGCCCGTCGAAACCCCGTAAGGCGAAACGCCGATCTTTATTGTAATTGGTAATTTTTTAAGTCTGCCGCGGTATTCCGATTATCCTGTGAAGTTCGTTAAAACCGTTGGGTTTTGTTGAACAGCAGACGCGGTCGGAACGCTTGTATGAAAATGAATTACGACACTGCAACGCACAACGGTCTTTTTTTTTTCCGTTTAGTACCACACAAGTCGTATGACATATTATGGACCGAGTATCAAATTTTCCGAAACATTTTTTTGAGAACCCAAAACAATTTGTTTTCAGAAAAAAAAGTATAGTGTTTCAATCAGTCGCCAAAATATTTTGAAAATGGTATCACATGTAGAAAACGCTAATATATAACTATTCGGTGAATGTATCGCGTGTCTACGATTATGCATTTGTCATTAAGGAATTGCAAAAAAAAAAAATTCGATTATATTAAAACTTTCGTAAACTTTCCCGTTTTTCCTATACGTTTGTATAGGAAAAACCATTCCCGACGTTTCGCAGCTACTAAGGGAACTATAAGAAAAACTGACCTCCCAATCAGAACCAACTAGGTGCAATTTGTTTTCGGAAAATACGATGCAATTGAAATCCGGAGCCATATTTTGGATAGGAAATTTTTTTTTTAACAGACAGAATCAGTAAAACAAAACAAGCTCACGACGATAAAAAAAAAAAAAACAAACCGAATTCGGAATTCGAAAAAACCCTTGTTGTGTAAATATTCCCGTCTTTCTCCGTTATCAAGAACACGTGCAGTGCTCGCTGCTCAGAATCGCAAGGATCGCAACAGAAACGACGACGAGAGTTGATATTTATTATTGACACCGCATAGGTATTGTTGTAGTACGAACAAATTTCAAGTTTAAACA
Source organism: Cinara cedri (assembly GCA_902439185.1). NCBI lineage: Eukaryota > Metazoa > Arthropoda > Insecta > Hemiptera > Aphididae > Cinara > Cinara cedri. The sequence goes on from CABPRJ010001897.1 coordinate 1,059,322, forward strand.
AAAGTTTAAGTACACGAATCGTTTATAAACCCGAATGACTGTTGAATGTACCGAAGACGGCGCTCTAAACTTTATAAGCAAACCTTTATAACGTTGAAAACCCGTGGAGGCAAGGCATTTATATATATATATGTGTGTATGTATATTATTTTTTTTCATTCATGATCGAGTGAAAACATATTCATCGTCGTTAAAATAATAAGGTTACGAAAAAATTGAGTTACACATAAGTTTTCAATTTTGAATGGTTTATATTATTTTAAATGGCCAACGGATGGGGATAGGTGTAGTCGCATAAAACCACCCAATGCCCCTATGCGCACCGCTGTACGGTTAAAACGAGCTTATTGTTCGTTTTGTGACCGCAATAATATATCAATGCAATTTAATAACAACAACAAAAAAATTTTAAAAAATTCCCAGAGAACGTTGGATAAAACATTGCAATGTCAGAGCAGTTCAATTTATTACTGTACACAGCGACGATAAATCATTGATAGCGAAAAACCACTCTGAACAAAGATCGCAAAAACATAGTTTGGTGCACATAAATATTCAAACTATCGTATTAGTTTTAAATTTATAACTACAAAACAAATTACAACAATTATTAGATGTAATCCATGCTCTTTGAATCGAATGCCACTCATTATAGCAAATCCCACGGGAAACAAACAGAAAACAAACTAAACAAAATGCTTAGACCTTCAACCGTAAAATGGCTACATCCTCCCGGCACGAAGAGATCGTGGTCATTAGAGTACGTATTGGCCACACATAACTTCCACGTTCATACGCAATACGCAGGGAACCAAAATCCACGTGCGAAACGTGTTTCTGCGTAGGTACTCTCTGTGGACACATTTTCTTAGAATTTTCCATTTATCAACTCGCCCGAACAAAATCAAAAAAATAACGCTCACCTCAATCAAAGAAACATTTGAAGCCGGCCAAGAATTAAGAATCATAGATTTTCTCAAAACAGCCGGCCTCACAGCATATTTATTTGTTTAATTCAAACATACGGACTTTGAGCCCTATTGCAATATGGCGATGTAGAAAAAAAAAGGGAAGAAGCGAAAAGATTTTCTTTCAGAAAAGGGTCTACATCATATACATCGAAGTAATCTAATCTAATAGAAAAAGTGTTCACATAAAAAAAAAAATAAAACATTTTTTTAAAAAACCAATACGTTCTTCGGTACACTCAGAATCTAAAAAGGAAAAAAAAAACGCTTATACGAGTACCATCTCAATACAACGGATCTTGTGTATCTATACTTTTTTTTTTAATAAATTATTAAATATATATGTACGCACATTGTATGTAATATTAAAACGCGAAACAGCATAATTGTATAGAGATCACGGTAATATGGTCGAGAGAATAGAAAATGAAGTCTTTTTATATATCTTTATACGGGATTTTTTTTTTTTTTTTTTTACAAAAAACCGTGAACCCCTCGTTCATCTTGGGCGCATATCATTTACATATTTTATCGCAGTTTGAGCGCACCTAACTAAAATTCTGGCCGGTTAATGGATTTCGAAAAACCACGTACATATTATTAAAGCAAAGCTCTGAAATTTAACGTTACAGTACTTACACCGTATTGTTATAATGCGAATCATACACCCGTATTAAACACGAATCGAGCAGCACGGTAAACAGACCGACGATACGATAATGATCGCTAAATTATTCAAGACCGGTGACGGCGTACCCAGAGGGATGACTCTGAGAGGATTCCAGCCCCCCCTCCCAATAAGTTATTGACAATTTACCGTGTTTAGAAAAGTATTAGTATAAGTATAAGTACAAAGACAAGAAAAAAACACACGAGCAGCAGGACCCGCGCACTGAAGTCGAATTTTTTCTCACGTACTCTAGTTGTTACCATTACGTTTCGTGGTTTTTTTTTTTTTTTTTTTATTGTTGTTGTTACTAGGTAACAAGGGATTGAACAAAGTTTTATCGAAATAAGTTTAAAGTAGTTTTTTGGTAACATACAAACAGACATTAGGGTAGGGCGTTAAAAGTTGAAACCAGCAAATGGAACATCGTTGATACTTGCATATCATACACAAAATGCCATCGGGGGGGGGGGGGAGTCATCGATTAATCATTTGAAAATAAATATGCAATTTATTACACTTCCTTACCCCTCCTCAACTACAATTCTATTCCATTTAGCTGGGTCAATTTGGGTTTGATGTATCACACTATCGTATCAGTTAAAATTTAAAGATAATCCATTTAGGCAAGTTAAATTACGATTCAGGCCACTGTGCGTCACAGTGTGTGTAGAACGGCTGTACGGAGGTGGTTTCAAATATTTTCCGGCGGAAAAATGAAAAACCTATACTGAGCGACTATACGCGGCAATAATTACGCGTGCGTGTACACCCAGTATTCTTATTGCCCTCCGTCTTTGTCCCGGGCTTATTTCCATGGATATGACATCGTTCGGTCGTATAGTAATTATACCCGCCACACGGCTCTTGTAATTTAACCCGTGATTTCCGTGTGTGTCCGACATCACCGTCGCTCCGTCTGCATTTCCGTCACGCGCCCTCGTATTGTTACCGCATCACCGTTCAAATTAGCCCGAGTCATTTCTGAGCGAATCGAGCAACGTATTGGTTTTATTACGATATTATGATGTGTGGCTTTTTTTTTTTTTTTTCTGTGAATCAGCGGCGGATCCAGGGAGGCAACGGGGTCATTACCCGCTCCCCAAACACCGTAATGAAATATTATGTTTCGGTTCACAAAGTCTTTGATTTACTATTTTCAGCAATACATTTGCACTTTCGCCTCCCCCCCCCCTTCAAAATTGAGCTCTGGATCAGCTCCTGCTGTGAATAACATTCGTACCGCGGAAATGTCGATCCGGTCAACAACTTCGGCAACGGTTTCTGGTACGACAATTTTGTGTAGTAGGTTCAGTAGTCAGGTTTTCCTAATGGTCGGGGAAAACCGCGAAAAAAAAACGAGAAACCACGATAGTGTACGCAAAAAAATGGTTTCGGAAGATAAACGTTTTAAACATATTTTAGTACTGTACACCGTAGTAATATTGTAAAACGTTGTTTTCGGAGGGTTAAAAATGTTTGTTTTTTTTGGGGGGGGGATTCGGAAATGCCCGCTCGGATCCGTTTTCGCGGGTATAGGTTTAGTGCAGCGTTTTTACCGGCGGCGCCGCAACAACCGGGGGTCGGTTGGGATGTACTGGAGGCGCGAGGAACCCTCCAGCCACTGATAGGTGTTAACGATGGGCCGAATTGTATTTGATTAAATCGGTTATTACCGCCGAACGGTAAGCGGAACGGGGTTTAGGTCTTTACGGTGCACGCGGGCCGCATAAAACTGGCCAGCGATTCCCCACACACTACCTCCCCACACTCGCACACGTAGTTGCGGCACTGAACGGAAATTCGTTATACACGGTGCCGGTTAAATATTTCGCGCGAACACATTAACTATTATTATTGTATGCGTATACAGGGTACGCACGAAACCGCGGTCTCCCGTGCGGAATTCGCAGTGGGGGCGACGATCGCGCGCTGGAAACGACGCTGTATGCATTGCAGGCAGTACAATGATGCGTGGCGACAGTGTCGTTTAACTCGGCTTTTTCCCGTTTCTCCATTGCAACCTATTCCCAAACTAAAATCTCGTAAATCTCCACGCGTCGTATAATATGCACCCTACGCCCATCATATCGCTGTAGACGGTGTCCCCGGACTTCGTCAATTCACCCTCGCCCCTAATATTATTCGAAACGTTCGCGATACGCGTACTGATATTATTATTGTACAAACAATGTTACCTCGTTGATCTGCATGTCGGCCAGCCGATCCATGACGCCGTAAAAGTTGCCGGTGCACAGGCTGTTGGTCTGTTGCAGTCGCCTGTGATGAGCGCGAGTGCCGCCGCCGCCGCCACTGTTGCCCGTGGAAACGCGACCGCCGCCGCCGCCGCCACTGCCGCCGGGGTTCGGGGACAGCCTGATCGGCGCGGGCACGACTAACCGGTCCGATTTGCTCAACTCGTGCAGGTTGGGTAGCGAGCCCATCGCTGGCGAGCGATATCGGCGATGTGGACTGCGCGCGTACGTGGACGTATCACGTGTGTGGGGGCCGTATGCTGCGCTCGTCCGCGTCACATAACGGCCGGCACGCCGACGATACGACGACAATCCTGTGACAACACCGCCGCCGCCGCCGCCGCCGTGAACGATTACGACGCAAACGCCACGGATTCGATTGCGCGCGACAATACCCGCCGCATGACGGAACGACAATGACGCGTACCCGGGGAAATGTGCGCCGCGGACATAACGCGCGGCCGTGACCGTGTGCACCCCGTGCGAATGTGCAGTCGCTGGCGACGACCGCTGACGACCGCCGGGGCCAGTACCGACGGCCCGCGGCGGCGGCGGCGGCGGCGGCGGTTAGCGAGGGAGCGAGCGCGCGGCCCCGGCTCCGCCCCGGCGTCGACGGACCCGTGAGTCGATCGATAGACGCCGCGATGCGACCTCGGCGGCCGACGCGGCAGCGCCGGCAAAATCGCCGTTTCACGCAGCCTGTTGCGCGACAATAATATTGTTATATAGGTACCCGAGTACAAAAATAATAATAATAATATGTTGTTTTGATTTAATTTTTTATCGCAATGTTTTCGGATTCTGAACGTGCCGGGCAATGTGTGTAACTGATTAATGTTGTACGTCTGTAAGCGACATTTCTACCGGACATTTCGCTGCGATTGTCAACTCAACTGAGGCGACTTCGCGTCAATTTCATGGGGAGGGCATGGGGGCGAACGATTTTAGATTCTGGGTGTAGCGAGGACGTATTGGTTTTACTAAAGTGTTTTTTTTTTTTTTTATACTGTGTACCAGAAAATTCGACTAGAAATCTTGATCAGATACGTACGCACGGTACCACTTCTGAAAGATAATGTTGTCCAGATGATACTTTTAAGAGGTCATATTTTGATTTTCCAAGTGGTTTCCATAATATCTGGGAAAAACCAGGATAAAACGTAAGAAAAATGTACGAAAATAATATTTTCATTATTTTTCAATTTTGTTATTAGTTGTAATTTAGTTAAAAATATTTATAGAATCTTGAAAACTGGATAGAAAACTTCTATTTGCCTTTTCTAGACGTGGTAAAATTTTCAAAATATTTTTGCCATTTTTAAGCTTTTTATACAAATTTTAATATCTACTTTGAAATTTAGTTTAAAATATCCGTATCGATTCTATGGACATAAAATTCGTACAGAACCTTTATATTTGCCTTTTTAGACGTGGTAATATTCATTACCACGTCATCATATCGTTATCATATTTCAAAAAATTTTAAGCCATATTGAGCTATTTATAGACATTTTGCAAGTTTTGTAAGGTTTTTTTTTTTAAAGAATTTTAATGTCAAACCTTGACGAAAATTTTTGAGTAAAAAATGATATGGAACAAATCTAATTTATCAATTTTTATTTTTATTTGAACGTATGCCGGTTTCAAAACGATGGACAAGTCAGAATTAAGTGGACTGACTAAGTTTCGAAATGATAGCTTTTTGAAGTTCTGATGTTATTTTTTATGTTAAATAACTCTATATTGTACCTGTTCAAGCATCACGATCTAATGGGTATTCATGCCTATTATCATCCTAGAGGTTCCGAGTTCGAACCAGTATTTTTCGCTTTTTGCCTAAACGAGGAAAAAACAAACACATTTCGGGTGTACCTAGAGACCCAAACCATTGATTAAACACGCATAGATAGCCCACGGGTAAACACAAGATTTAATAGCCGTAATTAGTATTAAGAGTCCTCAAAAGATGACATTAGCAATATCAATATTTAAGAAATAACTATAATCGTAATTAGATAGGCGGTGAAATAGAAGTCTGTGATAAGAAAACAACCTCTTCTATCCAAAGTCCAAACTGGGAATTGTTTATGACGGTCGGCTTACTGACGTGATCTCTTCCCGCCATCTAATAATTTCACTGCCAATCGAATTACGATTATAATTATTCCTTTAGTATTGGTATTGCTAATGCCATCTTTTGAGAACTCTTAATACTAATTACGGCTCTTACATCTTGTGTACAACCCGTGGGCTATCTATGTATATTTAATCGTTGCCCCGTAGGACCCTTTATGGGTTGGATTTCGAAAATCTGTCGACGAGAATTGTTAATTTGTATTGGACATTGGCGGGCAATTTAACGGCCAATGAAATAAAACGGACCGAGACTGTAATATTATGGGGCTGGGTAAGGTGCAAAACGCTAGTCCGACCAGAGCTCGTGTTGCTGCTGACCCAACTGCCTATATCTATTTTATCGTGGCTCTCCTGCTCAAAGTTTAAAATATTTAAAATACCTACCGTTATTATTCGACGACAACAATGACACCATCATCATCTTTGTAACGGTCTTACGACGACGACGACGACACGAACATATTAATATTAACGGCGTCATTATAATATTCAAATACCTTTGTGTATGACCGTGACGACGTGAAATAATAAATTATAAAAATAATATTTATCAACACCCGCAAGGGGTGTCTTAGCTACAACGATATCACAATGCTTGAAAAAATGATTTTATATGATAAGACACAAGATACAATTAAGTAAATACAAGTCACTTTAATTTAGGAGTAGAATTAAAATTAAAGTCAAAATTGACGAATTCATTACGTGTCTTAGGCAAACGGTAAAACGGACCTTTCTATTACTGAGGGAAACATGGAAACGTAATATATTTCTAGAGTTAAAACAGGGACTTCAAGATCTATCTGAGATAAGAACTCCGGACAATCAATCATATCCAGTGGCGCCGAATTAATTTTTTGTATGTGTGGCAATAAACATTAATTTATACCCACCAGTAGGTGTAGAAGTATCTACACGGTATTAAACCTAAGTCGGGGGGGGCATAGCCCCACCACATTAACTACCAATTTATCTTAAACTGTAAGATATTATTTTCACAAATTATCCTATTAAAATGTTTGCATCATTTAATATTTAAACGCATTAACAGGAACTTTAACTTTTAATTAGCATAGAAATTATACACATGATCATTAGAAACTGATATTGACATTTGACATAGACAGGAATATATTGGTTTTACAATGATGTTTATTTTAGATTCTAAGCATAGCGAGGGTTCTATTGATTTTACTACGATGTACATAGTTGAAAAAAATCCTTAGAATAAACCCTGATTGTATCCAGTCAAGTTTCGAATCTTCTATGATGGCCATCATGTAAAAGTAATAACGGTACCGTTTAGCAACGCATTCTGACGGAAGTAAAAAATTCCATCCCGTTTGTTTTCGCACTTAATTTCTATGTTTTACATCCTCACTCTAGTTTTCATGTTACAATCCTTTTAAAATATTATTGTAATTAACGCGTGCAGATTTGCTTATCGTTTTAAAAACACATTTTGAATTATAATGTTATGGGATAGGCCAAAGACGTTCTCAGAATTTTTTATTAGGAGAAGAGATATAAAAATGTCCCCTTTTTTATGTAAAAACAATATACATTAAATTATAACATATTATATTTTTGAATCAAATATTGAATTTACAAAATTATATCAATTTTTCTTGATTTTTAAGCTAGTTCATCAAGAACTTTTTCGGGATCAATTTTTACCAGACTGCTCAGGCAATTTACATTTTTCTACATCACCTACACCATCAACTTTTATATTCTCTATATCCGTACTTGTAAGAAGCACTTTTTTTTTTTTGAAAACAAATTTAACGTACTTAAATCAGTTGAGTTATTTCGTTTCATTTTGATCAAATATACGTTATAAATACACTATAGTTCAGGGATGTAAACGGGAGTGAGGTGAGGAGGGACGTATCTCCTACATTAAGTTATTTTTCATAAATGTTTATAATATTATACAGTGATTTTTTAAGCATTCTCAGTACTCATTTAACGAATAATTTCCGAGTTATTCTACTTTAAATGTTAATGAATTGCACAATTCAAAACAAGACAATTATCTATATGTACACCGTTGGTATCCAACCCGCGTAAAAAAACCATTATTCTTAGTATTTAAAACAGAATAACTCGGAAACATTTCGCTCAAATTTCATTTATAAAACGTCAAAATTTTGAAAAAAAAAATCATTAATTTATATAATTTGCATCAAAATATGTCGGTTCTTATTTGAAAAATTAATGTTTTTATCACCACAGGATACTCCATAAAATAATTCCCCAACATTTAATGTCGTGAAAAATCTAAATGTACAAAACACTTGAGAATTCCAAAAAACAGAATTTAAATTTATACATAATTCAATTATAAAAATGGGATGAGCTGTATGGTTAAAATTAACGCTATATATTATATTATTATATCTTTGTATATATAAAAAAATATTGTATAAATAATAATAGATGTAAAAAATTATCCTTATCAACCGCATTTATGATTAATATATTGTTTTCATCAATTATATATGAAGTCAGCTGATTATATAACCCAAACCGCGATAAAAATATTGCAGATATATAAAATACAAACACGGTCTGTAACCGGGCGTGGTTTGCAATCTGTATATAAATATTGTGAAAAATAATAACAAGTCGAAAAAATGTTCTTTGATTATATTTATTTTTTTGATTGTTATCTCTGCACCCTCAATCTAGTTTTAATCTAGTATTGCTATTTTAAAAATTATCATAATTAACATATGCAGCTTTTCTTATCATTTTATTCACATATTTTAATTCGTGACGTCATAGTGTAGACCAATAAATTTAAAATTACAAAGATAAAAAATATTATTATCAATAAAATTATTAGATATTTTCTATAAACTAAAAACTTATTTTTTGATTATTATCTCTAAATATCAGTAAAACAAGAAACTCCATATTACTTGGAAAAAAAAAAAGGCAATGAGAGGATCCATCTCCCATATTTCCCCGCCCTGTGACCCATTGGATAGACTTATACATTTAAAATTACAAAGGTAAAAAAAAAAAACATTACCATTAAAATGATTACGCTATTTTTAAACTTATATCGTACTATAATACTATGAACATTAATATATATCATCGCTTTAATCAATCTCCAGTTTTTTGAATGTACCTTCTACGCCAAGTTCTCCGATTTTCGGTTGGCCAACCCATTTAGACAAATCGGCTTTCGGTCTGTTTTTTAACCATTCGTTGTTAGCCATACCATATTCCAACCAATCTTCTAAACCGTTACAAAATTAATTAATGAAAATAACAGCGTTCATATAAATGTCTTAAATTATACCAAATTTTATAATATTCTAACAACTGGTAAGCACTCACTTAAAATGTCGTCGTAATCTCCGGCGGTGCCACCGTACTGGGCCGGCAGAACGTCTTTCGGAATGAATTGATGAAGACTTTCCAGCGTGTCGTGGACGAATATCTACGAAGAAAAAAAAATACGCGTTATAAATCATATTATACAATTAAATATTTACAAAAAAAATTACGTGTATTTGCTGTTTGTTTTTATAATTGGTAATTATATTAGAGTACATTTTAATTACAGTTTTTTAGGTTTATAGCTTGAATTTATAGGTTGGTATTCGGCCAATAAGTTCTCAATAAATCGTATTAAATATAAAATTTACTTAAAGTAGTACACCCGATGGAATATATTTTATATAAGATCCTTTGTAGGCAACTCGTAGTAGTAGCAATATGTAACCACAATTTCGATTTACTTACTCTTTTTTGAATTTTGTTTGGTAAAAACATTTTAAAGAAAGAGATCATCTGGCCTATGTACGATGGTGAGTTTACATAGTGGATACCCTTTATGCTTACTGGAAACGAATTCTGCAAAAAAAAATACAATTTTTTTATATCTTTCTGAAATAATTAGTACCGAATGAGTTAATTTTAACAAAATCTTCATACGTTATTTTTACCGTTATCTTTTCCTAAAACGAAACTCATTTAAAAAAAGAACTTATACTGGGGACAGTTGCAACCACTTTTGTGTGTATAAAATTGAGATGGTTATTTCGTATTTTAAAGTTATTTAATTTATATCTGTACGCAACAATAAATTATTGTTAACGAAAAACGACTTCGGTAAGACATATTTTGATATGGACAATTTTGGTTTTTCCCAATCATGATGAAAAATATTTTAGATATCAAAAGACTGCATTCTTTGATATTGACAATATATTAAGAGACACAAAAATGATCCTTTTCATTTTACAATTGGAGAAATATTTCTGGTGGAAAACATAAGTTTTAGAAATAAAAAACCAATGAAATCGGTAACGCCGTTTAATTTGCCGTTTTACCTATAATTTTTTTTCAGCTTTTTTTCCAATTATTTCTAAAACCCCACAGAAAATCAAAAAATGACTCCTTTATTTCACCAACTATACAAAAGTTTCTTTTAGCAAAGGTTCGCTATAGATTAGAGCAATATTTATTTTCGAAAAGTTGTTTACAACCAAAACATAAAAAGCATACATCATAGTAAAACCAATAAATCCTTTGCTACGTTCTAAACCTAAAATAAAATTTACAATGCTAATAAAATTGGTTTTATTATGATTTATGTATAATTTCACAAATCACGACAGTTAAATTTTTAGCTACGAAAAACCTCGAAAACAACTTCCTAAATGTATGTTATTTCCTTCAGTATTCAACCCTAAGTTTGCAGGTTTTGAAATTTCTCATATTCTCTACATGAACATAAAATAGTATCTTTAGTTTAAAATACTCCTGTACTAGAGATCATCATTTTAAAAAGATGACTGATTATACTATAGGTTAGTGGTATACAAATGTTATACAAAATTTGCTTTGATTCAAAACCTTGAAAACCTACTATAGGTACTAGTTATCACTGTAAAATCATCAAAAGAAATTTCATCGATCTAATAAATTACAGATATCAAAGGGTGTAATGGTTTAATTTATATTCGATTAATAAAAGATATAGCTCACTATTCGCCCCATGCGCGCAGCGTGCCGTACTATAATATGGCGAGGGGATTAAATAAGTCACAAGTCAACAATATACTCACAATACACAAATTCAGAGCATTTTTTATCAAACTGGGTGGCATAGACATGAATTGACTCAAGCTGAGGTGTTCTAGGTCGAGCAACATAATTTCTCCTCGCATGGGCTCTTCTTTCATTTGCAAGTCCAAGTTACCCAGCATCACTTGAAAGTACAATAAAAAGTCCAATTTTGTGTCTTTTGATGTCGGGACTAATCTGGTACACATTACTCGGCAAGCTTCTGACGTTAGTTTTGGAAAGACACAAATCGATCTACAGGTAAAATATCGTTAAGGTACACAACTACAAAACTGTAATAGACAAGCATGGTGTTCAGCTCTTATGTTCGATTTATTAAAAATGTATGACATAATAAATTTACATTTAGCAAGGACAACTTTGTGTTAATAGTTTTAATATTTTAGTGAATTGGCCTATTATCAAACTCGTAGATAACAACATACATTTTAGAACATTATATAATTTTCAGCTATTAATAATAAGAATTTGCGAAAAAATTAATTTATTCTCAATTAAAAATATTTGATTAGTACATTATGTAATCTATGTTTTATGTATACATGTTACGAGTAATATGGAATCATGGGTAATTTAATTCTGTCCGGGCAATTTTAACCACAAATATAAACAAATTAATTACACAATTTTTAATTATAACCCATTTCTTGTATCATAATATTTTAATACAATTGTACATCCAATTAGCTGTTATTACAAACAAAGTGTGTCCATTTTGAAACACGCCACATTTTTAGATTTTGAGTGGAGCAAAGCAGCTTATGGCTTTACAAAAATGTTTATTTTTTTTTTTCTGTGGACAACTATTCTACCAGCAATTTTGCTCCAACTTAAATAACTTTAATTTAAATCTGTACGCAACGATAAGCAATTGCTAACGAAAAACAACTCCAGTAAAACATATTTTGAAATGCCTTATAATATATTTATGATTTTTATCAAATTGTACATTAAATCACCTAAAACAGGGGCTGCACCCGTCCCTTTTGTCCTAGGACGTCTTTTTTTTTTCATTCAAATCAGATATAAGGTTCCGAGCAGATCGAGGAATGTATTGATTTTACAATGATGTATATTTTTATTTTTTTACTTTTTCTGTGAACAACTTTTTTACCGGAAATTTTGGCCGATTTTCAAATTTAGAACTTTTTCTGAGTGAAAATTTGTCTATAGTGGTACTTTAAGAAGATTATTTTTTGACTTTCTCCAGGGTTTTCATAAATAGAAAAGCCAGAAGAAACGTAGGAAAAACGAGAAATTGTATGAGATGTTTTATTTTAAAATCATAAATATTACGGCCTTTTAAAACATGTTTAACTAAACTCCACTCAGAATTTTTTTTTTTTTTTACAAAAACTAATCGTTACATGCAGATTTACATAAAATTCCCCTATGTATTCTACCTTTCCAACTTCTCACCTACAAAAGTGACCCACCCATCCTAAGCATATTTTCGTATCCTTTTATATTCGAGAAATATAAGTTGTTAAAAGTATAATAGGTATTTGGTATATAGTATTAAAAGCCGTATAAATCATGTAGAGATAAATAAGTAATAATACAATTTTTAATTATTAAACATATTTAATTTTTCCATGATATTATATAATTATTAGTAATACATTAAGAACCGAAAAAGAGATTGTTGGATGAGTTCTAGAATGATATGAGTACAACTAGTGGATGTGAAATGGGAGATCGGGCAAATGGAAATTAAGAACGAAAGTAACAAACATCAAATAGTTTAGATGAAGGTGAATGGAAAAAAGAAGTAATAATAAATATAACACACAAAAATTATTGATTTATTTGAATCGTTTAATTAATTTGCTTATATTAATGGATAAAATTGCGATATTTCTCATTGTTCATAAAATATATAGTTTTCAAATCGCTTAACATATATATACGAGCTCGTAGCTCAAGAAAAATTATGATTACAAAATCTATTTCAGTATTGAAAAGCTTTGTTTTTTATTAAAAATTAAATGGTTTTTAACTTCCATAATAAAAAGAAATTGTCAACAGTTTTAAATTCAGTGCTTTAAAACACAACATTAAAAAGAAATAAAAGAACGATCATTGAAGCCAAACTGCATTTGTTTCCTTTTATATAATGTCTAATTTAATATTTTTTCAAAAGCAAAACTTAATTTGTTATGATATTAGTGAGGCAGTTTATCATATCAGAAAAACAAAAAACTTACCCACTTTTCTTGGATTCATTTAAAAGTTGTTCCCGGTCAAAAGAACAAATAAATTCTGGATATTCCGCTCGGGAAACGAAATACGAGTCTATAGTCCGTTTGGCTCTGTGCAAATTGTACTTGCATCCGATGAGAAAATGCGATAACCATTTCTTGTCTGTGAGAACATACGATTTAATATCATTAATATTCGGTATTTTCAGGACGTTCGTTGAGTACACAAAACGATATTACGTTAAATTAATTTCCTTTGTATTGACATTATTTACTATTCGATATTCTTTTCGCGATCTTTCCAAAATCAATCTGAAGTCTTAACATTATAATACAACGCAAGTGATGTTTAACACCCGTACAGGCTCGTTAAGGTTAGTACCGTTTTAAAACGTGTGTATTTGTATCGTATTGTTATAGAAAAAAAATTTTAACTACCAAACCCCGGGCTCCGGTTCTAACGTCTGTTTGTATGTTATACACATTTCGAGAACTATTTTGACTTTTGATGAAGCTTTTTTTTTAATCGATATTACCAGAAATGTATAGGACAATTTTTAATGATTATGCCATGCAAACAAACAATATACGTTTCCTTATTAGGTTTGTATAAGTAAATAAGTACAGATAAAAATATAAAATCATTATACATTTACATTGAATACAATTAAATGAATTAGATTGAATGTGATTATATTCTTGGTATTAACATATAATAATAATATAGTTGCGTAAAACATAAATGTAAATAAATTTGAATGAATTAAGTTTTAAGTATAAGGCTTAACGAACCGCAAGAAACGATTATTATGCAAAAAAAATAAGTAAAAAATATGATTTTTGTATTAATTAGAAAAGAAATACAAGGGCGTATATTAGCACGATAGAACTTTATAATATACTATCTGATCACAAAAATGAGAAATGATAATAATAATATTATTATTTGCATACTAATCATTAAAGAAATACGCTGTTAAAATTGAGTTCGATCAACAGATTTTTTTTTGATTCTGAGCGGAACGAGGAACGTGTTGGTTTACAATGAAGTTTATTTATAAATAAAGTGAATAAATATATAAATAAAAATGTGTATTCATACAAATAAAATAAATAAATGAATGAATGCGTCGTCTGGAAGTATATCACAGTCAAAATGTAAAAAATTAAATGAAAGAATACATAGAAAAGAAAGAATTATACAAATTGATCGTTTTACATAGAATATAGAAATAATTTATTTTAATAAGAGAGATTATTTAAAATTAGTTTTTATTAGACATAGATATGTTAAGAAATATAAATTATATGATTATTATTTATTATCTAAAATGTATTGATATGAGACATTATTTTTCTGTGTTTCATTGTGTATGTGTAATTCTTCTAAAACTGTAAATGTAAATGTTATTTTGAGTATTTGAAATTTTTAAGTCTGTATTAATATCAAAACTTATATTATGGTTGTTTTATAAAACATGTGTAGCGAAATTTGAATTAAATAGAGTTTTTTTTTTAATTTCATTTCAGAAATGTGCTCATTATATTTTATTTTAAAATTTCTATTTGTTTTATCTACAAAAAATGTATTACAGTTACATTTAAGTTTATATATACCAGCATTTTTAAAAGAAGGGGGATTTTAGCTCTATTGTTTAAATGTTCGATTAAATTATTATTAGTCTTAAAAACGATTTTTACATGATTTGTATCGTTGTTCAAAATTTTGGTAAACTCATTAGACATATTATTTTGGTATTTCATACTACAATAGTTAACAACATTATTCGGTGAATTGTGTATTATTTTTTCTTTAATACGTCTGTGCATTTTTTTAATAGTATTTAAATTGAAATTATTTCTATGGGCTATTATTATAGATAATATTGAGCTTGTTGCGAGAATAAGGGTGATTAAAACCGTGTGGTATTATAGCATCAGTTTGTGTAGTTTTCGTGTAACTACTAAAATAAAATGGATTGTTTATTATGGAAACTGTAATAATCTAAGAAATTGAATTTATTATTTATTTGTATTTCAAGTGTAAATTGAATGTTTTTATTTATTTTGTTTAAGTAGTTTATTAAATTTTCTGCTTGTCTATTTGAACCTCTAAATGAAATGAAAGTGTCATCAACGTATCTATAATATGCTTTTACATATGAAATATAGATTATGACAACATTATAATTTAATTTAACATACCTAGTGCAAATGTTTTCATTTTACGCATTATCCTTTATGAATTTCAAAAATTTACCCCTCTGAATAACGGATATTTCCGAATAGCGGACAAAAATTTGTCGACCGAGGGTGTCCGCTATTCAAAGGTTTCACTGTAATTCGAAAGAGAACACAATCGTGTATATTACCACGCGTATAGCCAGATAGCCTACGTAATGCCTGACAAGGAAATAAAAACAGATAATAATAATATTATTTACATTGTTAAATGACATGCCCCGTAAGAATTCAAGTCGACCGAAAACATTTTTTTTTTTTTACTTTATATAGGTAACTATAATAACACATAATATAAGCACGATATTATGTGATTTGAGTTCAAGCATAATATCAACCATATATCCTCCAAAACTTGTAAAATTATAGACAACCATTTGTTTTTGGTTTTACCCCGGTTTTTTATCGACAGAACAACACATAACAAACGCTATTTTAAATATGTTACCTCTGTTCCTTACACTATAAACGGGTAAAAAAGTTTAATTTTCAAATAGAATTTCTCTCTTTTAAACGAGTTCATAATTTCATAACGACCAAATCAAAAATAGATATGGAAAAAATTGCCAATTATTTGTATATCTATTTTTACTGTCTCGAATAATCATGGTCGAACTCTGCTCCTCCGGTCTAAACTTTAAACTGTTTTTATTCATTCGGATACGTATTTAAAATAGCCCCCATACTTGAAAATCAAAAGTGCTTACTTATTTAAATTACTTATGAGTAGTATAGAAAGTAGGACATTGACAAAGCTTTATAATAAAATATAAGCTTAAACGATTCCAGAATGATTGGGTGATTGGCTGATAAACCGGAAGTCCACTCCACTTAAAACCAATCACTGGTTCGTGATGAACGGATCGCTTTGTATAGGAATACAACAATCGCCATCTTAACCGTTTTCTTTTCAATAAAGACCGATAAAAATGGTATTTTTCAGATCGTCGTACCTCCTCCCCCCGTCTTACCTGTTATTTCTGGCAAGTGAGGCTGTTTAGACATCCATTCCATGAGCTTCGTAACATCCTCTGCGAGTTGTTGATCCGTTCGATAGTAATCTTGCTTGATCACGAAGTCCCGTTGCGTTTCGTTGAGTTTCATATCTAAAACCATTATGATATTTGATTAAAAATATCCACAGCGAAAAATACGACCGTGTTCACGAGTGGAATTCACTGAATGAATAACGATAAAAACCATAAATCATCGAATACTATAAATTACTGTTGTGTTGCTCGCAGTGTTACCAAATATACCAAATAACCTTCGTATTTTTATGGAAATTTAAACTTACGTACGAAGATAAATTAGGTCGAATATCCTTTTCGTATACCTTTTAAAATACCAAATTTAAAATGTTGAAATACAAATAGTTTATTCTTATTTCAGTATTGTAGTTATTACCGTATAGTTGTAGAACTAAGATCTCAATTCGCGGTTCGTGTAGAAACCTTTATTCAAATATCATTTGTATAATATATCATATCCCTAAATACTATGTTTAAAATGGTAAATTTGCTTGTTACGAAATAGTTGTGAATTTACGAAGAATTTATAAAATTTCACACAAATTTAGTGATGTTTCGAGACTTACAGGTTATTCTTAATCCGCGATTTTACGATATTCTGCGTATTATGTATATTCGTATTATTCCTCCGATAACCCAACGGCGGTTTTCGATTTTTTTTTTTTTTCCGCGACGAGGATACTCCAGCACCAAAGCGTGGATATACGTACTTATTTTCGGCTAGTGGTTAAATTAACAAAGTTGAAAATCCGTCAAAGTGTTTTTTACTAATATTAACCGAAATTTGATTAGCGTTCCTGGTAATTAACTTAATATAACCAAACTTTCAAGAAACTTTATCCATCAGGGGGCGAGACTTCCAAAATGTTTTTCTCACACAATCATTTATTGATAAAAATGTCATACTAATATGGTATAAAAATAAACTGCAACCTACCCCTCCTAAATTTTACCTCTGTTTCCGGACTATTGATAATATTATTGTCAACTGTATATCGTAATAATTACAATTGTTGGACCGTGACGACCGTCGGCCGTTTCCGCTGGTTTTTATGATGACTTAAATATTATTACAATATTATAATTTTCCCTAACCCCACGATGATGTATTATCGAGAGAGTGCATCATTTTTTTTACTTTAATGACGCACTTATATCATTATATCGCGCAAACTGTTTGACCATGAAGAAATCTAGTGTAACCGTTATTCTTTATTCAATATTACTATTAACCACATAATAATACATTATAGATACACGACATTTCCCGAAAGGCCATTTTAATATTAATTATTTTTTGTGTAAGTAGATAACGATGGGAAAATACACGAGTATTTATCTTGAATATCTATTGTAAATTATATATTTAATTTGTATTGTAATACGAGGGCTATTTCAAAATCAACCTACGTATGGGATAATATATATATATATATATATGCATAAAAAAAAAACAAAAACAATAATTGTTTGCTTAAAGTGGTTTTATTAACATTTAAATTACTTTTCTACATAGTTTCCGTTTAATTTTGTACATTTTTGGTAACGTAGGACGAATTTTTGTATACCCTCCTTAAAAAAATGGCACCGCCAGTGTATTTTGGGACCCAACGGGCACAGAACTTATAGTAAACCAAATTTTCTGGCATAGAATACTTTGAGAAATCTCGGGAAATCTTGTTAAAAGATCTGAAATTGTAAAACGCCTGTTTCTTGAACAAATTGGTCAACTTGGTGAATCACGTCTTTGGCCATGATTGATTTGTGCCCTTGGTCCCCTTCATAGTGCACATTTGTGCTTCCGTTTTTAAATTGTCTTTACCAATCACTTATCAAACCATCCACTCATCACTTACCGTAAACAGCACATAACCAACGATGAATTTGACCTGTACCATTTCCTACGGCTTGTAAAAAACGAATTACATTTCGCACCTCACAGGCAGCGGGAGATAAAATTGTATTCTCTATATTGTAACGGCAACTATTAGAAAAATACTCAACGAAAACGGTCGAAACTTGACATATTTCAAGAGAATAATGCACTGGCTGCGAAATGCAGAAACATGTCACTGAAGTACCCGTATGTAGAGCAACCTAAGTTTCTTGTTCTTTACATGAACTAAAAACTAATTAGGTTCCACATTAGGTTTTCTTCATTCCTGGTTACGCTAAAAATTATTTCGGAATCAATTTTTATTGATAGGTAATTTTATTTTTTGTAATTTTAATTTTTAGCCAAACATCTGAGGAAAGTATTTAAGACTGAAAGTAGGTATTTAAAGTTTTAAGATTTATTATTGTATGGCACGCGTATGTTTTTGGTTGGAGGCAATCTAATTGAATAACTATTTACAATACAACTGTTCATTTTCCAGAACAAGATATAAAAATGGTCGTTTAGTATCGGTACTAGTTTTTAGTACCATATTAGAGCCAGTTGTTTGTGTTTCTTTTCGGCATAATTCATAAAAATCGAAACTTCGTCGATATTATAGGAAAAAAATAAAATCATTTGTTAAATAATGTTTAGCAGTAAATGTCCATAAGTTTTACCGTTTTACTAAAAATCATTTACAAATTGCTCATACTGGCCGTGTAAAAGTGTTCTGCCATACGGACACGACGAAATTGGTCTCACTTTTATTAACACAGATACGTATACTTTCTCTAGTGTTCACGGGTAATATTAACTCTGGCTACCCGTACATTTAACAAAAAAACAAATAATAATAAGGAAATTATAGTCACAGCTCGGCGATTACAACAGCAACGTCGAAAAAATAAGCCTCCAAGCATATCGCTACTAATATTGATTGTAATATTATTGTACTCGTGCCCACAAGACGTTATCGCTTACTGTAATTTACCACAATAAAGTAACTATTATCATTAACTAAGGAAGCGGTACCGTTTAACAATAATAATACTATTTAACTGGAAATGTAGAATACTATTTAGAAACAAAACCAAAAAAGTATATTTATTGTGCATACTGTGAGTCTGTGACACTACATTTTATCACACGAGTTGTTCGTCGTAGGACCCGTAGATATATTATTTCATAATCATTAGGGTACCTATCTATACAAGTCATTACAATATTGTGGAAATAATTTATGAACGTATTGTTTTGAATTTAGATTGTTTTTCTTTGTCGGGAGATTGTCGTCTGCTACCCTCGCTGCAAGAGGTCTGGAAAGTGTTCATATTATGGACAATGGAACACGGGCGGCTATTATTTGTTAAAAAATAAACTATTTTGAAAAAAAATTGTATAAGACAGTAAATAAATTTACGGCAAACAATTAATAGCGTTGTTGGTATTTTGAACGTCGTCGCTATAATACTTCTCATACGTATAGATTAGGTACTGTTCGTGTCCCATGTGGTCAGGCCAATGTTGTAAGTCGAAATTTAGGGCGTTGATGTACATGTGGTAATTCAATTTATACCTGTACGCAACGATAAATCATTTCTAGCGAAAAACGATTATGACGAAATTCAGTTGTTCATGTTTTCATAAACTTAAATTGTGTACAGAACCAAAAAATTAATAACATTTGTCCGAATTTTTAGTTTCTGGAGTGGAGCGAAGAAGCTTATCGTTTTACAATTTTGTTTATTTATATATTTATTTACTTTTTTTTTTTTTTATCTGTGAACAGCTTTTCTACCAGAAATATTGCTTAGATTTACAATGATAGCACTTTTTTCCGAAAGGAAGTTTGACTGGGAGGGTTATTTTATTTTAGGTAGGTCGTTTTTTGATTTTTTCAGTTTTCCTACTCAATGAGAAAACCTGGGAAAAAAACATGGGAAAATCATGAAAAGCGTAAGAAAAACGAGAATATATGTACAATATTAAACAATTATTATTAAAGAAAATATATATTGATACATATGTAATATTTTTACCATAATACGACATACATATATATTGTTGACAAAGCATCACTATCAACTGTACTCCACTCAGAATCGTTTTTTCGTAATGGTTTATATCAAGAATTAAAATCGAAAATTTTTATTTCGATTTCAATTTAAATATCATTTATCGTTATTAGTTTTTACTGATTTTAATATAAATTTCGATATATTATATAGTATTTAACGATATTCTAAATCGGTTTTGAAATCGATTTCAAGCCCTGGACTACATTGTTGTAGTATAACAGTGGCTGCACCCGTCTCCAATATTCTAGGACGTCTTCTTTTTTTTTTTTTTGAATTTGTCCCGAGCTATTAGATAAAATTCCACATTACACGCCCCGCTGTACTAATACTTGTACGTACTTAAAAGCAAAATATCATAGTCTTATGCCCCTCTAAATAGGATGCTATTAAATAGCAATTCAAACCAAGGAAGTTAAAAAATTATTATAGCATAATATTTACTGTTATAAATTATACACTATTAATGGATTAAAATTGTTTGTGATATTATTGTACTCATGCCCGCAGCACGTTATCGCTTATTATAATTTATTACAATAAAGTTATTAATAACTAAGGAGGCGGTGCCGTTTAATAATAACAATATGTAACTAGAAATGTAAAATACTAGTTTAAAATAAAACCAAATAAGTATGTTTATTACACATCCTGACATACTGTGACAGTATAAATTTATCATACAGTATTTAAGTTGTTCACTGTAAATTATTTTATAATTATTAAGGTACCTGATACCTATACGAGTTATTACAATATTTATTTATTTATTAATTTGTATAATACAGTATGAAAATATTAATAAATTAATATTGTGTCGAATCGTTTTTCATAAGCAATGGTTTATCGTTGCTGACAGATATAAATCAAATAACTTTATGCATCCGACCTTCCCAACTACCCACCGCGACAACAGTCGCACATCCATCAGCAGTATCAATTCTTTTTTTTTGAGACCAAATGTATTTAAGTCTAATTGACCACATCTAAATGTCGCCATGCCTATATACGTCTATACTGTCACATCCATTTGTTGTAGATCGTAAAAGTTCTGCAGCACACTTGGTCGGAAGTGACGAATACGATCTCACTTTTTTTCACACCGGATTTCTATTTTCTGCACCCTCAATCTAGTTTTAATCTAGTATTACTATTTTAAAATATTATCATAATTAACATGTGCAGTTTTTCTTATCATTTTATTCACATATTTTAATTCGTGACGTCATAGTGTAGACCAATAAATTTAAAATTACAAAGATAAAAAAAATTATTATCAATAAAATTATTAGATATTTTCTATAAACTAAAAACTTATTTTTTGATTATTATCTCTAAATATCAGTTAAACAAGAAACTCCATATTACTAAAAAAAAAAAAAAAGCCATGAGAGGATCAATCTCTCATATTTCCCCACCCTGTGACCCATTGGATAGACTTATACATTTAAAATTACAAAGGTAAAAAAAAAAAAACATTACCATTAAAATGATTACGCTATTTTTAAACTTATATCGTACTATAATACTATGAGCATTAATATATATCATCGCTTTAATCAATCTCCAGTTTTTTGAATGTACCTTCTACGCCAAGTTCTCCGATTTTCGGTTGGCCAACCCATTTAGACAAATCGGCTTTCGGTCTGTTTCCTAACCATTCGTTGTTAGCCATACCAAATTCAAACCATCTGTCTAAACCGTTATATAAAAAAAAAAAAAAAAATACCTAGAAAAACTTCATTATAACATTTGTTGAAATAACTTAGTAAATAGCATATTAGATAATATTCTAATTTAAAACAAGTGATTAATGATTACTGGCCCACGATTTGTTCGTAATCTCATTTATAATTTCACTCACTCGTTATTTCTTCGTAATCTCCGACGGTGCCACCGTATTGGTCCGGAAGGACGTCTTTCGGAATGAATTGGTAAAGGGTTTCCAGCGAGTTGTGTATATATATCTATACAAAAAGTAACAAATAAAAAATACACGACATTAATATCATTAAAATCACAAGTAGATATTGGTAAAAAATATAATTTTTCCATTTTGTAAATAAAATTGATAATTACTACAGGGAATATTTCAACTACAATTTTACAGACTTATAGAATGGTTAAACCACAGAATTTATCGTATTGTACAATAGTCAGTCTTTTCAAGAAAATTATGAATTCGGAATATAACTTTTAATAATAATTTGGTTAAGAATATTCAAAATATATATTCGAATATTTCAAAAATAAAAATGTTTCCATACGCTGCAAATGATACTGTAATTTTGCTAATATTATCAAATACCGAATACATATACCAAATACATTGTCTAGTATGCATATGATGGCAAGCAACGAGAAATCACTCTTTACCAGTGCTCTGCAGGCTGCAGTCCACGAGATTGTTGTAATAGTTCAGTCCTTTAGTAATCGATCAAAATAATAAATACAACTAAACGATAACTGTGTTCGGAGAGTTTTTTTACGAAAAAAGTATCCAAATATAAAAATAAAAATACAAACAACGGATTCAGAATAGATGATCAAATGTTTTTATCAAAAGTATCTAGAACAATATCCAAATACATTTATTTGAATAGGTACTTTACGAAACTGACAGTGGTCTACGGTCAATAAGGTCCTTATCAATCTTATAAAATGTAACATTTATATTCTGAAAAGTAGCACTCCCAGTGGAACATAATTTTTATAAGAGCCATTGCAAGCAAATTGTGGTAGTTATGTATAAATACAAATTCGACTTACTCTTTTTTTAATTTTTTTTGGTAAAAACATTTTAATAAAAGTTACTAAATTGCCTATAGACGGTGGTGAGTTTATAAAGTGGATTCCCTTCACGCTTACCGGAAACGAATTCTGCAAAAAAATAAAATATTTAACATCAATCTTTCTGAAATAATTAGTACCGAATAAGTTAGTTTTAACAAAATGTTCGGATATTATATTTTCCATTATCTTATCTTAAAACGAAAATTATTTTAAATAATAAAATAAACAATTTTTCAAAATTGGTTTTATTATGATTTAAGTATAATTTCATACTACACTACGATTGATAACCTTCGAGCCATGAAACATCGTTGAAAATAACTTCCTAACTATAGTTTATTTCTTTTAGTATTCAACCCTAAGGTTGTAGGATTTGTAACTTCTTATAGTCCTCTCTACGCTTTTCTATCATAGAATAGCTTCTATAATTTTCTATAATATTCCGCAATGGTAAACCATATTTTGCATAATTTAGATTAGTGTTTAGAATGTAGGTTAACAGTACACAAATGACTCAAAAAATCGATTAGTCTTCAAAATCATACTGAAAATTTAGTATAGATACTATACATGTTAGTCTCCACTTTATCGTATTTAAAATCAATGTCATCAATCCTATGATTAAAAAATATACAGCGACACATACAGGCTGGGATTAAGATGTCAGAAACTTTACCCCAAAATTATGGTGCGTGCGCTACTGAAGACAAAATAGTTTATTTTATGGTCTTATAATTATAAAATAAAGACATACTTCACACGTGAATAGATCACTGTTTTAGGTGAGAGGTTGGTAAGGTAGAGAGAAAATTTAATGTATATCTGTACGCAACGATTAACCATTATTAATGAAAAACGATTCTAAGCGGAGTTAGATTAATAGTGTTACTTTGTGAACTATATATATATATATATATATGACATTATGATAAAATAATTACATACTTTTTTTTTTTTGATTTTTTGAAGCGAAGTCATTTATAATACTTCGATGATTAATATTAGAAGTTATTTCTTATAGCTCTCTATAATAGAATACCTACGCGTATTTAAAATAAAAATGTAAAATAATAATACACGATTTTAAATGTATAGTCTTGATTACGTAATATGGGAGTAAAATCGAATTATTATTAATTATATGCTGTGGGCGATGTATAGTCTGTGGCTAAAAATATGGCATGTGACTAAAACTTAAACATATTTTGTTTGAAGATTTTTGGCACGATGCCTTTCATGAAGTTCGAGGCCCTGGATAAATGTCCAGTCTGTTTTGTCCAACCGCTGGTGTTGCCTATAATACAAGTTCTTTCTCACTATCCATCTAATGACACAAGATGGCAATACCAATAAATCATAAGTCCGTAATTATTATTAACATACTCACCACACACAAATCCATAGCATTTTTTAGTAAAGTAGGCGATAAGTTCACGAATTGACTTATGGGAAAGTATTCTAGGTCTAATAAAATAATATTCCCTCGCATAGGCTCCTCCCTCATTTGTATGTCTACATTGGCCAGTATTGTTTGGAAGTAAAATAAAAAGTCCAATTCAATTTCTTCCACCATCAGATATGATTTGTTAAATAACACACGGTAAGCCTCCGGCGTTAGTTTTGGTAATAAACAAACTTTTCTGCAAGTACAATATGCTTAAGTTATGACAATTTAATTGGCATAAATGCTGTTTGGCTCCTATATTCGATTTTTCTAAAAATGTGTGTTTTAACTGTTTTAAGAGTATCATATACGGTCTCCGCTCAGTCTCATAAACGTACGACGTTCATAACGTACAATTAAACACATATTTTAAGGTCAGATTTTAAGGTTAGATTAGATTAATTAATACGAATACAGGAACGTCTCGGATGCGGGGGTGATCTCCCGCATCGCCCTCCCTCAAAGAAAAATGGACTTACATTGGAATTTGGCATAGTCATTGATCCAGAAATAGATATGATAGATATAATTAATATATTATGAGTGTAATGAAAAATATATTGGTTTTTTTTTTTTTTTTATACTGTGACAAAAATTTCTACTAAAAATCTTGCCCTGATATGTATGTGTGGCACCATTTCTGAAAGCCGAAAGGAATTATTGTCTAAATAGTAATTTTGAAGGTCATTTTTTTATTTTACAAACGGTTTTCATAATATTTAGGAAAACCCAGGAAAAACATAATAAAAACGGGAATTTTACGAAAATAATGATTTTTATTATTTTCAATTGAGTTATTTATTGTAATTCAATTAAAAATATTCGTAGACTGGAAAATTGGGTAGAAAACTTATATTTGCATATTTTTACGTAGTAAATCTGTAAAAACACTTGAGCCATAATTATTTGAATATGGTTTAAGCTACCTATTTATAGATATTTCAATGGATAAAACTTTATGATTAAAATTGTTAGACAAAACAGAAATGCTTGAAAACTGAACAGGAGGTTAATTATAAGTTGCACTTAGCGGTCAAAACAAAAAAAAAATTAATTTAATGTTGTCAATTTTTTTTATACCAATTTCAATATCAAATTTCGACGAAAATTGTTTTAGTAAAAAATTATGTGGGACAAATCTAGTTACTGCCTTACTGGTCCATACAAATTGTTTCAATATAATATTTATTTTGCTGTTTATATCTCTTATATGATATCTATATTGTTGAAAAAGCTATAATATTAACGGAGCTCCGCTCAGAATCATTAAGTAATAAAAGAAGATGAAAATATAAAGAGCTGATACTTTTGACGGGTGTAACCCCTGTTGTAGTTGGATAGTGGGGAAGGTAGGATACATACATTTTTTTAATTTATACCTGTAACCAACGATAAATCATTGATAAAGAAAAACGATTTGAAGCGAAGTTCGGTTACACATCGTACAAAAATTAATTTTTTTAAATCTTATGAAAAAAAGAAAATACTATAATAAACTCAATTTTTTCGGACCTCTATGTACGAATTATAACTAACCCCCTGTTAAATTTTGATGCAATTATGTTTTGTGTAACTATTTTATTCATAGTGTACCTACCAAATTAAAACTACGTCGTAAAAAACTCCCAAGATTATAATGTCTATAAATAGCTCAAAAATTGCACAAATGTTTTGAAAATTTGACAACGTTTATAAAAAAACAAATTATACAATTTTAGTCTAAATTTCAAATATGTATGAATATTTTTAACCGAATTATAACAAAATTACCAAATTTAAAATTATAAAAGCATTATTTTTGTAGATTTTCTCATTTTTCCTACGTTTTTCCCCAATTATTATGAAAACCATTTGGGCAATCAAAAAATAACCTTTTTAAAGTACCAATTAAATAAAAATGATTTTCAGAAAAACTGCTATACTTGATACATTGAAACAAGATTTTTCGTTGAAAAGTTGCTCACAGAAAAAAAAATAAACATCATTGTAAAACTAGTACATTTTTCACTACTCTCCGAATCTAAAATATCAACTATTTGCTTAACACATTTAAATTTAATGCTTTAAACACACAATTTAAAAAAAAAAATCGAGCATGGAACTAAACTACATTATTTTCGCTTAAATAAAAGCAACTATTTTAATATTCTTTGAAAAGTAAAACGAAATTAATCATGCCGATATTAGGATCACATTTTTATTGTACCTTAAAAAAAATAAAATAACTTACCCTACTTTCATATAGTATAAACTGCGTTCACGATCGAACGAACAAATAAATTCTGGATGTGTTGCCCGGGTAACGAAATACGCGTCGATGGTTTGTTTGGCTCTGTGCAAATTGTACTTGCATCCAATGATAAAATGCGATAACCATTTTCTATCTGTGGAAAAAAAAACATGAGAATATAGAAACAGTATCATTGATATTCGGTAATTTCAGGACGTTTGTCGGGTACACAAGACGATATTATGTCAACTTCTTCTTCATTTCTTTTGCATTGACATCATTTGCTATTCAGTATTCTTTTTGAGAACTTTCCAAAGTTAATTTGAAACCTTTATATTTTAATCCTCCCGCATGCGATGTTTAAATACCCGTTCAGACTCATTACGGATAGAGTTCATTCGCACGAAGCCACCACAGCAGCGCCACCAAGTCGGCCACGCCATTCATAGAAGTTTAAGAGACCTGACATGTTGGACACTCGACCAAAATAGAAGAGCTACCATTTAAATTTATTTGGTTATAATGTAAAAACTCACATTCATTTCATTCGAATCATTGCACGTAGGGCGTGTTGACTTTTTGATTACTTTGTCAATATTCATTAACATGGATAGCCACTTTAATTCAAAAAAATTAATTATAAAAATTGAAAATCGGACGACAGACAATATGAAACTCCGTTTGCAGCGAAAATTCAGACAGTAGTGGACGTACTTAAAATTTTCTATTTGGTTTTGTTTTTGATACAACACGACTGTTTAGATATCCTACACATGCTAAATTTTTGACTTCCATTTAGGAACTGAACTAAATTTTAAATTTAGGTTTACCTATGGTGTGTAATAACCTACGTCGAAACACAAAAGCGCTTTTGGAAGCATGAATAATGGCGATGCTTTATTGATGGCGCGCCTATGGTGACGCTGCTCTGGTGGCTTAGTATGAATGAGCACTTAGCATTTTTTAAAGCATATATATTTATATCGCATTGTTATCGAATAAATGCCTTTAGAAAGTTTCAACTTCTAACCCCCGGGCCCGTATTCTAACGTCTGTGTGTTGTAAAAATCTTGAGAGCTATTTTAACTTTTGATGAAGTTTTTTTTGATCAATTCCTTATTATTATCATAAAGTTATAGGATAAGTTTTGTATCTGAAAACGAGTGGCTAATAAAGAAAAAACTGTTTACTCAGTAATTTTAAACTGAAATTATGTAACCAAGTTACATGAAAAAAGCTTGATTTATTGAAAACAATTTATTGGTTTTTTCAGGTCAAATTTTTTAATTGTCATTGT
Organism: Cinara cedri; assembly: GCA_902439185.1. NCBI lineage: Eukaryota > Metazoa > Arthropoda > Insecta > Hemiptera > Aphididae > Cinara > Cinara cedri. The sequence continues at coordinate 1,087,648 of CABPRJ010001897.1, forward strand.
CAGGTTAGGTATAAAAGTAAATGTTTTGACGATCTATTCATGAATTATGGTTATTATTGCTTTCATATCTCTCATACTGAATATTTAATAAGTCCTGGAATCCGATTTGGCTCGTTTATACGTCCTTGGACTTAATTATACATCATCACAATCGAACCAAAAACCTTTATAAAATAATGCTTATTCGATGCAAACATGTTTGCTTATTAAAATTGTATGAGAAAATAGGTGTAAATAAAAATTTCAGACATCATAAATTTACATTAAAAACAATGAAATGTTAATGAATAAGATTCCAAGTGATTAAATTCTAGGTATCAGTGTATTATTCACATCAATTGTTGCGAAAGTGTGTAAAAAAAATAAACACAAATACATTCATATGATTATATTATATCATTCATACGTACCTATAAGGTATAACGTAGCGTAAAATACGATTATAAAAGTAGAAAAGTAAATATAAAAATATGATATTTGTATTAATCAGAAAAAAAATAAAACTAAACAAATGCGTATAAACACAATGGGACCTATATAATGTCTAGTAACGAAAATAAAAAACTATAATATATATAGTTATATTTTATTATTTTAAATTGTATAAATTTATAATTTATATAAGTTATATTTTATTGTTATCTATACAAATATATTGTGAATTGGACTTTTGTCCGTATTAATAAATAAATAAATAAATAAATAAATAATAATAATATTATGATAATTTGCATAATTACCGCTAATGAAATGTCCTTTTAAAATTCGACCAACAGCCTAAAGAACTACCAATATAATTACACTAATATTTTAACAATGTTTGAAAACAAACTTTGAATCTATCAACTACTTTTAACATTAAATTTCTTTCGCTTTTCATAAAGTTCATTTTTATTAAATTAAAAAAAAAATACATTATCTTACAAATTTTTACCAGTTTCTGAACTAGATATACATTTTTAATATTTCATACATTTTTTGATACATATTTTTACTTTTAAATTTTTTAATTTGCAACCATACAAATATTTACCTGATGTTTAATATTACTAATTGTTGATAATACAATTTTAATTTTAAACAAAAACTGGCAAAAACAACATTTTTAACCATACCAATATTAATGTCATTATATTGTCAATCTTTAGATGTAATTTACTTGTAAATAAAAAATATTCAGGCATATGCACAAAATATACCTGGACCACAATTTACAAAAATTATTTTTTTAATCAAGTTAAATAATATTTTTGGGAGCACGTAAAATATTGGAAAATATTTTATCGGACCCGTACTTTTTCGAAAAAATATTTTATAGGAACCGTATTTTGTTGGAAACATACTTTGTCAGAACCGTATTATGTCGGAAAAAGATCTAGTCGGAAAGTATTTTGTCGGAAAATAATTTTTATTTATCATAGGCACTTCGTGATCATGAGCTCGCAATCATTAAAAACAATTATATTATTATTAAAACATGAATGGCAAATTCATAACTTATTGCAATGGAATGTATATCTGCATACAATAAAAAATAATTTAATAATCAAATATTTTAAACACACTACATTAACAGCGAAATGGTTATAAACAAGCTTTTATCTTAGTGAGTCGATGCCGATAAACTTCGTTTAGCCACATTTTCATATGGATATTTTGAATAATTGTACCTATACCTACTTGCATTTATTACATAAAGTTATAATTTAGTGTACGTGTATGTTAGTTGTGCTTATACATAATCATAGTAAACATTTTTTGAACAAAATGTGAAGAAAATATTTATTTTTCACTTTAATTATATGGCCGATTGTAAAAACTTAATGGTAATTTTTTTTTTTTAATTTATTGGGGGAGGCGGTGTGAGATTTTGAAAATTTAAAAAGGGCGTTAAGTTAAAAAAGGTTGAAAAACATTGCATTAAAAGAGTATACGCTATTTTTTATTAGTCTCGAAAAATCCATGGCTCTATCCTCCTCTTCCGGTTTAAACTTCAAACTTTAAAAACAGTAATCATCGCTACGACCACATCCATTCTAATAGCCAAGAATGAAGAATAGCCATTACCAAGAATCGTTGTGCTCTTCTTTTCTGACTTACCTTTGATTTCGGGCAAGTGGGGCTGTTTGGACATCCATTCCAAGAGCATCGTGACGTCCTCGTCTAGCTGTTCATCCGTCCGATAGTATTTTTGTTTGGTCACGAACTCCATTTGGGTTTCGTTGAGCTCTGTATCGAGGACCATTGTAATATTATTAGATAAAGTGAGAAATATGGTGCAGTTCGCGAACGATATTCCTGAAAGACTAATGCCGTGAATACGAACATTAAACTCGAATCGTATTATATCGTGTGCTACTCGCAGTGTGGCCAGAAGTACGGAAAATTTTGTATTTGCACGGAAATATTAAGATTCACGTACGAAAATAAATTAGCTATAATATTCCTATTCGTACACCCATTTAAAAATTCAAATTCAATTATTTGGGTAAAATGTTAGTAAATTACAGATAATGTTTTATTATTTCAGTATTGTAGTAATTCAGTAAATACTAATTACAGTACAGTTGTAGTAACTAAGATCTTAATTCGTAGTCCATGTTTAAAGCCTATAATATCCCTAAATATCATCAAATATATGATGATGACGGTTTTGTCAAAAAAGTAGTTTTTTGTTTATTTGTATACGAATAATAGGAAAAACGCATTGATTTGCCCTCCGAAATATCGTCCCCTTTTAATTTTATAATTGGTGATTATACTCTAAAACCAAAATAAAGCGAATTCTACGCAGTCTGCGTAAGGTATATTTTGCTATATCGCCTGTTATTTGGACAGCACATACGGGTATATCGTCCTCTTAACCGAAAGTGATGGACAAACCTCACCAAACTTTCAAGAAACCTTACCCATCCAGGCAGATGAGACTTCCAAAACATTTTTCTCACAGACAAATTTGTTCATAGAAATATTTCATATTAATATGGTTTAAAAATAAACTACACCCTCTCCCCTTCCCATCTTTATCAATGTTTGCCTGATATTGATAATATTACTAAGTTCTGTATGTCATAGTATCTGCGACTCACAGTGGTCTGAATCGTAATTTAGCCTAGCTAAAAGTCTATTTTAAAATAATGTCGAATAAGCTTTATGGTATTGAATCATCGCTAACTATAATTAGTATACCAGAGATAGTTTAATGATTATCAAACATTTTACCCGTCATAACTTGATTAAATATCCAGATAAATTTAAATATAGTATGTAAAACTGCATTAATAACAACTTCATTGCCACACGGACACACGGTAATCTCATCAAAAAGGCAAAAAGCAACGTGTATGCATGTTTGAATTATTTTTTCAAAATATAATATGGATCCTACAGAAAAGGTAAGTTCTTTGTTATAGCTTTTAAAATGTATTTATACAAATTATTTAAATTTTAATCTGGAAATCCTAAGTTTTTTCTATATTTATTAAGTATAAAATCGTATAACTTATTATTTATCACTTTTTACACTTTTCCACCGTATATGCATAAACTATAACTTTCCTATGACTTTCGAGCTCTTTAGATCCATAACAACTTTTCGCGGAATTTTGGTTTTATAAGATAATATACTTTTCAAATTTTTATAACGTTATATTTTTTTTCTTTTTCTAAAAAATTATAATTTCCGCACTCTCACGAAATACTACGTTATTAATCGCCATATTATATTTTTATTTTGTCTATATCAGGGGTCTCCAATCTTTTTTTACGGCTAGCCAAATCTGAGATACGCTTTGGTATCGTGAGCTAACATTTTTAGGGAAATATAGAAGTAATGAAATTGAAGAATAGATAAAAATAGATACGGTTTTTTTTAGATTTTAGAAAAATGTGTATTTATTTTTATTTTTATTATTCAAAATTTGTTTTATTGTGGTAGTTAAATTACTTAATGAAAAGTGCTTAATTAAAATTTCTTGGTTTTTTTAAAACGACTAGGTATTATGCGTCAAACTTTGATGTCCAATCAAACAACGTAGCTTGTAAATATTCGTCACATAGTTGATTCTATAGCTATTAAGAACAACAACTAACGAAAAACCATTTATACTTATTATTTTTCTTTTATAGTAATAAATACTATTGATAAATAAGTAATGTTGTTAAAACATCAGTAAACTTGGAGAGCAGATTTGAAAGGGTTGACGGGACGAAACCGGCCCGTGAACCGTAGGTTGGAGACTTTATACAGAGTGATCAATCCATCGTAAGACACTCATTATCTCGGAAAGTGTTAACTTTTTTCGAAATTTATTTTAAAGAACATTTAAGAAACAAGCTGTTCTAAAATTTAACATTTACATTATTTTTCGTCACCCTAATTTTTGGGAGTGAAACAACTACTTACCTACTTTTGATTTTCAAATGCAACCTATATTAAAAATTCCATAAACAAATAGAGTATTAGTTAAAATAAACGTCGGTGTTTAATTTCCGTCAATCCATTGACAAGATATTCCACTTTTAAGTTTGGATCGGGGGAGAATAGTGGAGCATCATTTGTGATGCGAAGTCGTTTTTGGTGTGGTTTTTATGATTGTAATCAAATTATAATATTATAATTTCAATCAACCCGGCGAATAATAGTGAATAATAAAAAGAATAAATCATTAAATATGTATTATTGCGATTGTACATCATTTTTGAATAAAATATATTGTAGTATTACGTTTACATGCTATAAGCATGTAAGCCATGTGAGAATGTACAGAACTATTTATATTATTATCTATTTATTTCTTATTACAAATTCCTTTAATATTCAACCGGTAAACCATAAGGTTATTGCCAATATTTAGCGTTACGTGGTCCTTAAGAGGACCGTTTTAGTTTATTGTTACTGACAGCGGCGTTAATTCGGGTTGCTGGGTATCTGCGTCGATTGGTGTTATTGATACGCTAGTTAATTGCTTCGATTACACAGATTTTGGCTGGGCTAACACGTGTGTAGCGAGGGCTACGAGCAAGCTACCGCCATACTCCCCTATGCTATTGTAATAATAGAGTGACTAAAAGATTCAAATAAGTCCAAGTACTTGGTATTTCCTATGGAAAAAAAAAAGAAAAAGTTAATAATTTAATAAATATAACGGAGCATTCGTTGTTAAAGAGAGATACATAATATATTCCTTACAATCAAAATGTTTTATAATGAGTCAAATATAGTAGAAGTTTACGACAACTGCGCCAGCTCTTTGAAAACACTGTTTGTGCCGTCGCCGCCACAGTCAGACCCTGAGTATTTTTACGATTTCCATACAACATCGCAATAAATATAATTTCATCATTAGTTATTTTCTATCGACATCGACGCGTAGGCCAACTTCGGGGCGCTTTTAAGCTCACAAATAACAACGGTTTTTTCGTTGTTCGCAAAGTACCCATGTCCCATACATTATTTTCAATCGAAACATTTCAATGCGAGTAAAATAAAAAATAGAAATATATACGACGTCTTTAATAATGACGCGCGCGCCGTATGGTCACACTCTCACACTAAATACCCTCATAATTCGCACCCTTGGAGCAAGACCGCCATAACTCAACATTTGGTACTTTTGTGTTTGATATATTATCATCAGAACCAAAAAAATGTTGACTACATAATGGTAGACCACCACAAACATTATCTTGATTAAATTCTGCGTCATAGATTTGTGTCAATATAACATTTTTTTTGTTTTTTTCGTTTTAATGAACGTAATACTGCCACATTTCTAATATAGGTGTATTCATTTCTGTTAAATCATAAATTAATCAAGGCCTCGAAATTCAAAACTGCCGTAATTACGTTTTGGCAATTTACAATTTTATTTTTTATAATCATTGACCTCAAAAATAATATTCAAGACTGCCATATTAGGTTTTATGGCTGATATTGTTTTTTAAACGTAATGTAATACTGCACTGTATCAAAATGTGGCAGCATATAGTATGATGAAATATAATTAAAAACCGTCTAAATTCTATTAATAACAAGAAGATAATAATATCGAAATTTGTAATTATGTTATTAATGTAAATCACTTTTCTTAAAAACTTGATGTTGCATAAATAATGATTATCAAAAAAAGTAGTTTAAAATTATTAAAATGATTATTACTAGTCAGAAGAAATAATTTATCAACATCGGTGCAAAAAAAAAATTTATAACGAACCGAATGTATTTATTTTAATAAAATATATTATATCTATAAGCAACGATAAACCATTGCTTACGAAAAAACCCTTGCTGAGCGGAGTACAGTTGACAGTGATGCTTTTTAAACAATAATTATGTCATTTTATGGTAAAATAATTAAATAAGCTTTAATAAAACTTGTTTAATGTTGTACCGATTTTTCCAGTTTTCCTACGTTTTTCCAGGTTATACCATGTTTTATACCGGTTTTTCACATTTGCTGGGAAATCTCTTGGGAAAATCGAAAAATAACCTCTCTAAAGTACCTCGCTTGTGAAATTTCTTTTTAAAGCACTGCTATCATTAAAAAAGTTGGAGCAAAATCGTTGGTTGAAAAATTGTGCTGCACAAAAAAAAAGAAGGCTAAAATATATTTTAACTAATATAGAGTGACAATAATAAGAAAATAAAAAAACAAGACAGTTGTTACTTCCCTCCTCCCTAAAAAAAACCCTCATCCATATACATTCACATAATATATGCACACAACTGTAGAGAATAAAAGTCCAATTATTTTCTAATTACTTTACCTTTTTTGAGTAATTCAACCTAAATAATAAGTGTTTATATGTTTAGGAATATTTTATTTTTATTATTCATTAAACTACACAATGTTGTATTTCAAAACTATTATAATTTTTTAAACAATTAGACAAATTTACTTTATAATTATTAAAGGTTTAGAATATTAAACAATATATTTTTTTTTTTTAACAAGAATTATAAAAATTATACCATCAGCTACCTTTATTGTTCATGAGTTTGATATTCCTTCTTCGCGGATCATATAATTATCTGAATATTCTTCCGTAACACCGGGAGTGTTAAATTGCAGAGAGTAAATATTAAGTGACTTGACTTTTTTTATAAATTAAATGGTCGCTTTATTTTGGGCCAAAATCTGGTTACCAAATCGAATGAATACTTTATTACAGAAAAAAAAATCTAACCATTATTTCGGACATAAATGGGTTGTATTTAGTTATTACTGCGCATGCTCACACAGAAAGGATTATGAAACTGAAATTTATCATAAGTAAATATTTAGCAGTACCCCCTATATCAGCACCATAAAAACGGAATTCAAATCCGAGATCATCCGATCGAGATATTTAATGTTATTTGTAAACATAATCACATTGTATATACTTAGAGGACAAACTGCAGATTTTATTACTTACTTCCGAATGAAATATTTATATATATATACAGATTTATAATATAGATCAAACAAAAACTGCATGTATTTTTGTAATAGTTTATAGAGATTTCATTTTATATAAAATAATAATATATTATTTATTTGTGTTGTGTAATGTCTAAAAACTACAATTTGGAAACTAGAATTGAATAATGCCGACTAGTCCACAAACGATCAGCGTATTGAAAAAAAAAAATCCGACAAACTTCGAGCGACATACACATAGATTAGGGAAGTACGTTCAAAGATTTAAATAATTGCGGGTCGCAAGTTAATTTCATTTAGATATTTTAAGTCAGTCGCACTCGTACGTATATTGGACGTCGGATAGAAACATTAGGGAAAAAAAAATCCGTGCACTCGTCGCAATAAAAGTACGGGGCAAAAAACAATCATTCAAGAAACTTTTCGGACTTTGAATCGTGCGCAATACGTGACAGTAGTGAAATTTAGGGAGCCCGTCTGATATTGACGAGCGACGAAAGTCTGAATATATATATATATACGACGTATTGTATCTGATATTAAGTTTTAGAAATATTTCAGTTCGGCGGAAAATCGGGGGGAAAATGTCTACGGAAAATAACTCAAGGGCTCTGCGCGGGACCAGTTTGCGTGTAAAACAGTATTGCGGCGCGGTCGACGTATCGGTCGATTATTGCGCACGAGTGCATTTGCATCGCGGCTTACAGGCTATCCTATACAGGTTTGTAATACGGACCGAAAGCGGAAAATGGTATAAATATATACATGGATTAGATATATGGTAGACATATTATACATATATATGTTACCGGAACTGAAGTATTAGCGATCGAAGGCAAACGGGACACGACAGTAAAATAATAAAAGGACTGTCACTGTAAAACGCTTTGAACGCTGCGAAAATATCATTTCGATTATTCAGTACCCAACCATAAAGTGTCTGCGGTGCAGCTTCCGCTGGTGTTTAATATAATTGCACGCTAAAATATACAGCCGGCTGCCGACCAAAACCGATTTCTAATACCCAATACCCGAGTTCTCACATTTTCGCATGAGATTACGAAAATGTACCTCACACTGGATCTCGACGAAAAACAACTCGAGCATATCAAGAAAGAAGAGTTCTACAGGCCGGCTGACCGATTGGACGAAGACGTGACTCAGCTCGTAGAATGGCTATCCAAACAACCGCACTTGCCCAAAATCACCGGTGAGTCGTCGCGGGGTAATAGAGGCTATAGTATTTTATCACTTTTAGATTCTGAGCGCAGCGAGGAATGTGTTGGTTAATGGTTTTACTGGGCGTAGCCCGTCTCCACCAAATTTTGTTACTACACGATTCTCGTTTCACCCAGTCTAGTGTAGATCAATTTAAAATTAAGTTGTCAATGGTTATTATTTTACATAAATTATATAATATTTAAGTAGCTTTTAGCGTTTCCCAGAAAACACCACACGAGGTAGCGATACTCTTTGTTCTCCAATTTTTTTTTTTTAAACTTTAAATTCAGTTCACGTTAAAAAAATTTAAAATATTTTTCTACATAAATTTCATAAAATGTTCTTTTACTCTAAATCAAGCTAGTAGTACTTATTCTGCGTAAGCATTGTTTTTATAGGTTACCCGGTAGTTGGACGAGACAGTAGATGCGAGTTTAACGTCCTCTTAAAGAACGAAATAAACAGTTCACACGCATTCGTCGTAAGCAGTATACTTGCTGAATTGCATGCCCATAAAATAGGAGTAAATTTACTATCCACAGAAATACAATTATTAAATAGTCGCAATACTTAATAAATATCTTCAACAATATAATCCGACACTTCGTGGGATTCTAAATATTATAATAACCCCAAAGTGTATTAAATCTATTTACCAAATATGTCTGTATTTTTTTTATATTCTGTAGCTAGACCACACTTTTAAATATTTCGAAACCACAACTGTGTTAAGTAAAAACGACTCACAGACTTTTTTGATTGAGGCCAGATTTCATTAACAGCTGTGTGTATGGCCAGAGAGGTCGTTTTTCGATTTTCTCCGGAGTTTCCTCAACAAATGTGAAAAATCCAAAAAAAAAAACATTTTTTCCTATGATCAGCTTTTCTACCAGCAATTTTGCTTTAATTTTTAATGATAGCTATTTTTCTAAAAGGAAATTCCACTGCGGAAGTACATTAAAAAGGTCGTTTTTAGATTTTTTCCGGGAAAAACTGGGAAAAAACATAGGAAAACCGGGAAAAACGTAGGAAAACAGGGGAAATCGGTACAACATTAAACAAATAATATTAAAGAAAATATATAGAGCCTATTTATTATTTTACTATATTATATGGCATATTATGTTGAAAAAGCATCACTATCAACTGAACTCTTCTAAGAATCGTTTTTTCATAAGCAATGGTTTATAGTTCCCGTCTGTATCCTTCTTCCTAAATTTCCACTTACACCAGTGGTTGCATCTATCCCTATTATCTTACCTTTTTATATAATTCGGTTAAAAAATATTGTAGAAACCTATATTTTTCCGAAACTTTTGTTGGTCTTTTTTAGACTTGGTAAAATGTTGAGATATTTATAGGAATTTGGTCTTTTCTAATTTTTCAGTTGTTATTTGATTTTGTGTGAATAAAATTATTTTGGCCGAAAAAAATCTAAGAAAGGGATGGTTGGTTGACTTATAAATTTCACAAAATAAAAAATAAGGGCGACAAATAAGGGTTAATGCTAGCCATGCAGCTTGCTACCCAAATTTAATTTTAAGTTTCGCCATTGCCGTCACAAAACGACCGGCCATATTCATTTTAAAATTTTCAGAGATATTTTTTATTTTACCAATCTAGTAAAGACATTTCATCGCATTGTATAGTTAGCATAGTTAATACTTATTTGCAAGAACGCCAGCGTGTACGTATAAGCAATTCGGCAGTTGTGTTTATCCATGCACTATATAGGTATGTTATTTAAACTTTTTTTCGGAAAGAATATACAGTCCGTGAATTTACAATGATCCGTATATAAACGTAAAACCGATTTTAAAGTTTTTAATTTGACTTTTCGTCTCCTTTACTTGTAATGAATGCCCGTGTCAAAATCATGTGCTGAATGCGTGGGTGTATACTGTTAATTAAATGCCAAAAGGTAGTAACTAGTATAAGTTCCATTGACGTATTTTTTGTTTGAAGCAACATTTTTTTCGTTGTTGTTTATTTATACGAACACGCGAATATAGCAAAAATAGGTATAATAAATACCTTCGTGGGGGAAATTATATTTTTTTAAGGGTTATAAACGCGGTTTTTTGTTGTTTGTTTTTTTCATAGAATAGCTTACAATTACCCTTGAGGACTTTATTAAAAATTATATAAGCCGTAAAAATAATTCAATATTATATTGTTCCTACGCGGACAGTACACCTAAAACAACAGATAAACGAATATAACAGACGAAAGTACTCATACACTTTATTAGTACTATTATTAGAGTTGGACGAGGTTTGGTTTTATAAAATCGAGTCAAGTTGAGTTCAAAAATCGAGTACTCGAGTTTACTAGTGCCAAAACAAATTTAGAAAAATGCGTTGGTTCAAGTATTCGATTCGCGAAAATTTTATAAAGACGATTACTCAAACAGCTGTCAACTATATAACTATAATACAGAAGTATATAATTTTTTAATTTTGATTTTTGTTAGTATTCGGTTAAAAATAACCGTAGAGGCCTGCATTTTTCACTGCGTACTTATATTAGCATTCTTAAAGGGGTAAATGTTTACAATTTTCTGGCAATTCTTAAATAATGTACAGCCATTTTAATTTTGAAATGGTCTAGACTCCAGAGTTTTAATTATTATTTGGATAACATTTTTCTGACCCAGCAAAAACTCTCGTAAAATTAATGCGTTTTTCACCGTGGTAGATAACAGAAAATCGTGCGAAACATCGTACCTACCTGTCCTATATTTTATAGTACTACTTTTTTTTTTTTCTTATCTTTCAATTTTAATAGCAATTATTTTATGAATATTTTATTAGGCCGGTAGTTTGAATTATGCGCATATATAAGTACATCATGACGTTAAAACGACGAAATAATATTAAATCCGAGGAAAACGGGTAAACGTCAATCTGCAATGACATCCATCTTGTATAGGATTTATAAGCCCAGGTCACCTTGGTAATACGCCATAAAAAATAAATCGAAACATCATTAATATTTAATTATAAATTTAATTTTTTTAATTTACAGTTTTTGGAAGAAAAATTTAGCAGCTACCTACCTTGACGCCTCCCCCCCCCCCGCGTACGTACACCTATAATTATTAGGTGTGCAATATTGATGTACTTGATTTTGGAAACGAACAATAATACATTCTAAACCGAATCAAGTTGTTTTTTTATAGATAAAGTAGCCACCGCATTCAAATATTTTTAACGAATATTTTTTGAAAATATAGTTTAATCGAAATTGATTTCCACCTGAAGGTACGCTACTTTTTCCGGACAATACTAACAAAACTATAAATATTTGAAAGCAGTATTATAAGTAGTAGTAGTATCCCTTTATACGCGATATTCACATTACTGTCTTCACATACGTTGTTTTCGTTAAAAATAAAAAGACGGACATAATTCGCACGTTGGGTGGGTCACTGTTATAGGTGAAAAGTTGGGAAGGTAGGATATAGAAGGTATATATATATATATATATATATATAAATCTGTATGCAACGATTAACCATTGTTAACGAAAAATTATTCCAAGCGAAGTTCGGTTATACATGTTCATGTTTTAAAAGACCATAATATTTACTAATTTTATAAAAATTTGATATTAAAACTTTTATAATATAAAATACTACATTAACATCAACTTTTCCTTGTTGACCACTAAGTACACCTTATAATGAACCTCCTATTAAATTTTCAATCATTTCTGTTTGGTCTAACAATTTTATCCACAGAGTACTTACCGAATAAAAATTAGGAAAAAATTCGCAAAATTAAAATAACAATAAATAGCTTAAAAATGGCTAAACATTTTTGAAATTTCACCACGTCTAGAAAACGCAAATATAAGTTTTCTTTCCCAAATTCAAGTCTATGAATATTTTGAACTAAATTACAACAAAAACCAAAATTGAAAATAATAAGAGCATTATTTTCGTAGATTTTCCTGGTTTTCTCAATTATTATGAAAACTGCTTGGGAAATCAAAAATGACTTCCCTGAAGTACCAACTAGATAAAATTTTCTTTTAAAAAAGGGGTTATATCAGAACAAATTTCTGGTAGAATTTGTGTACACATTATACACATATAAACATCATTGTAAAACCAATACAACATTCTTCACTTCACTCAGAATCTAAAAAGAAAATATACATATCTTACACAAGATTTCCGTGATTTATGAGCTGGATATTTTTATGTTCGTGATACAACATAATATAGCCCTCAAGGTCTTTTTACTTGAAGAATCTATTTGTAGACACTATCAGATCATTCGATCGAAACCAGGAAGTTTGATAATGGCTAATTAATTTTATAATTAGTGCCATAAAATAATAATTGACTGTTCAAATAGTGTGCATGAGGCCGAGTTATAAAGTTTACATGCGTCCAATTTTGTTTTTATAAAAATATTTTATGTAATGATTATGTAATTCAATAAATCAAAAATTAATATATTTCAGTATAACAATATTTAGTAGCCGTTAAAAAAAAAAAGATAACACTGTTGATAGGAGCGCAACTGTTATACGAGGGAAGTTATGCATTTATATATTTTATACGTGTACGCGATGTTGAATAATTGCTAACGATAAACGATTCTGTGAATCGAGTGGAGCTCGATTGAGCAAATTCTTTTCAACAAGTTACCAACAAAACATTTATTAATTAATGTATTGTAAAGTTGAAAAAATATTAGAATGTTTTTAAAATTGTACCACGTCTAGAAAAGGCTAATATTATGTGAAAATTCCAGGTTTCTACGTTTATTTTCAACCGAATTACAATTAAAAAATCAAATTCGAATATAAATGATACCATTGTTCTCGTAAACTTTCCTATTTTTTCCCAATTGTCAAGAAAATTACAAGAAAAATCAAAATATGATAATATCCTTTATGGTCAACTAAATCTAAATAACTATATAAAAAGCTATCTTGTCGGTACTTGATTTTAGCAAGATTTCGGGTAAAAAACCCGTTTTCAGAAAGAAAAAAAAATTTAAAAAAATTACATATAACATAATAACACCATTACAAATTATGCCTAACCTATTGATTAATATTTATAATCAATGGTAGACCTAATATATGCCGCACTCGTATAAGTACCACGTATTTTTATTATTTTATTTTTAACTAAGTTAAACCGGATTTAATAGTTTTTTCATAATATTTTTATAATCTTGTACTTATATTACCTATATTACTTAGGTATATTATTTCATTATATAATTTTGAAAAAAAAAAAAAACCAAAAACCAATGTAAACTTATTAAGAATAATATTAAGTTCTAAACGTAAGTAAAATTTAAAAAACCTATATAAATTGATAACATATCATCATATCTAAAATTGTGTTATAACTAGCTTATCGAATATATATAGATAGAAAATGGTTGTCACATTTCATTGTCGGGTGCAAATACAATGTGCAGAGATCGAAACAAGTTATCGAGGCGTATTTCGTAGCGCGGGAAGAACATCCGGAATTTTTCTCCTCTTTCACCAGGGAACGGCTCGTGGAAGCCATCGATAACGGGCAAGTATACAAAAACATAACTTTAGTAGATCAAATACGTTATTCAATCGATTGAAGAAGGTTATTATATTATATTATATTATATAATTAAAAAAATTATTAGATATAATAAATTATAATAACTCAAGAGTTAGCTTGGTTATCGTCACCGTTAACATTTCAGGACGGTGACTTTGTTTCCAAAACGCACGCCTGAGGGTAACCGAATTTTTTGTACTAAAACCAACCCGTCAACGGACGACGACAAGTTCGACGTCATGACCTTGCTGCAAGTGTCACTCGCCATACTCGACTTGCAGTTGAAGGAAGAACCCATGTATGGGAACGTTTTCTTGTACGACCTGCAACATGTCCGGCTTTCACAATTCATGGCCTTCACGCCGACCATAACTAAAAATATTTTAAAGTGTGGTATTGTGAGTATACCCATCATAATAAGACCGTTAAAACCTTCATATATATTACAGACTTGTAAAAGATACTTTTTAAAAATATTTCTAGTATACCAATATAGAAATTGTTTAAAATAAATTTATTATAATACATATTTGAATGCTACTACAAAAAAATGAGTATGAATAAAGATACTTTTGAAAAATATTTTTGAATACTTTTTTACACATAATTATCACATAATAAGATTTGTTTTAAAATGTTGAATTCATTTGGCTTTCAATTTGGCGCAATACGATGCGTTTCAGTTGAAAATAATATGGACAACAATTTTAAAAATTATACGAATATTTGCGTTAAGTCATTTTTGTATAAGTATTTAAAATACTCAATAGGGTTTTCGAAAAATCCTTAGAAATTATATTCTATAGTTGAAAAATTCCTCAGACCTTATGGAAAACTAATTATTTTTTTTTTTAAATATTAAAAATGGCACAAATTATTTGCACGGCTTTATAGTGATTTACAATAATCGTTCAATATAATAGTATATCGAATAATAAAAACTAAAATTTAATAATATTTCACTAAAATACAACAAATTGTGTAACCACTATTATTTTGTAATGTTAAAAATATTGCAAAATTATAATACTGCGAGTATCGCTTTTATTATAATATACCTATTCGCTGTAATTCGCGTGTTACAGAATTCGTTCCCGTTGAGAGTGAAAAGTGTCCACTACGTGAACCCTCCGAAATTCGTCAGCCGTCTCGTGACGTTTTTCAAAATGTTTTTGCCGAATAAATTAAAAGATAGAGTGAGTATCGGTTCCTAGTTGAAATTTGTAGCAAAAAAATTAATAAATAAAAATATAGTAATTTGCTGGTTATAACAATCACGACTTTTCGATTATACTCCGTTGTAGATGTTCGTACACGAAACGCTGGAAGAACTTTACCAGTTTATCCCGCGAGACGTTCTGCCGGACATATATGGTGGCACGGCTGGAAAAATTGAACAATACGAAGGCGAGTACTTTTACCATGGAAATAATAATAATACGAACTATAAATATATGAATATTTCATAGAAGAGAATAACGATCATGATGAGATAATTGAGATATTTGTATTAAAATGTGTGCCTGTAGTGGAGAAAATCTCAGGGGAGCATATTATGATGCTATGCGCTTTGCAAACCCTGGGAGCCCTCAAAAGTACCCTTTTTTTTTAATACAATTTTTCCCGAATTACGTAGAGTAAAATGTACCGGTTGTCCTCAAAATATTATAATATTATAATATGCATGACTATTGACAAACAATACAACACGGTAAATTGTACTTAAATAGCACGGAGATACAAATGTAACGCTACTAGCGACGTATTTACGGGGAGAGAGGTTAATAAGGTCCGGAACCCCCTTCATTGATATCCACTCAAATATGTTATATTTAATTTTTTTTACATGTTAAAATAATAATAATCTTTATTTCATAGTATACAGTGGATGTAGTCAACATTTTTTGGCGCTTTGTCGAGTTATCAATTTTTACAATTTTAAAATATCGTAATTATTTTTGTTATCAATTTGGTACCGAACGTGGTTAAACGTACTAAGATATTGGCATAGATAATAAATTATCTTTATTATTTATGGATATTGGGTATTGAATAAACCAATAATAAATAATCTGCTGTTATCAAAATTAAAAAATCAAGATAATGACACTATCGTCCGGTCACAGAATATTCTATGGTACAGTCTAGATATTGGTGAGGTTCGTGTTTTTTGCTTGTTACCACAGTTATCTACTGTAGATAACCGTGCTTGTCACCCTGTAAATCTTAAAAACTCCCAATAACTAAGCATAATAAATCAAACTATATTTTTAATTATTTATTGTAATTAAAAGCTCAACCACTAAAATTACACTTGTTATACATGTAGTTCAGCAATAATATTATATAAAATTATGTCATACATGTTTTGTATACATCTTATTGATTTGTTGTTGTTTTTTTTTATAGATAATTAATTTTAAATATTATTCTGGCCTGTTCTTTTGAATCTTACATCCAGTATAATCGCTACGTCACCATGAAACCGTATAGTATTACGTATAGGTAATTTACACATAGGATTATAAATATGATATTTTTATTTAAAAATGGTTATTGAAAGCTGTGGGGGTGGGTAAAGCACCCCGTGGCTCTATGCTCTGAAAATTATATAGACCCTCCCCATGACAAATTCCTAAATACGCCACTGAACGGTACGACAACGTAGTAGATATGGCCATAGTATTAGTATAAAATAATAATGAAAATAAAATACAACATACATAATAAAATAATAAACAAAATTTAGTTTCAATAATGAGTGACATACATTGCAGTTTTTCAAAAAAAACAATAAATAATAAAGAAAAAGTGGAGGCGAAAAGTCGAAATTGAGGTACCAACCAAATATTCGGAAAATACAACTAGTTTTTCTGATAAAGTCTTGATTAAAATGATCGATAATTAAGTGAATCCATTTCCACAGATATAGTGGGAAAGTCGAACATGTACAGGGTGGGGCACTGAAACGGCCGATTTTAAAAATAGATTTTCTCAATAGTAATTAAGATAAGAATTCCCACTAAATATTATTAGTTCAACGAGAACACGCCATTTAGTAAACACGGAACAGTGTAGTGGTGAATAACGTGGTTATGCAATAAAATCGTTTTACAAAAATAATAACAGTTACGTAGCCGCACAGTGTTCAATCCGTCTTCATTTTAACCTAAAACGCCATGATTCGGTATCATCGGCTAAGATTATAAATAATATAGATAACCAAATTTGAAGAAACGGGTTCGCTATTTGTGTATGTTACGTGTTTGTTCGTTGAGCTCAACTGGTACGTTTGGCTGGGGCAACTGGTAATTTGGTAGAAAGAAACTGGTACATTTTTTAAATCCCGAGAACAGTCCATGATGCAACTGGTCAACACCCAACCGGGGGCCCCGAGCTGTTATTGATGGAAAGCCCGGATGGTTGATTCCTGTGGGCATATGATATTGTCACCAGTTGAGAAGAATCAAAGGTAGTAAGAATCGTAATGAAAATAAACATAGGAGGAAATAAGCAGAGCGAAAAACAGACTGAAAAAGGGGTCGTGATCGAGCATTCTCTCATTATATGATTGACATCCAATATACGCGAGACAAGTGACCGGATCAAGTGGGAGTTTAAAACGAAAGCGGCCGGCTCCAAATAGTTGGGATAAAGGCGAACGAGAGAAAGATCGAAGATGCATCTGCAGTGGGAAAAACATAATATAATACTATGACGTTAACAAACGCATTTTGTTTTAAATGTTTAAACGGCCCGTATTTACCTGTTTTCAGACGACATGCTGGAATTTCTGTTATCGAACAAAGAATGGTTGGAAAATAGGCCGAAAGCCGATTTGTCGAGACGACCCGAACAGTTGAAAACCGACGGGTCGGACAGCGTCGACGGTACATTTAAACGACTGCAGATTGATTGAACGATATTGTATTTTTTTAGTTTATATAATTATTTGACG
The DNA here is from genome assembly GCA_902439185.1 of Cinara cedri. Lineage (NCBI taxonomy): Eukaryota > Metazoa > Arthropoda > Insecta > Hemiptera > Aphididae > Cinara > Cinara cedri. The sequence goes on from CABPRJ010001897.1 coordinate 1,105,820, forward strand.
ATACCTGTAGTAATAACTTTTTACGCGGTACATTAATTTATTTTCGGCGGACGTATACGGTTTAAACGAAATATTTACATAAATACCGGCAAATACATATTATAACTGAAACGTGTAAAACTAATATTCTGCAGTGTAAAAATAATAAAATATAAAAAAAATAATAAAAAATGTGTATATTATTTAGGGGGGGAAAAAATAAGTTTGAAATTATCAAGATTTAAATGCTAAACCGTGTTTGATTTTTTTTCCATTTCGAATGATTAAAATCAATTTGTTACGTGCAACTATTCTTCCGTAATGCCCGATGCACGTTCCCGGAGAACGGAACTAGACACCGATGAAACACAATGCCTAATACTGATTAATAATTCCAATCGTCCGTTCTAATAATTTTTTCGGTAAGGACATCCGAAGGATGATCACAATACAGAGTCGAATAACTAACATCCTATTAATTTACCGAGAGCATAATGAATAAAGCTTTTTTTTTTTTTTTATCTAATTTCAGTGCAGCGATTCCCAAAGTGTGTTTCGCGGAACAATCTCAAGGATTCCGCCAAATGTATGTGAATACTGAGAAAATGGTTTTATATTAAACTTGGAAAAAAAAATAGAAGCAGAAAACATGAAACAGAATATTAACGAACATTTGGAAAACCTCTTGGAAAACCAGTACTTCCCGATAATTATAATGACATTGATTGGATACAAAATCCTTTTGTGAATAAAAAAAATAATCTGCCGGACTACGGATAACATCCGTTTCCGAATATGCAAACCTAATGGAAATTAAGAGTATGTCATCCTTAAAACATACATTTGAATCCGGATCTTTAAACGAGTTTTGGATTGGACTTAAGGACGAATACCCATATCTAGCTGAAAAAGCTATTCTAACTCTACTAGGTACGTTTTGTAAAACCCTACCACTCCGGACCCAAAAATTCAACTTTCAGATATAAGATCCAATTTTATAACTATTGTAAGTCGAACTATAAAACAATTCCATTCATCGCATTAAAAACATTAAAAGTAAATTAACACTAAACGTATATTATAAAATAAAATAAATTATATTTTGTTAAAAGTACATTTTTTTTAATAATTAAATAATACATATTTGTTATTTTTATAAATACAATTTTGATTGAAATTTTTTTTTTTTAACTAATTGTAAATATCAATATAACAATATCTTTTAAACATTTTTTAGAGTATTTATTTTTCAGTAAATAATTGAAAAATTAGGGGTCAGTTGGAGTTAGAGACATCGGGGTTACACGAAATACAAACTTTTTCCTAAGGGTGCCATGGTCGTAAAAATTTGTAAACCGCTGTTTTAGGGAATTAAGTATTTTGTGGACATTTGCATCAAAAATAAAATAACACAAAATGTACTCAGATAGTCTGAGGATCTATCTATGACACAATATGTATAAATTGAACTATTTGTCCCTAAAATGAAATCGGCAACTGTTAAATTTAATAATCCTACCGAATCATTTAAGTATATCTGATGGACAGTGGACATACTTTTACTCTGTGGAAATAATTATAAAATGTACAAATGGTATGAGAAGTGCATTATATTGTGAGCGAAGCGATTATGTAAATAACTTTTTGTCAAAGTTCAATTTTCAACATCGAGGGTGTTTTTGTGACCTGATATGGATAAAATTGTTTTGGCTTCAAACAAATGCTCGTTTTTCAGAAGTTACAGATTGTACCCACACTACCTCATTGAATAAAAAATATCGAAAATCCATGCAGTTTTTTATGAGCGTTTGAAGTTTATATTTTTACCACCATCGTGGAAATTACCAACATTTAGCATATCTACTATTTTGTTTTTATTTATGTGACTAAAATTTTGAGCGAACAAGTACCAGTCAGGTGAGACCAGTTCTCCAATAGATTACATGAGTTTTTAATATATTAATATTAAAAAATAATGAATACATTCATTGTACTTTTTAATTGTGAAAATTAACCTCAAGATTTATCGAAACTAAAAAATTACATAAAAAAACCCTATATTGGTTATTTTATTTTAGATTCGGAGCGTAATGTGTATTGGTTTTATTATGAATTTTTTTTTCTGTCATCAAATAAAAAAAAAGAAATTTTTCTCTAGTTGGTGCATTAAACAGGTCATTTTTTAATTTTTCAAGAAGTTTTTGAGAAAACCCTGAAAGAAAATTATAGGTAAAACGACAAATATTTACGGCGCACCACGACGTTACCGATTTCAATGTTTTAATTTTTGTTCAGCTTATGTTTTCTACCAAAAATATTGTTCCAATCGATAAATGACAAGAGATCGATTCTGTTCACCTTCACATTTGGTCACTGGCGAATAAAGTCGTTTTTCTTTTTTATATCCAAAGTAGTTTTCATCATAATTCGGAAAAAAATTAAATATTAATTAATATTTACGGTGACCCGAATTTAATTTAATTATTTTAAATTCTTTAAACGGTGTTTTCTACCAGAAATATTGCTCTAATAAAAAAACGACAAAAAATCTTTATTAATTTTTAATCTAGTTCATGAATAAGTCATTCGTTTTTTGATTGTTTTCGTGTTTTTTTTAATAACTGAGAAAAACCGGAAAATTACGAAAAATGAAAACTGATAAATTTATAGCACTAGGATTCCTTTATTTTAAATTTTTACGGCTTACGAAATTTGTAAAAAAATACGGTATTTTATAATATGTCACATGAAACATTTTTGCCATTTTTAAGCTTTTTATCCAAATTTTAATATGTTTGTCGTAGCTGAATGGTAAATACATACTGAATGTATACCTATGTTCATCCTAGGGTACGCAAGTTTGATCCCGTGTTTCGAGGAAAATTGTTTGCATTTTTTTTTTTACTTAAACAAAGTGTAACATAAAAAATGTGCATTTTAAGGGTACCTAGAAGAGACCCAAGCCATCATTCACTCGGATTATTTTAATCGCAAAATACCCCTTGAAAGTGGCTACGAGAAACTTCTTATTATTGAAGAAATGATAGACATTGCCAATGAAGGTTGAAAGACATTCAATAGTAACGGTAACCTTAATAAACGCAAAAAGGTTTGGAGGTAGAATAGAATTGTATTATAGCCAACAATCGAGCCTGTATTTTAGCATGTGTTCGAAGGCTTTGAGGAATGAAGAAGACAGCACTTCTAGACGAAGAGAGATGTTGGACTTTGATTTAGGGATGGGAATGACTAGGAATAAAAGTTCCAGGAGGTGGAAAATTGTAGAGTAGCCAACAAAATCGTTGAAGATATTAAGAAGAGAAACTAACGCATTCATGGGAAGGTGTTTTAACAAGGCAGATCGAAACCAGAGGCTGTGGATTTTCGTGAGGAAATAGTAAAATATTTAAACCACCTGGCAGTAGCCCAGAGATGCTAAATCGAGCAAGGATTTAGATTGGAACAAAAGATTTTACAGCTATTATTTTTTTTCAGTCTTAAACAAACATGTAGTTTGGGCGCACACATTACGATATTTAAGAAGGTCTCATATGCATCCTGATTATCGAAAGACTTTAAAGTGTAAGGATCAATTTTTGACGATAGCGGAGCATAAAAGATTCTATTAGAAGAGAGGGAGCAATGCGATCTTCGTGTACAGCCAGTGATGTCACTGGCATTATGGTGCTGCAGGAGTTTCACACTATTTACATGACTGTGAAGCGACCAATATTATCTATAAGCCTTGCCTTCCACTAGCAATATCAATATTTGATAAGAAAGCCCAGTGGCTTCCAATTTTATACACAATGTTGCCTATATAACTCCCGATTTGTACTTCGAACGGTTTAATTAGTTACTTACCCAACACCTAAATATTATGTTTTTAACCCATTTTTAAAATAATTAAATTGACAACGTCCAATTTGTATATATATATATATATTGCCTACCCAGCTCTTGAAATTGTTCAATATATCTGTTTATCTTACTTTCAAAAAAATTCAATTGCCGCTTAAAAAAATATATCTGTAATTTCTATACTAAACAATAATTTAATGCAAATATTGCCAATGTTCAATTCCAAGTTTTCGTATAAGTTTGCACAATTAACTATAAAATAATATTTTTATCTTAATCATAGATCTTTTTAGTTATTATTTTATCATAATTTGATATACATAATATAGGTAGGTACCAGATATAATATTATTATTAGTAGGTACCTATAGTCTGTCCCACGAAAGATCGGGCCACTTCCGCACATGTATAAAGTTAAAACTGACTTTGAGCGTCAACACATTGGCGTATTTTTGATTATCGAAGCAGTTTTTATAATAATTGGGAAAAACCGGAAGATGCGTAGGAAAACGTACAACAATTTCACACAATATATTTGTTCAATTTTGCTTTAAAAATGCAATACTATTAACCGAGCTCCGCTCAGAATCGTCTTTCGTCAGCAATGATTAATTGTTGTTTACAATTATAAATTAAATAAATGTATGTATCCTACCTTCCCAATTGTCCACCTACAATAATGGCTGCAATCACAAGTGTATCGGCTCGTCTTTTTCTCTTACAATTATTCAAAATCACCAAGTAATGAAAATAAAAAGGAGTGTAGCAATACTAGACACCCATAATAACATTCCAAAGTTTCATTAAATTAGGAATTTTTCTTAGGTACCAACCCCCCCTGATTTTACTCTTAGACTGGACTAACAGACAATATTATAAAATTCATAAAACGATTAATATAAAATTATGCAATAAAAATAAATACGATAAAAAATGTTTACCGTATAGTAACATGTATAATTATTACGCTTTTCTTCATCAATACGATCAAAAATTTTCCTACCACGGTCATAAGTAGGTAGCCGCTAACCGGGTTTCCGCGACCCCCGTCGACCTTTATGGCGACAAAATTATAATTTACGAATTTATTTAGTTTTATGTTGCAATAATAATCATATCGCCATCTATTGGGAGTTTTATTTTAGGCCATCGCAAAGGCGGGTTCCCACGGCGCGTGGCTCGGCGTGCTTCGCGCTTGTACCAAGCTCGGTACTATGCTCGGAATAACACGAGTCACAAATGTCTACATTATTCCCACGGCGCGTTATTTGGCAAGCCACGAGTTTATCCTAAACAAACCAAGCACCCTCAAAATTATTTTATTTAGCCGCCAAATTATTTAGTTCAAAATGACTAGTGCTCTAGATCAGACGCAAGTTACTGCTTGCGCAACTGCGTATTTTATCATGTTAAGCGGCAAGTATTTAAAAGAAAATCAATTAAAAAACAAAACAAAAAAATTAATGAAGATATTGGATATTGGATGCATGTAATTTATAAAAGCCGTACTAGATAAACGATACATTTTTCATATTTTTAAATTATAAGTAGATAAAGTACATATTTATTTTTATAATATATAGAGAGAATATTACAACTTTTATAGTGCCACCCTTTTTTAGTTTATTAAACTTTAAGTTTACATAAAGGACATAAAAGTTTATAATTATATAGCTACTTATACACTATAAACAAGTATTTTAATTTAAAGTTAACGATTTTATGGACAGTGAATAAGTTATAAAAATCCTAACCGTAATCAAAATTAAAACGCACACATTTCATTAAAATCATATTAAAAATTCCCTATGTGCATGCTCGCCGAGTCACACGCCAGTGGGAACGCTGTTCAAATGCGCGGATCGTTTCCTTTGGCGCGGACACAACCTACTGACAATTTTCGTATAGCCACGAGCATGTCTGAGCTATACCAATCCTAGAAGAGCAAGCACCGTGAGAACCCTTTAAAAACGGGCCAGTGAGTCTATAGTAGTATTTACCGTCAATGTTATTTGAGATGGCTATTTTGAAATATATACCTAGGTTTTAAATTTTTAATGATTTAACGTGAACATAGTATAATATATTATTTTATTAAAATTTTCTCAAATTAATAGTAGTCGTCAGTAGCATTAACTTATTTTTTACATAGTTAAATTGTAAAAAAAATTGAACCATATTTAAGCTATTAATAGACACTTTAATTTCCTGAGTAATTTTTAATAACGTATTTACTCTGTGAATAGAATTGTTAGACAAAACATTAATGCTTGAAAATTGAACAGGAGGTTACTTATAAGTCGTACTTTGCGGTCAAAACAAAAGAAATTTATTGAATGTAGTATATTTTTTTAAAAAAATTTTTAATATCAAATTTTAACAAAAATTGTTTTAGTAAAAAATTATGCGAAACAAATCTAGTTACTGGTCCATACAAAATGTTTTTATATAATATTTATTTTACTGTAATATGACATATTATATAATATTGTTGAAAAGGGTCTACATCATATGCATCAGAGTAAGCTTTTTGGTAGAAAGTGTTCGCAAAAAAAAAATAATAATAATATTTTACAGATTCAAATCCTGATGATTATTTTTTAAGATACCTCTATGTTAAATACATATTACTAATAATAACTGGTAGCATCAAGTAATCAAATTAATGAACATAATCTCGAGATTACCTGCTACATTTATAACAATAAAAACTTAGATAAGGCCAATATAGTTTAAATAATATCAATATAAGTAATTCAATAATTTTGTGGATAAGAAAATATAATCATACATAATAAGTATTAAAATAGTCATCATTAGTAATATAAATAGCTTCCGAAATTCATAACGTCTTTTAAAATAATTCTTAACTTTGACAATGAAATACCATTAGACATGAGAACAATAAATAAACATTTAAACATTCAAATTATTTTTTTTTTGGATTTGGTCTACTATGCACTTGTTACCCATTAGGCATCTGATATGGTGTCAAAAATTAAACTTTATCCTAATGAGTCATAGTTATTTTGTATACAACACAAATAATAATATTTTGATAAAATGTTAAAACGTAAAAAAAATATAAATATTAAATTATCAGAAATAGATAAAAGGATCTGATTTTTACTTGTAAAATGTTTTTGCTTCATTTACATATCTATGCATATTTTAATTAAATATAAAAAAATTATGTGGTAGAATGCATATTAGTGTCAAAAATCAATATTAATGTACAATTTTAGAGTAGCTTAATGTATAGAATATTCACCAAAAAAAGTGCTGATAAAGCTAATACTTTTAAGATAATGAGTATCTTAGGTTATACTGATTATCTTGTATATACGTGTGGATGCTCTCTCTCTCTCTTCTTACTCTAATAAATTTTAAAGTTCCTTTTCACTAAACTAGGTCTAATTCTTCCATTCCACAACACCAACTATGGTAGAAATAATCCCATTCAACATATGATGCACATGGGTAACAAGCGCCTAAGCTTTTCTTAAATTGTTTTAATTAGTATTAAATCCAATTTATTGTTTGCTTACTTTAATATTTATGCTATATTGATCAAATTTCTTTATTACTGTAAATTGTATTTTTCTATTGGGCTCTAAGCCAATTAATAAATAAATTAATCAATCTCAATATCAAATTATAAAATATATTTATAACAAATAAATTATAATAATATGTTTGATGAAAAAGCAAATACAATAATGATAATGATGTTTTTTTTTTTTTTAGTTTTTATAGAAAAAAATAAAATACACGACAAATTAAGAATCTCTTGCAAAGTCGGTTAAAAAGGAACACATTATAAATATTTAAAAATTTAAAAAATGCAATAATGATTGAAAAATAATAGTATAGGACGTAAAATGTGTTATGTAAAAACAACATAGCTAAATGCCTTCGAAATTACCGGTGAGTATAGGTAGATATATCTAATATTTAAATTTCTTTATAAAAATGTATAATAATATACCATATAGTGTGCAATTACGTTTTAATACTTAATAGTAGTATTAAAGTATTGAAGTACCTCTTATATTAAGCTACTTTCTGTTTTATTTGTACTGATTTTCAGCTGGTTATTATTTGATAATGTCCCGGAACTGTTTGATTCACTTTTTCCATTTAATGATTTATTGCTGTATAAAACAAATTAAACATGTTAATTAATATCATTGAAACACTATTTATTCAAAATAAAAATAAATATTTTATTGGTTTACCTACTTTAAATTTAGGTGAAATATATTTAAACTATGTGCCCATTTATTTCAATTAAATTTTAATACTTTTTTAGATTCTGAATAAAAAGAATATTGTATTGGTTTAAAATAGGTATGTGTTTGTTTTCAATCAAAATTATTTGTTTGATACAGCAAGTCTCTAAATAGGTAGTTGTTTAATTGAATATCATTTAAAAATAAATTGTAAAGAAACAAATTTAACACATCCCCTCCGGACACCATTTGTTTTCCAATTTATTTACTTTTTAAGGTATATGTTTTTCGACACAAATTTCGGAACTTTTTGAATTTATTTGTGAATGGAAATCATTATTAAAGAAGTTATGGAAGTTTGAAGTTCTTTGTATTAGCTCACTCTGACTATTAAAACGAAAATAATTCTCAATTCGATGAGCAAAACCACATCTGGTAGGTAATAGGGAAAAGTGAAAATGCATTATAGGTGTACATAGACACAAAGGTGTCACTCGATTGCTCGAACTTTTAAAAGACAATAACCCTCGATTTGTTGTGCAATACCATATCGGGTAGGTAACAGGAAAAAAATTAGATTGGGGTGAGATCGGTGCAAAATCAAAATGTTTAAATCACATACGGAGATTAGATGCATGTTTTTCAACAACAAAAATACCACGCTGGCCAAATGTAAATAAATTAATGTAAAATAGATAGGTATTTAAGCAAAAACCATAATAACAAAAAACTTCAAACTTCCATAACTTCTTAAAATGATCAGCAAAAAAATTCACAGTAAAAACTAATATTTAAAAAAAAAAAATTGGAGAACAGAGTATCCAGTAAACTAGACTTATAGGTACCATAGTAAATTTGTACCAAATTACTTTATTATAAGAAATTTACACATAAAAAGGGTTTATCAAATGAAAATTTTAGTATTAGTTAAAATACATTTCGGTGTTGAAAATTTGATTTCTATTAATCCGCCGTAGACGAAACATTCCATTTTTAAGTTTGAGCCGAAGGAGTGAAATAGTGCATTATTACACTACGCACCGTGCCACCTCACAAATAATGCTCTAATACTCTTCCCTGGCCTAAACGTAAGAGTAGAATATCTCATCAACGGATTAACCAAGGAATTAACAGAAATCAAAAATGTAAATACCAAAATTTATTTTAACTAATTCCCCATATATTTATGACATTTTTAATATAGGTTGCGATTTAAAAATCATAAGTAAGTTTAACCTCCCCAAAAAAAGGTTGAAAAAAATAAAAAAAATAAATAAATAAATGTAAATTTGTGGAGCTGCCCGTTTCTTAAATGTTCTATAAAACAAATTCCGAAAAAAATGAATACTTTTCTTAATAATGAATGTATCCACTTAAATGGTACACTGTATACATAAAAAAAAGCAAAAATAAAATATGGTTTGCTTGCGAGACATTTCATATAAAATTCGAAATAATTCGAGTGTTAAGATAGTTTGATCACCTGTATAATTGCCTTGAATCTAAATTAATATTTGACATAATATTTTTCAAGATATCAAATTAAATTTTTTTATAGCGAAATTGACGAAAATCAATTTTTCTTTAATTAAATCGAATCAAAAAATTAACACATAAATTGGTGGCCGTGTAGTTTTTAGATCTTATTATCTTATTAATGACGATTACCTTTCAGTCTCGATGAGGCGATTTCTCCGGTTGGCGAACCGTCGGCGCAACGACGGCGGCGTGTCGATGGCAAAAGGACTGTACATCTTGGTGGGCGTCCTGCCCAACAGACATTTGGACCGGGTCTTCGGAGTATTGGGAGTCATCGGTGATTCGTCCAATTTGAAACGACGCCTAGTGGCTGGCCGCAATTTCTGAAACGATAAAATCAGGTAGGTTGGAGCCGCTGAACCTAACCGGGTGTGGTACTTAACCGGGTTACCGTTAATGTTATATGAAGTCCCTATGCATACCTGGGTAGCAGCTTTGAACCCGGTCCTCAGCTTGTTCATGGACCTGCACACCGAGCTCATGCCTCGCCTGAACGTGTCCCGTTTCTTGGCCACCGTGTTGACGGCCACCTGCCACACCTGCGAATTGCACGTCTTCGGCGCCTTCGGACTGTTCCGGGTCGACTTGCGGACCAGCGAGTACGGACACTCCTCGTCGAATCGGTCCCGGATCTGTCGCTGGATGTCCGACTCGACGAAGCACTCGGACAGCGGGCTTGCCCTGCAATACTCGCCACTACCGCCGCCGCCGCCGATGAAATTCAACTTCCGGCGCATCATCACGACGTCTCAACAAAACAAAAAAAGGTAAGACAACGCGAAAAGTAGGTACCTAAAAAAAAAAAAAAAAAAAAAAAGGAAAGAAACAGAATAAACGGGCGAGAATGGTTTTGCGTTTGCCGAACTCGTTAAAGAAACGCGTGCGCGCCGAACGATCGAAAATTGAAGCACGGAAAACAAAACGACGCACCGGCACTCGGCAGCGTACTCGCGTCGGGATTGTTTGCAATGTCCGTAGACCGTTAAAATTCAAACAGTACAATGCGATTTCGCCGCCGCCGCCGCCGTTGATCGGCCATGCGGCCAGTGTTGCCGGAACGGCCGACGCGAAAACACCGCGACACTAATCTGACGGAATAAACCGCAGAGATTCTTAACGGATCCCGCTCACGGCCATTATTGTACAATTCGTATTATATTACCTATAATAATTAACAACATTATTAATCATGATCGATTACGAATTAATAATATGATGTTAATTCTTTGAAAAAGAACTTATGTTACCTGAGCGGCTACGTTCAACAAAATTATTTTTTTTTTTTTTTTTATTCAAAATTATTAAGTGCGAGGTATCTACTAGGAAAACAAATCAATTAAACGTGATCAATATTCGCATCTACTTAACAATATCATCAACATTGCCATCGATTTTAGAATATAGTAATTCTAAAATATTCATAGATAAATACAATAAAATTACTCTATATTATACCCTCCCTAATCCGATAAAAGTCCTATCAGGCGATTCGTGTTGCGTCCATCACCTATCGCTTAGCACTAGTGGCCAACGGTCCCAAATAGCACATAAAAAAAATGGCTACGGCGCGGCGCGTATTTTCTCGCTGCGGCAGCACCCGTGAAATTGCATCGCATGTAAAACTATTAAAACCACGCGTGGTATTTCGTAGAAAATGCAAATATTTTCCTAGAAAAAAAAAATGATCAAAAATTAACGGTTTTTACCGCGCAACTATACAAAATAATAGGTATCGTATTTCAAAGGAGACGATAAAACGCTATAATGGACAAACATACTACTATCATTGGTTATACGTAAAAAAAAAAATCCGTGTATACCTACAACGAAACCCGCAGCCTCCAGGTGATTGTGCAGCTGCGACCTATAGAGTATAGAGCACGTACGATCCTTGTTCTTTTTGCAAAACGTACCCGTCATATTTGATAGATACCGGTGAAAATCTTCTTCGACGAATAATAATGATAATCCGATATCCGTTGCTCAAAATTTGATTTTTCCGACGTACCATCACGACATTGACGTCTTTGATAATACGCACAGCACGAAATGGATTAAATAAATTTGATTACGATTAAACTTTTTACAGCTTACATAAACACTTTTGAACATTTGTATATAATGTGTGTGTATTATATAGTATATAACGTATTACAAAGGCGTCTGTATTATCACATGCTGATGCTAGAATGAAATTATTTTTATTTAATTGCCACACCTCGTATATGTGCGACAGTATAGGTATATGTACAGAGTGATTTACTAAGCATGTTCACCCGTTTTTTTAGTTAAATTTCGCATATATTCAATTTCTGATTTTTGGAAGTGTAGTTAAAGCCGATATTTTCGAATACTTAGATTTTTCAAAACATTTAAGAATTATCCTGTGGTAATACTAACTTTGGTTTTTAAAATGAGAGCCTAAATTAATAATTCCATAAATAGACGGAGTATTACTTTTCATACATCTTAGTGTTAAAATGTTTAATTTCCGTCAATCCGTTTACGAGATGTCCCACTTTCAAGTTTAAGTCAAAGGAGAGTAAATTAATAATTGGGTGTAATGTAGTATTTATTTTTTTATAAGAGTTTTAATATCAAAATTTAAAGAAAATCTAAAATCAAAACATATATGCACAACGCTTCGAATCGTTTTTCGTTATCAAAGGTGTATCCTTGCTTACATATATAAATTAATTAACTTTGTGTATTCTATCTTCACAACTTCCCACCTACACCAGTGGCACATCCGTCACCAGTATCAACGCTTCTTTTTCAATTAGATATTATTTAAAAATCATATAATCATACAAATTCCTAAATCAGAAATATTTCCTTTAAGAAATCCTAGTAGGTATCAACTCTTTTTTTTTTTACTTCTATGTACTTCTAATGTTAAATAGTCCAGCATTTATTATCGGTCAAACAATTTTTTTTTGTATAGTACTTATCAAATAAAAACTAGAAATATCTTGAAGTTTCATGTTTTGCTAGGCATAATACTGAAACACGGAATACAAGTTTGCCTATATGTGTGCATAATAAATCTGTCGAGTCAGAACCATCATAGTCTAGTCGAGTTCCAACTATACCCGGGTATTAATAATGTCGAATGTTTTTAATCAATAATATAAGTAAATTATAATAAAATATGTTATCAATCACCACACGCATCACTCATATTCTACTTCACCTGGTATTGTCATAACCGCCTAAGGAGATCAATGTTACTCGGGTCAAGTGTATGTATATTATTCTAATATTTATTTATTGTATTTGAAATAAATTATGACGCTGTTGAATTGTGTTTAGTTGTATTAATTGGCGAACGCGGGTCTTAAGGTCTCTTTGACCTGTAAAATATAACTTAGATATCTTTATTCATATCAATTCAATGGACTTGTCCAAAAAGCCGACTAGTGTAGTAGAAATAGCCAACCAACTGCTCCGACTAAGTGTATAGGATTAGGTATAAATATAAATAGCCCCTTACGTTTCATTTTCTAAAACCAAAGAAGTGTGTTGTAGTGTACACTGTTTCAAAAGGGCATAATTCATAATTAACCTGATTAAATTAATTTGTATACAATTATAATAAAATAATACATAAAATAAATGTGAGCATGTAAAAATATAGTTTTAATTTTAAAATTCAATGACAACAAAGACATTATTTGTTTTCCATACGCGTATGATATTGTTCAAATTTTTAATATCGCAACAGATTATATTATACTAGAAAAAACAAAAACCGTTTTGGTCAAAGTTCTTAAACTGAGTTTTAATTTTAAAATAAGTAACAACTAAAAACTGAGGATTAAGCTGAATGGAACATCACCTGGCATCTCCCGAGGGTAAGCCTATGGGCATACCTTCCGTAAATTATTACCAACATTTTCAAACTATACTGTAAATTTAATCGATCTGTAGTTTTTTAAACGTGCCTTCCACGCCAAAGTTGTTGGCGTTTTGCTGTCCTGGTCGTTTGGACAAATCGGCAATCGGTCTGTTTTCCAAATATTCCGTTTCGGATAGCAGATATTCGAATAAATCCTCTACAATAATAAAAAAAAAAACATATCGTCGTTAAATAACGTTTAAGCAAAACATCCTGATGCATATATTTCGCGTACTGCGTCCCGAAACGATTCTTATTTTCCAAAGTGCGTCCCAAGAAAAAAAATATCTTATTTTCAACGTAGTTTGTATGCTCCCAAGTTTATTTAGATTTACTCAGGATGCACCATGAGAAGGTGAACTGACTTTTATCTCAAACATATTTAGTTATTTTCTTATCTATTATTGGCTTACGCTCATTATGGTTAGTTGAGTTTTATAAAATAATTTTCATTTTTTAATTCACAAGAAAAATGTTAAAAATGTTGTCCATACTTACTATACTCTAAAGGCCGGCGTTTAAATAAAATTATTTTTACAAAATTCATATATAGTTTTTAGAGTACTTATATATTATTTGTGTACTTTTTATATTATAATATGTCAAATAGTGCTTTTTTTATAACTAGCTTTCCCGCCCGGTGTAAATAGGCACCTACAGCAGCATCAATACGACTGTGGGCGCATTCGGATTATGAAAAAGATTAAAAAATGGGTTAAAAATAGGATGCACTTGGGATATCCCCAACTCCCATAATTCCATATTCGTATACAATATCACTGGGCTTTAACCTTTTATCCTATAAGTATATGTTCTAAATATTGTTCAATATTCCTAATCGACCCGACATAATATACGATGAATAATGTATTGTGTACTAAACAAACACGAAATAATATTCATAACGTCACGAACGTTTCGGCGTTTTGTTTCTTTATTATACGGTTCGTGGGCATTATGTATTATTATAATACGAAATTATCGCGTTTCTACCAATCCACGATCAATATTATTATTTCATTTGGTAACATTTGTATAGAATTACACTACAATGATACTATACGGATTTACAGAGATGCAACCATGCTGGATGGAAGTGACCCCACGTCTCCCCGGTGAAATACGAAATCAACGTAATAAATGTATGGAATTCATTAAAACCCTCCTCCTCGTCCCCGAAAATAAATCTTGATCGCGCAGTTGTGGTTTTAAAAAAAAATTGTGCTTTACTCACTTTCGAGTTTCTCCATTGTTCCGGCGGTGCCACCATATATGTCCGGAAGAACATCTTTCGGGATGTACTGATAAAATTCTTCCAGTGAGTCATGAATAAATATCTGAAATGGAAAAAAATAAAATAAAAAAATGATATAGTACCATTAAATGCGGTATTGCAGGCGTGTATATATCATTGTGTAAAACATTACGCTTTTTTAATTAGGTACCTATTATTACGCCGATAAATCTGATTTCAATACAATAGGTACCAACTATTAATTATTTAATTATTTAATTGAAACTCACTCTGTCTTTTATTTTAGCGGACACGAACATTTTGAAGAAACCGACCAGACTGCTTATAAACTTTGGCGGGTTCACAAAATGGACACCACCAATACGCACCGGAAATGAATTCTATATAAGTGCAACAATTAATGGTCAGTGTATTTATTAGTAAATATTCGGGTACATTTACCATAAAGTTACACATTAATGTTGTCCAAAATTTTAGCGATTAAGGATTAAACCTAACCTTTAGTACTAGGGATTAAAAATATTAAATATACTAGAAATCAAAACGAAATTATACAATAACGCAAATCTATCTAATAACATAAATGAAAAATAAAACTGAAAAACAAAATAGAGCTGATACTGGGGGTGAGAGCAGCTACTGTTATAGGTGAAAAGTTGAGAAGTTAGGATACATAAGGTTATATCATTTATATCTGTAAGCAACGATAAAACATTGCTTGATAAAAGACGATTCCGAGTGCAGTTTGATAACACATAAATTGAAGTGCCGTAATTTTTTTTTTTGCGATTTTCGTTTAAATTTAATTTCAAAACGCTTCTAAAAAAAAAAAGTTGTCCGATGATTATAGATATTTTACCATGTCTAGAAAACACATTTGGGGTAACCACAATATTTGAGGCAAAAACAAAAACAAGATAAATCTAATTTCATTAAAAACTATACATATATTTATTGTATTTAAATTGTTGTTGCACCTAAATGTAAGTCATTTTTCCCTACACAATAATCAATGAAAAAGTGCATTTTCGAAAAAAGTGTATTTATCTGGTTGTTGCACCAAGCCTTTCAATTAGTGTATGATCCGAATCTAAGGCTTTACTTGCGTGATTTTTCACGTTAAGACTTTTAGTAAGACTAAAAAAGACTGCTCCGGAACTGTGGCTCCGGGGCAAGGGTGGCAGAGGGAATTTCCTCTGATCAAATCATAGGGAGATTAACGTATAATTTCACCTTCCCCAAATAAAATATGGATAAAACTTTATTAATAATAAAAACAAATATTTAAATTAAATTTTAAATAATATTGTTTCATTACTTTATGATACGACTGATATTATGGTCTCAAAAAACCATTCAAAATTTATTATAATTCTGTGACATCAGTCATCACTATTCATTATACAAATTACGTGTAATTTGTTATGTTATAATCTATGACAACACTGTATATTTACAGACATTTAATTTAATATTGTTTTTACTTTTAATTTATATTTATACTCAAGAATGTGTTTAAGTCAGTGCTCAAAATGAACATTAATGCGATTCCTGTTTACATTATCACAAAGAAAAAAGTTTGCTGTCTACAAATTATATAAATAACTAAAATATACATTATATAGGTATTTAAAAAAAAAATTATGTGTTATGGTTTAACATTTTTTTTTTATTTCTAGCACAAATGGAAGAGTAAAATATAAATAATACAGATTTGGGAAATGAGCCCTTTCACTACATGTATATCATGTGGGTAAATATGGGTGTCCGAAAATATAAATGGTGTAACTATAGATAATTATACTTTCGATATTTTTGTCCCCCTCTCATATGAAAAATAGTTCCTTGACATATAGTCTTAAGGTTCTAATAGTGTAGGATCTGAGTCTATAAGATACGATGATTAAAACCAAGGTCGATCAGTAGGTATATTATTTCATATGAGATTGTTTTCAAGGTTGTATTCATATGTTGTGGATCAACATATTATTACCCTGAGGCCTGAATAATTTAAACCGATAGATTTTGATTTTATAACCTCGAGATACTCGTCTATTACATAGTTTTAGATAATTCACGGGGACATCTACTACTTTTAATAAGATTTTGTTAAGTACCCTCAATCGAATTAACATCCCTTCACAAGTAATTAAATCATACGATCATTTTACCCCTGGTAAAAATAACCTAGGTTGATTACACCCCGCATGCTTAATTATTGAGGGTAAATGTAAGTTGGATATTAATGTATTATATTCATTCCTCTCAGTGAACTTTAATGGGGGATGTAATTTTAACGTAGAATATATTGAACACCCCCCCCCCCCATCAACACCATGAAAACAAATTTTTAACGTAGAGGTAAGAGCAACCAAAGATATTTTTATTAGGAATAAGAATATCCTGTAGTATATATGTTTTTACAGTAAATATATTTTGGAGGTGCGAATAGCCTACGGTTACCTACGGTAGTTATAAGGAGAAATTTGCAAATTGTAATGATATGAATATACGGTGTGTTTACGCACCAAGCAACAACTTAAAATATTTTTAGTCATGGTTGGCGTGACGACCAGGAATTGTGACCACCGCAAATATTGCAGGTCGTACAGATAAATGATACCGTGCATCGGCTCCTTCTCCAGCAGCAAGTCCAGAACGGCCAAGTTCGCCCGGCAAAAACACAAGGCATCGAATTTTTCGTCGACGGTCTGTCTGGTTTTCGTGCAAACAATCCGGTAACCGTCCGGTGACAGTTTCGGAAACACGCTCATCGCTCTGCAACGTTGTTATTTATTAATATTAATTGTTAATATTATTAATATTAATTTTACAAAGATGTTAATTAATTTATTTTTTTTTTGTGGACAGTTTTTCTACCAGAGATCATACTCCGATTTTTAAGTGTAGCACCTTTTCTGAAGAAAATCGGTGTGGGGAGGTACATTATAAGGTGGTAATTTTTTGATTTTCTTAGAAGTTTTCTCATCAAATGTGAAAAACCGAAAAAAAAAACGGAGGGAAAAAGGGAAAATATACGAAATATAGTAAAATAATACAATTTCTTTTTCTGTTGATAACTTTTCTACCAGTAATTTTGCTCCGATTCACCATGATTCGGAGCAAAATTTTGCACCGATTCACTTTTTCTAAAAAGGAAATATAACTGGGAAGGTACTTAAAGGAGAAGCGTAGGAAAAATGGGAAAATCGGTACATTAAACCAATATTATTAAAGGAAACGTGTAATGCCTATTTTATTATTTTACCATAATATGACATATATATATTGTTGTCAAAGCATCACTATCAACTGACATCCGCTCAGATTACCTATAACAGTGGCTGCAACCGTCCCCATTATCCTAGGACGTCTTTTTTATTTTTCCTTTTTTTTAAAATTTATTTTGTATTTTCGTTTCATTTTTACTAAATGACTACTTAAGATATATTATTATTATATACTTGCCCAGTTTTAGTAGCTTCTATAAGATGGTCCCTATCGAATGAACCCAAAAATTCTTGATGCTCGGCACGTGAAACGAAATACGAATCCACAACTTGTTTCGCTTTGTGTAAACTGTATTTGCATCCGACGATTAAATGCGATAACCATTTTCTGTCTACGAAATAATGTTCAAGAAGCAGATTAGTTTTTAATTCTTCATGCATGTATATTTATGTAAGTTTTAACAAAATTAGAAAATAATTTGTTTTCAGCGTTTACATTACAATAATCGTGTGGTTCGTTCTCGTAGTTTGTACCTATCTAAATTAAATTTAATGAAACATCAAACGATTTAATATTACAATAATATATTATCACATTATCGATTTGTTTACAGTGACGTACCTAGAAAGAAAATGTATCGATGGCTCTTACAAGATGACTATATAAAAAAATAACCCGTGTACCGGTCATATATGAGGAGGAATAAAATGATTTTTTCTTACAATCACGTATCTAGGTAATTGTTACTATTTTCATTTTATTTTATCATTCATTAAATTATGTTACTTCTATCTTAAATAATTCCCGGTTTAAGCATTAGTTGAATAAAACAAATGTTTCGTTATACCTACGTGAAAGTTAGGCATAATTTATAAAAGCCTGTTTTTTATAAGTGCCGAAGTCTAAAAGTTTTCTGCGGAACGTTGATGAATAAATATACACATTATAACTAATAACAGTGTTTATACGTTTATCACGTGTTTGGCAACTTCTGCGGAAAAAAAACGGTAACCCAAAAGTAAAATTGCACTTTACGAGAAATAAAAACGAATTTTCAAGTATACCTCCAAGGTACCTCGAGATAAACAACGTTTTTTATTAAATTGTCGGTAGCATATTAAATTTCTTCTTGATTATTAGTAGGTTGCGTTATATCGAACCGAAATCATATATTTTACGTATGGGAGTGAATGTACATGAAATAAAATATCGTAAAAAAAAAGTTAAAAACCATAATATATTTTACCATGACCTAACAATATATAAACCAGTTTTCTATAGACACTCGCAACAGAATAATTGTTTGAAACCTCTAGACTAAAGTTAAATTTAATTACGTCAATAACGGAGCACTATTAAAACGCAACGCGTGCTATGCCGACACATAAATGATACGTATTTCACTATATACTCTTCCCCCTATCTAAATTTAGAAGTAGAATATCTCGTCAACGGGTTGATGAAAATAAAAACTGTCAACACCAAAATGTAGTTTAACTAACACCAACCTATTTAGGATATAGGTTACCGTTTAAAAATCAAAATTAAGTATTCGTTTTATCCCTAAAAATAAAGATGAAAAAAGTTAATACTAATTAACATTTTAGAGTTGCTTGTTTTATAAATTATCAAAAAAATAAAATGTTTTTGAAAAACATCAATACTTTTCGGATTATCGAGTGTAGTCACTTAACTGGATTACACTTCAAATTAAATATAATTATAAACAAAAATAACAGTATAAAATAAAAATATAGTCGAGAAAAATTTAACTTTGGTTAATTTCTTACTCGAATCAATAAATAATTATAATTTCTCATAAATGATCGAATGTTAAATGTCGTCTATTAGATGATAAAATGTTTTTTAAACTGCCATTAAATAACGTATAAATGATGAAACACCAAAATATACTTCAAAAGATTTAAAAACTAGTAAAACATTTACAAATGTGTGATTACACCAAAATATGTAAAATGAAATTGGAATAATTTGAATAAGAAAGATTTAAATCGTGAACATTTTTTATCACTAAATTCGCAGTTCTATGTATACCAGATGATCCATTTAAGTGGATACACTCATTATCTCGAAACGCATTAACTTTTTTCGGATTTTGTTTTCTAGATCTTTTAAGAAACAAGCAACTTTACAATTTTATATTTATGTTAGTTTTTGTCACCCTTATTTTTGGCGGTAAAACCACTACTTACTTTTGATTTTCAAATGGCAACCTATATTAAAAATTCCATAAATAGATGGATTATTAGTTAAAATAAATATAAGCGTTGAAATTTTTGATTTCTGTCAATCTGTTAACGATATATTCAACTTTTAAGTTTGAGTTGGAGGAGAGTAGTGGTGAATTATTAGCACGCCGCATCACCACACAAATGATACTCCATTACTCTCCTCCAACCCAAACTCAAAAGTGGAATATCTCGTTAACGAATCTACGGAAATCAAAAATGGCAACACTAAAATTTATTTTAAATAATAATTCATCTATTTATGAAATTTTTAATATAGATTGCCATTTGAAAATCAAAAGTAGGTAGTGGTTTTACCCCCAAAAATAAGGGTGACAAAAACTAACATAAATATAAAATTGTAAAGTTGCTTGTTTCTTAAAAGATCTAGAAAACAAAATCCGAAAAAACTNAAATTATTTTTACCCGAAATCTTCGTTGAATCATTATAAAAAAATTTAAAAATAATCATCTAACCTAACATTTTATACTATTTTTATATTTAAATTTCGAATTTGGTGAAATCAATGGATCAAATAAATCGCGAACGATTCTGTACAAATAAAGATTATAGAAGTTAGAATTTTGTATATTCATTTCATATATTGTACTCTTATAAGTCTTAACATCGATAACAATGGTTAGATATATTATAAAGGTAAATTAGTTTTACAATTATTTAACGAATAATGATACAAAATACATTAACATAGTATTAACAGTGGATGTTGTATTACTAAAAGTCAATGGTCATTGAAATTTGTTGGCATAGCTAAAATTATAATAATTAGTATTTTTACTTATTTAATTATGATAATTAGTGTACTCACTTAAATGAATCACCCGGTATAATATAACGACTTAAAAACTCAAAATTATTTTTACCCGAAATCTTCGTTGAATCATGATAAAAAAATTTAAAAATAATCATCTAACCTAACATTTTATACTATTTTTATATTTAAATTTCGAATTTGGTGAAATCAATGGATCAAATAAATCGCGAACGGTTCTGTACAAATAAAGACTATAGAAGTTAAAATTTTTGTATATTCATTTCATATATTGTACTTTTATAAGTCTTAACATCGATAACAATGGTTAGATATATTATAAAGGCAAATTTGTTTTACAATTATTTAACGAACAACGATACAAAATACATTAACATAGTATTAACAATGTATGTTGTATTACTAAAAGTCAATGGTCATTGAAATTTGCTGGCATAGCTAAAATTACAATAATTAGTATTTAATCACATTTACTCATATTTGATAAATTTTTATTAATTATAGTTATGTAGCAAATAATTCGATACCTAACGAAATAATAAAAACAATAAATACGCCGTATGAAAAACAAAAATTATAAAACCCGAATAAGCCTAAAACGTCATTAAGAAAAAACATTGTTATTTTATCTTACTACTACTATTACTTGCATTTTTATGCAAGTAGTAATTTATTTTCCACACTAAACAAAACATAATCTAAATAATATGATCTCTTTCACGTTTAAAATAGTTTAAATCACCCCAAATTACCTCCCTCACATATTTTGAGAAACCCCAATATACTCGACCGGAATCGTTTTGATTTTTTCGAAAACATGATATCATATTTAACAACTCACCTTTGATTTTGGGTAAATGTGGTTGTTTGGCTATCCATTCGATGAGCTGAGTGACGTCCTGGTCCATTTGGTCGGCCGACTGATAGAATTCCTGCTTTTTGATTTGCTCAAGTTGTATTTCGTTTGGCGGTATAAGATTCATTTTGCAATAATATGTTCGTACCGATAAATCGTATTGATGAAAGAAAAAGAAAATCGAATTGGTTTTTGCTCGACCTTATAGTTGCTGTCGCGGTCGGTTGGCCGTCAGCTAGTCGCCGTACGAATGTGAACTTTAACACAAACAAACAGTCAACGAAGAATACAAGACGGGAATTTACTTTTATTTTAACATTTGCTCGAACACGGTGGCCTTCAGATAGGTTCTGAATTTGTTATTTTACCTCTGACCTGATTTCTGTTTAAAACCTATTCGTTCGGAAGGTCCCCACCTTCAGTACGTGTACAATCGTGTAATCCACGGATAAACGCAGCACGCGCAATAGGCAATATATTCCTAATTTCTTACGAATGTTCTGCTCCCCAAACAGATATAATAAAAAAATTGTATTTTACAAATACAAAAATATAATGAATACGATCAAAAAACGTTCATAGTTTTAATTTTTTTTGGTATTCCAAAGTTTTCATATGAAACTTAAAGTGTTATTACTTATATTATTTCGTGTCACCCTTACGTGGACGTACTCACGAGGGAAAGAGGGTGTATCGTGTATGTATTATGATATAATAATTAATAACAGTAGATAAGTCACTAGTGGTTTTAATTGAAGTTTAATGGAGGAGGGAGTGGCGAAATTAGTTAAAATTTCAATATTCTTTCCCTCTCAAAAAAAAAAAAATTAAACAAACGTCAAAAAATTCATATATTTTTTACATTCTAAGCGCTTAATTATGATGTGTTTTTTCTGTCTGTAAACAATTTTTCTAACCAGGGTTCTTGCTCCAATTTTCAAGTGTATACTTTACTTGTAATTTTCCTAATAACTAGAAAAACTTGAAAACCGGGAAACTGTACGGCTAAAGCAGTTCCATAAGGAAACGAATTTTAATTTTTTTATTGGAATTCGGTTAAAAATTATCAAAGAAACCTAAAATTTTTATAGAATACTTATATTAGCCATTTTTAGACGTGGTAACATTTTGAAAACATTTCGATCGATTTTTGAGCAATTTATAAGTACTTAACATACTTAAATATACACATAAGTATATTGATGATACAATTGATTTAATTCCAATTCACAATATTTAGCAAAGTAGCATTTGTTGTACTCTCATCTTCCGCGATTTCGACGTATTAAAATATAACTATCGAAAGTCGTTCGGGTCAATAACCTAGTGCAGGACTTTGAACAATAAGATGGTTCAACGGTTAGCAATAATAATATTAGTTTTAGATTCTAAGCAGCGAGAGAACTGTATTAATTTTGCTATGATGTGTGTTTATTTATTTTTTCTACTTATGAACAACTATTCTACCAAACATTTTCCTTCAATCGAAAAATTACAAGACACCTTTTTTGTTGTAGTTAAGATCTAGTTGGTGAGAGTATCGGGAGGTTATTTTTTGATTTTTTTTTTTTTCTTATCTGTTTCCGTAATAATTGGAAAACTCATATTATTAAAAGTGTAGAACAGTTGTCCATAGACATAAAAAAATCGCTCACGTTATAGATAAACCAATACAATCTTGACCGCGTTCAGAATCTATAAAAAGAAAATATGGAAGTATAACTTCTTCGTATTAACTGTGTAAATGACGAGAAAATGTTGATGTGTCTGTAATTCAATCCGATATCGTCGACGATTTAAATATTTGTTATGATTTATAAAATGTATTAAAATATTTTATTCGTTTGGGGCTTACTATCAAATATACTATAGTTTATCATTAATACGCATTTTCATGGAAAACTGATATGAAGTTTATGATATAACGAGCAATAAATTATTATTTTATTTTTTTTAAATCGCCAATAAACACCCGTTATCAAAATTTGTATCTAATATATCAACCTATAATAATATAATAATCACGACAAAGAATGACCTAATTACATAACCACTGGCAAAAACCTGTACGGTAGCCGCAATACCGCGAACGTCTTTTGGAAGACGACGCTCATCTCGACATGAAAAGTGATACTATATTGAAACTTCAGTGCATACTATAACTACGTAGGTGTACTAATTGAATTTCGAACGGAAAGTATAGTCAGTACTTCAATATAACAGAAACGTAATTAATAGGTTTTAAACTAACCATTTAACCATTTATACCTGACCTCTGTTATATAATTTGTATTTCTTTATTTAATTTACATAACATTCCTGAGGAGCTTATGCCAATAAATTATTCCCTACCAAACCTGATGCTGGATATGAAATCTTTTATTTCCATAAATAAATATCTATAAATAATCTATTGTGTTAACTTAATAATATTGATATGTTATACTATTCATAGATTCTGCAGACTGTAGCAAAGAGACTATTAGATTCACGAAGACGTACAATCTTTTTTTTTTCAAAAAACATTTTTTTAGTTATTCAAAATGTTAAAATTATTAATGTATATATAAATTTCAATGGTACGCCATTGAACGTACGCTTATTTCGTCCGGCGGTACTTTTCCTGAACAAATGTCTAGTTTCCCCACAGTTTTTCTTTAAAAATTAAATACTGACCACAAATGTCAAAAAATCGATTTTTTTTTTTTTTTTTGTTGATATATGAAATTACCTGAGATAAAAGATTAAAATCATGACTAATGTAATAAACTCATGAGTTTATCTTTTAGATTCTAAGCGAAACGAGAAATATGTTGATTTCACTATGACGTGTGCGTATAAGGGCATGCCTTTAACACATATTACATGTTATCACTTATAAATTATACAATTATAATTCAAATGTTTTATGTTTACCGTTTGGTACGTCGCGTTAACTAGAAATTATTTAAATTTTGGAGTAAGCAAATATTAATTAATTGTATATATATAGTTTAAATTACTAGCTTTTAAAAACAGCATTCCAATTACTTGAAAAAGAATTTTAAAAACTTTAGTCTTTAAAAAAATTTGACAGTCAAACATTTGAATTCAATTTTAAATATTATAAAGTTTAATTAGTGGTTAAATTAAATATAAGAATGTTAATTTAATAACATATTATTATAGTTCAATAACTTTACGAATTGATTGAAATATATACTTTACTAACAATATTATGCGTGATTTGTTTATTAGTTTTTCTTTTTTTAAATGCACACATTTTTAGATTCTGAGTGGAGCGAATAAGCTTATAGTTTTACAAAGATGTTTTTTTTTTATCCATGCGCAACTTTTCTACCAGAAGACTTACTACGTAAGGATTTCTATATGTAGCACCTTTTCTGAAAGAAAATCGGCATAAGGAAGTACTTTAAGAAGGAAAATTTACGAATTATTAAATATAAAATATTACAATTTTTTTTTCCTGTAAACAACTTTTTTACCAGCAATTTGGCTCCAACATTTAATGATATCAACGTTTCCTAAAGAAAATTTCACTAGCGAGGTACTTTAAAGAGGTAATTTTTCGATTTTTCCAGCAAATGTGAAAAACTTGGAAAAACGCAGGAAACTGGGAAAATCGCTACAACATTAAATAAATATTATAAAAGAAAATATATAAAGCCTATTTAATTATTTTACTATAAAATGAAATATATATTATTGACAAATCATCACTATCAACTGAACTCCACTCAGAATCGTTTTTTCGTAAGCAATGGTTTATTTTTGCTTGAAGGTATACATTAAATTATCTATACCAATAGTTGCACCAATCCCTATTATCCTAGGACGTCTTTTTTCAATGATTTTGCTAATTGGTTTGTATCAGTTAGTGTTTAGTTCATCGAACTTAACGTGTTATCCTTGCTTTCCTTTCTGCTACAGACACAATGCTCCGTAACTATTGATATTTTATAGGTATAGTGCGTTAATTTCAACAAGTATAGATACATAGAATTTGTTTTGTAAATTATAATACAGTGTATAATTTATTATAAACCGATGAAATCGCACGCAATGACATCAATCAATGGCGGTCAAATAATTTTATCGTGAGGGGAAGGAAAATACGGCTAATTTTTAAAAACTATTATTAATTACACGATTTTTCTTTTTAAATACACCTACACAAATTTAATGTATTGTTATATATATCGTTATACGATGCTCGTATTGGTGGGGGGATGCGCAGGGGAACGGAGCACCTCTACTAATTTGTTTTAATTTTTTGCACGCCCCTACTATTTTATTATACTGGAATAGGAGAATAGATGAACATACGAATGGTGAATATATAACATTGACACAACATAAGTTATTTTATCCGTTATAATGGGTAGTGATTATAATCAATCGAGATTTTGATAACAAGCGCGTCCTTGTACACGGTAAACGTCATAAAGTTTATAACGGTTACTGTTCTAATATTCTAATATAGTTTCTGAGTCAAATTTTGATTGATGAACTTGTGTCTTTTTTTATTGTTGTAGTTGAACTATTATTTTTGTCGAACGCGATCCTTCTTTTGTTGACAGATTCTTGTTTGGTAGAGGGAAGCAACGTTTCACATGACTTTTGCCAACAAATTGCAACTGAAAAACTGCAGATGTGCCGAGTGAAAGTTTTTCTCGAGAAGGTCCTAGTTCAGGTTAATCAGGAACTTTTTGGTATAGTTAATCACTAAAAACATTTTGACAATTTATCATAATAATAATCACCACTTGTATACTATTATGTTATCATAAACACGAAAGAATAATCTTCTGTAACCAACATCCACCTCCCTCTCTCCTCAAAAGCTTTTCTTTTAGATTTATTACAAAATCGCCAAATTTGAAAAAAAATTTTTAAGAAAACATCGGTCACATCGAAACAAAGAAAGTTATAGAGAATCTACAAATACAGATGTACTCCGAAGAAGTCACAGAATCCAGTGTTATCAATCCTACTGCTCTTGGACACTGCGTTGGCGCTCAATTCAAGTACTCCGAGAACTTTTTGATCCCACTACGTACATTTACTTTTTTTAGACGTGGTCAAACTTTCAGATTTTTGATTTTCGAATTAGTTTTCACAATAATCGGGGAAAAACGTAGGAAAGCTAGGTTAATAAAAAATGATGGCACTTCAAATTATGTATTACTGAACTGCGCTCGGAATCGTCTTTCGTCAAGCAATAGTTTATCATTGTTTACAGATATAAATAAAATAACCTTATGCATCCGACCTTCCCAACTTTTCACATACAGCAGTGATCGCTCCCATCCCTAATATCAGTTACTTTTTTCTTCTTCTCCTTTTTTAATTTTTTTGTACTGTGTATACAAAAATTATACCAGAAAAATTGCCCCTCTACATTCGATGTAGACTTTTCTCAAAGAAAAATTTTCTAGGAGTGGCGCTTTGTGTAGGTCATTTTTGATTTTCTCTCGAGTTTCCTCATCAAATATGAAAACGATAAAACTGAGGAAAACGGGAAAATGTACGAAATATATATATTAGTAAAATATTACGATTTTTATTTCTTATGGACAATATTTTCTACCAGCAATTTTACTCCAATTTATAATTTTAGCAATTATTTAAAATGCAATTTGACTGGAAAGGTACTTTAAGGATGTCCTCTTTTAATTTTCCCAGACTTTTTCTCAATAAATAGGAAAAACAGGGAAATTAACGATATGTAGGTACTTAGTTGAACGATATTTTGGACTTCTTTTTTCCTGTGGATAACTTTTCTATCAGCAATTATGCTCTAAATTTTTTTAAAAGGAAATTTGTTTGAGGAGGCATTTTAGAGAGGTCATTTTTTTATTTTCTCAGGAATTTTCCCGAAAAATGTGTAGAACCGAAAAAAACAAAGGAACATCTGGAAAATTAGTATATTTAACAAATATTATCAAAGAAAATATACATATAAAGCCTATTCAGTTATTTAAATTATTATTTGACAAAGCATTAATATCAACTAAATCCGCTCAGAATTGCTTTTTCGTTAGAAATAGTTTATCGTTGCTTACAGACATAAATTAAATAACTTTATGCAACCTTCTCCACTACCCACCCAAAACAGTGGCCGTACCTATCCCCAGTATCAACATAATTTTTATTGTGAAATTATTGTAAGAGAATTATTATTTACGAAATTTATTGACAATATAATTAAATAACATCATATAACAGAAGTTAAATGCAATTATATAGGTATTTCATAAGTGTACAGACTATGTACAGTCTGTCTTTGAAAAGGTGTCGCGTCATTTCAACGCGAGACAATTAGGCACATGGCACATTTTGACGCAACTATATATATTTCAATGAATTTTTTTTTTTTTAATTATTATTATTAATTTATTTTTCAAAATAAATGTATATATAAAATAAAAATAAAATAAATTGTTATCAAACATAAAATATTTAATCTTTAGAAATATCTAAAATATTATTACATGTATACATTTATTTTGAAAAATAAATTAAAAATAATTGCGCCATGCGCCTAATTGTCTCGCGTCAAAATGACCGCGTCCAGTTAACGCGCGTCGAAATTACCACTACGTCATTACGTACATTCCCATAAAAATATAGTCAATAGTAAAAAAAAAAAAAATATAAATTTTAATTATTTCAATCTCTTACAATACTAAATCGCTGTGCGTGGAAAGTTAAAAACAAACTCAATAGAAAAATAAAAAAAAAATAATATTAGTAATAGTTTATATTTTCTATCTCTCAAATCAATGAACATTTATCTACCGGTTTTAGGTTATTTCCAAAAAAAAAAAAATGACAACTTTTAAAAAGGGCTAAATTGATTTTTATAATGAATTTGGTTAAAACTATTATTACTGATTTCTAAATAATTTTGAGATTCAATGAAAAAAAAGAGCTGATACTGGGGATGGGAGCGACCACTGCTGTATGTGAAAAGTTGGGAAGGTCGGATACATAAGGTTATTTTATTTATATCTGTAAGCAATGATAAACCATTGCTTGACGAAAGACGATTCCGAGCGCAGTTCAGTAATACATAATTTGAAGTGCCATAATTTTTTATTAACCTAGCTTTCCTACGTTTTTTCCCGATTATTGTGAAAACTAATTCGAAAATCAAAAAAAAAGATCATAGATAAAACTGACTTTTAGAAAAGGTGCACTTATACATTGGAGTAAGTTTTCTAGTATAAAAGTGGTTTACAGTATAAAAAAAGTACCATTGTATAAAAATTTAAAAAAAGTCGTCCAATGATAATGAAAATTTTACCCACGTCTAAGTAAGTCCAATATAGGTATTATTATCAAGTTTCAAGTCTCTGCGTGTATTTATAACCAAATTACAACAAAAAAACTACCAATATTAAAATTCCTTAAAAACTCAAAAGTGGTTAAAAACTTTTGGCAATGATACCGTAAGAAAGTAAATCAATAAGGCAACAGAAAAAGTGTGTTGTGATTTTTCGATTAAATCATTTTCTCTGGTAGAAAACGTCGTTCGTGTTTTTATAAAATAATGAAATTTTGAAAATGACCTCTTTAAAATACTATTTAAAACTTGAGAACTTGAGCTTACAGAAAAGTTGCTACACGTAAAAATCGGAACTACTTTACTAAGAAATGTCCACAGACTAGGAAAAAAAAAAAATAAACATCTTAGTAAAACCAATAGCTCCCTCGCTACGCTCGGAATCTAAAAGACGTCCTGGTAAAATAAAGATGGGTGTAGCCGCTTTTATAGGTAATTTATTGTATACCTATAAGTAACGATAAGCCATTGCTTACAAAAAAATGTTTCTGAAGGGAGTTTAGTTGATAGTGATGCTTTGTCAAAAATATACGTGTCATATTACAGTAAAATAATTAAATAGGTTTTCTATATTTTCCGTAATAATATTTATTTAATGTTGTACCGATTTTCCAGTTTTCCTACATTTTTCCCAGTTTTATCTTGGTTTTTCACATTTACCTGGAAAACTAATATTAATTATAATATTTATTAAATATAAATGTATGGAATAATATTTATTTAATGTACGTTTTTCGTATTTGATGACAAAACTCTCGAAAAAATCGAAAAATGACTCACTTCAAGTATCTTCCCAGTTAAGTTTACTTTTAGAAAAAGTGCTATTATTATAAATTGGAGCAAAATTCCTGGTAGAAAAGTTGTGCACAGAAAAATAAAAATGTAACATTATAGTAATATATTTCGTACATTTTACCGGTTTTTTTTTTCGGTTTTTCAAATTTGATGAGAAAACTCTTGAGAAAAACGAAAATAACCTCTTTTAAGTACCTCTCCACACTGAATTTCTTTCAGAAAAATGTCTGCATTTAAATGTCGGAGCAATTCTTGTGGTAGAAAAGTTGCACACAGATAAAAAAAATAATAATAAACATCTTTGTAAAACCATAAGCTTCTTCGTTCCACTTAGAATCTAAAAAATAATCAAAAGTTCATATTATTATATACACTATGCACACATAAAATTTATATTTTTAAGTACTTATATATTATTTTCATTACACAAATTCGTTTTGTATTTACAACTAAAAGCGTCAACAAAAAAGTATCCACATGTAAAATAGACATGATATTTTTGTTTATTTGAAATAGCGTATACAAAAAATTATCTAAATATGTATTAGGGTATTCCTTATTTTTGGACCTATTTCCTAAAAACTAAATCAAAATAATTTTAAAAATCCTGTTATTTTTTCAAATTTTTACTTTGGCGCTAGATGACTGGTTTAATTTTCTCCTTTAAAATATTCTTGTTCTTTGAATGTTTAAAACTTACGTGTATCAGTTAAAATTAATTAAAGTAAAAGACTTTAATTTGTCAATATGCTCAGTATATCTGTAAAACTTCTTAACTAGCTGGTATTTAACTATCCCCGTTATCTCCGTATCTAACAGCACCCGTTGGACACCATTTAACGCCATAATGAAAAATCTGAAAATATTACAGGATAAAAAAGCTATTTTGAACTAGTCTTTTCACTGATGAATTTTGAATTTTTAGAAAACTCAAATAAGGAACGCTCTATTATGCATACCTGTTTAATAAGGATAAAAAATGCTATATTTTGCGGCAATTTTTTCGGAACCGATATAGGTATAAGCAGGGTTCCAACGTTAAAATGTTTGCACCTAAACAAATTGATACCCTTGCGCCCCCCCCCTTTATAATTGTCACTGAGGTTTTTTTTTTCTTACGATTATATATAAAATGTTAACACACACAATCGTTAGCTCGGAAATAATGAGTCGTACAACGGCGGCGATCGATCTTTACAGCATGCACCACTGCTGTGGGTCGTTGCACTAGATTCTCGTGGAACTGTAGTCGCTTCCAAGTGCTGAACTCTTTGTATTTCCGCGGATCGGACGCTAACTTGAAAAGATCTCGGGCCACGACACCCGAGCAGCCATGAGAACGCGAAATAAACAGACAAAACGATCAACAATCCGGCCGTGATTTTAATCCCGACAGTCGAGTTGAATAGACCGGCACTGGCTTAAAAAATAATAAAAAAACATGATCTTTAATAAATTATAGCCCATGGGTAAAAATATAAAAAATGTAAGGGGGCAAAAAACGCAAAAGTAAAAAAAACGTGCCTACTTTGATGTTTTTATATCCTTAAATGTTTATATATGTATATCATTCTGTATACGATAATGCGAAATTAGAATGGGTACGCTAAAATATTTGTTGAAAATAGAAGGTACTCCAGACCCCCTTCATTGATTTAAGCACTGCCTATAGGTGAAAATTTACGCTAATAAATGTTTACGCCCGAAGAGCAAGAGATCATCACTAGTAGAACGCCTAGTATATGGATGATGATGCACAATATTTCCAATCTAAGATAACACAATTATTACTATTTATACAAATCATATTATAGTATTTTTTTATAAAATCGTTTTCTAAATTAATTACAATTTCTTAGAAGCCCCTCCCTCTATTTAATCCGGCTCTTATTACTGAAATGCAAATGTTACTTATAATCGATCATATACTAACCACCAAGCGCAGTCGTCGGACGACAACCACTCTCGTCCTTACAGTCCTTGTATGGGCAGTTAAGTTTCCCATCATGGAAAAATCGTTCGTAAATACAAGTTCTAGAACCGCAACTTTTCCACATTCCGTTATCACCGTCGCATTCTGTGCGCAAACAACAGTGGTGATCAAATGCATTTTCGATAAGGAATAAGGATAATTGTATAACAACAACTATTATTTAAATAATTCCTTTTTTTATAAATATTGAAAAGAAATGAAGTCATGGCGGGATATATCCTCATCACTACCCCTCCTCCGTTTTACCGCCCTTGGCAGAATACAGAATACAGAAATATCGTTTTCTATGATGATATAAATTCCTACGAACGGCCGACAGGCAAAATAATAATTAATAACATTACATTATACGAAATGTGCATAGATACCTCGGTACAGTGTGAATACAATTTCGAAATGCAATTCTTCGTCATCGTCTAGCGATTTGTTTCGCAGGTGTATTTTGAATTCGATTAAGCCCCGGTGGTCGATGAATGAATTCCTTATCAGTTCATCGTCCCGGGTATTTTTGTCGAACTCGAAATCGTGATAATCATCGCGATCCCGGATGTTTCCGCATATTTTGGGACCCCATGTTTCCGGTGACCGTATCTTTATATTAATAATGTCTCCGATACTTATCTTTTCTTCGGTGTGTCGAAACTACAATATAATACAGAAAAAAATATAGGCATGTTATCGAATAAATCGCAATAAATAATAACAATGACATAATATCGCTGTAGGTTAGGTTAGGTTATATTACTTGAACGTAATCGATACAATCTCCTTGAGCGTTACGCCTGAAAGACATGCGCTGCACGACGGCAAACGCGCCGAATTCCAACGGGGACGTAAGTATAAAACGACAGTTGAATTCACGTTCGCCAGTCCACCGTTGGATGGTGGGCCCGGTTTTGATAACCAAAGCCGATTCGTCTTCGAGACTGATTACGTTTAGATTGTTAACAAGACCACATACGGTATCGTTTTCCAAGATATCTGTGAACAAATTTGAAAAAAGCAAACAGTATTTTTAGACACATAGAGTTTGGAGTGAATGCATACAATTAAGAGTACATTAAATTTATCTACTATAAATGATGATCGAGAATGCAATATTGAATGTGATAATATATATTGTCAAAAAAAAAAAAAAGCTGATATTAGGGGCACGTGCAGCCACTGTTGTAGGTAGGTATTTTTTTGTTTTTCATTTTTTGTTATCAATGGTTTATCGTCAGTTACAGGTATAAATGAAATAACTTATGTATCCTATCTTCCCAACCACTCACCTACAACAGTGACCGCACCCGTCCACAGTATCTGCTTAGTAACCCTCAAAATAGGGATACCTCGGTCATTATCGTTAGTTTTTACTGAAAATTGGTGTTATAGCTATAGCTATAGCTGTATCAGATTTAAGATTATTAACTAGAAATAAATTAATTAATATGAAATCAGAAAATTTGTAAATTGTCAAAATATTTGGTTATGGAGTATTTAGAAGATTTCAATGGATTTGATATGTATTCCGAATTAGAATTTTTTAAAAATCAAGCTTATAATTTATTAAATAATTTCAATTCAGGTACTTCTTTAGTGAGCTACTAAAGTGTATTCATAATAGTATTCTTTAAAAGATGTTTATCATAATAGTGAAATTGCACTCGGAACATTTTTAACTATACAGGTGACAATGGCAACTTGTGATAAAAGTTTTAGTAAAATGAAAATTATTATGAACTGGTTAAGGTCTACGTCACAGAACAAATTAATATGAGTACTATATGGATTAAATGTAAAATGGTTACAAAAATCAACTTTGAAAATGTTATAGATTAATTTTAAACTAAAAAGCATGAAAAGTGAAATTTCGAAAAAGTACAAAAGTAAATTTTGTTTTCAAATTTTTATATAAGGTAATAATACGTTTAGTAGTGTTTTCTTATTAAACATTATAATTATTATTATTATGACTAATAATAATAAAATAAATCTTTTATATATGTGCGTGTGTGGACGGAGGGGGAGGGGGGTTAAACAATTTTTTACAAGGGTGAAAATGTGTTAAATGGCCAGGAACACTATTAACCTCACCTATAGTTCTGAAAAAGTTTACAGTATATTAATAGAAGTTGAAAATAAATCGATTCTACGTAAAAAATATTTTGTAATTAATACGAAGCGAGTATAACATTGATAAAATGCATATTATGGTACTGCAATCATTGCATATTTTATACGGATACACTTCGACTGCATTACATTGTTAACATTTTCAAACGAACTGTTCGTAGTGTATCCGTTACATACGCGTTCGATTTTTAAACCATAAATATTTCGATAATATCAATACTATTTACACGAATCTATTCATAATTCTGTTGTATATTGTAATATAAAACATAGGATTTTTAATTTATTTATTATTTAAGAAAAAAAAAACAAGGACTGTTTTATATACGTGTAATATAGTAAATATTACTAATTTATTGCAGAGAACGATGACGGGTGCACCGACTACACAAAATATTATCGGTATTATTGTAATATTATATTTATTTAAATAGTTAAAAAAAATATTCACGTCTAACACTGTATATTTACACATTATTTTTTGTTTTTAATTTATAGTAAGTAAAAATTAATATCAGTATTATTGACTTACTTTCAACGTACCCCGTCCCAGTGGCTCTGGCCGAGTACAACAACGCCAGCAGTCCGTGTAATAGTAACGACGACGAAAAGTCCATTGATAAAAAATTGATTTGATCTTTTTCTTCTGTTTCTGTTCAATAACCAAAATCAAAAAATATCGTCGTTTTGTAGTAAAAATTATCGGGTAATCATTTTCCGTCGTAAATTTGTAACGCCCGTGCAAGTGAAAACATCATCGGTAGACCACCGCCATCGTGTTTGTTACCGACGATCGGTCGAACAACGTCAGACTCGATATTCCAAAATCGAGTAGGCTGCTATCGGCGACCGTCGTTAAAAAAAAATAATAATAATAATAATAATGAAATATTATAGTGTGATAACGCGCTGGCGGTTGTGACCTTTAACGTCATTATTATTACGGTTAAGACGAAACGATTTCGACTGTTATAGGCGTTATGATAAAGTTGTAAATAAAAAAATAATAATAATTAGATATGTTGTTGAAATATTACTAGTAATGATGTACATGAAATACATTATCTTATTTGTTTCGTACAAATGATTTCAGATAAAAAAAAAAAAATGACGAATACATTTAATAAATATTATTACCTACACAATATAGTTATCAACGTGTTGAACGGGTAGTAATACGTAGGAAAAAACATTTTTTCCTTGTAAGTAGATATCAATTGTCATTCAAACCCGTATAAACCCGTATCGAACATCGTCCAACCCCTTCCCGGGAAATATTTAAAGTAGATAACTATATTTATAATACAACAAAGACTAACTACAAGTTTATGTATTAACCCTACAATGAATGACTTTTTATTTATTTATTTTTTGTCCGTTGAGCATTTGAGTATTTACAGGAAAATAAAAAAAAAAATTATTTTTTTTTAAATCCTATTTAGATAAAAGTCATTTTTTACATTGCTGCCGGTAGGCAACATCATGCACTCATGGTCATAATTTTTTTTAAAAATAATGTTTTAAATAATTCAAAACATTGTAACCTGTAATTATAACATAATGCATTGTAGTGTTAAAAATATTTTAACCCCCCCCCCCCTCCCTCCCCACGAAAATTGATCCTGAATACATGCTTGCTCTTACTAATACCAGTCAAATTTGTTTAATTATTTAATTAATTATTAATTTCCCTATATTTAACAGGAAGGGCAAACAAAATTCCAAGAGTCCCCGACATTTACCTGGATTCAACGTTGCTTGCGACTGATGATAATTAGGAATTCGTTGATTTTAAAATAAATAATATTACTAAATTATTTCTAATCGTTTTAATTGTTATAAAATACTTTACATGGAGTAAATGCAGTTAAAAGGTTGCAATAGCACTTCAAAATTATTTCATATCCCTCCCCACAAGAATATCTTATATACGCCTCTGATTCCATCTATTTGTGTATTTTTAGTATAGGTTCTCATTTGAAAAGCCAAAGTTGTTATCGCCACACGTTATTCCATACATTTTGTAAAAATTCTAAGTATTCGAAAATATCG
Organism: Cinara cedri; assembly: GCA_902439185.1. Taxonomy (NCBI): domain Eukaryota; kingdom Metazoa; phylum Arthropoda; class Insecta; order Hemiptera; family Aphididae; genus Cinara; species Cinara cedri. The sequence continues at coordinate 1,142,020 of CABPRJ010001897.1, forward strand.
GTTTTAACATTTAATAATTCCAAAAATTAGAATTTAAATACATGCAAAAGATAACCAAAAAATGGGATGAACATGCATAATGAATCACTATATATGTGTAAATTTATTTTCAGAATTCATTTTGAACTTGTTAATGTAAATTTCAGTGATTCTCAAAGATCTCATACTACAAAAGCATCTTATACGTTTTTCAAGGAAGTTACATCCACAAAACAATTACCAAGAGATACTCCTGGGAAAAATTCTGTTCGTAGAATTATGTTTCATCGAGACGGTACGGTTAAAAATATTAATTTTCTTTAGGTTTATTAACTTGTCAGACCTAAAATAAATCATTTTTATAATTTAGTTTACTGCCAAATATATTCTAGTTCCTGTATAAAAATTGTGTCATAAATTAATAATTGTTTGTACTACTCGTAAAATCATTCTTAAATATAGTTTGTATATTGCGTATTTTAGATTCTAATTGTAGTGAAGAATGTATTGGTTTTACTAGAAAAAGCAAACATAATTTCTTTTTTTAAATATGGTAAAATTTACGAAACATTTGAGCCATTTTTAAGCTTTTTATACAAATGTTTTTATTTTTATTGAAATTCAGTTAAAAATATTTATATCGATTCTATAAACATAAAACTGGGACAACAATTTATATTTGCCTTTTCTAGACGTAGGCAAATTTTCAACAAATTTAAACCATTTTTGAGATGTTTATAGACATTTTAATTTTGCAAGTTTTGTACGTAATTTTTATTCGGCAAGTACTCTGTGGTAAATTGAATAGACTTAACAGAAATGCTTGAAATTTACAGAAGGTTCATTAAGATTTTAATATCAAATTTTGACGAAAATCGTTTGAGTATATGTGGAACAAATCTAATTTTTCAATTTTTTTTTTTCTAACATATGTATATTGCTAATTTAAGAACGATGGTGAAGTCAAAAGCGGACTGACTAAGTTTCGGCTAAGCTTTTTAAAATTCTAATGTTATGCAGGTATTAAATGTTATGTTAAACAACTTTATATTAATGTTATCAAGAAATATTTATTGTGATCTATTGGTTATACATACCTATTAAAATCCTAGAAGTCCAGCGTTCAAACCCGGGATACAAACAAAATTGTTTGCATTTTTTTTTCCTTTTACCTAAACAAGGAAAAAAAAATGCATTTTGGGTATATCCAAGCCATCGTTTGCTTGAACTATTTTAATCGCAAAATACCCATCTATTTGTTGTGCAAACTTTTCTACCAGAAATCTTGATCTGATGTATCAAGTGTAGTTTATTTTCTGAAAAGAGATTTTGTCTCCATGTTAATTTAAGGAGATCGTTTTTTTATTTTTTTAAAATAGGTTTTAATTTTATCTGGGAAAACCCTAGATAAAATGTCAAAAAACGGAAAATTTACAAAATGTAGGTATTAGTAAAAAAATATTATAGCCTTTTTTTTTTCTGTGTACAACTTTTCTACCAGCAAATAGGCTCCGATTTAAAATGATAGCAGTTTTTCTGAAAGGAAATCTGACTAGGAACGTACTTTAAGGAGGTCGTTTTTCGATTTTCCCAATAGTTTTCCCAGCAAATGTGAAAAACCGGGAAAAAACACGGGAAAACGGGAAAATCGATACAATATTAAACAAATATTATTGAAGAAAATGTACAATGCTTATTTAATTATTTTACCATAATATGACATGAATATTGTTGACAGAGCACCACTATCAACTGAACTGCGCACAGAATCTTTTTTTCGTTATCAATAGTTTATCGTTGCTTAAAGACATACACTAAATTACCTATAAACAGTGGCTGCACCCGCCTCCATCATCCTAGGACGTCTTTTTTTTCTTCTTTTTTTTTTCTATCAGTATATAATGTAAACAATAGTGATTGACCCCGTATAGCACGAATAATAATTGTTCTACTGTTAAACAATAATATTGTACTCGAAACATATAATGAAGTAAAAACCGCAGAACTTGTAAAACGTTCGTTGGCGTATTAGATTCCGAGTCCTTGTTTGTACATTCAGACTATAAGTCTTCTGTTAATTATGTGCAAATAGAGCGTATTCAAATAATACACATCATATTAATTTTATATTCCACGCACTGACGTACCTATAGATAACTTATTATAAACTATAATACATTAAACATAATCAAAATGTCTTTACAATCAATCACTTACCTAATACCAATTAAATGACAGCTGCGGATGTTCAAACCGAATCTCATACATATTGAACAAGAAAACAAATGTATTGTAATATTTGTATATAATTTTACGACGCCATAACCATAAACTGTAGTTCCATTAATTTTTTCCCCGATTATGTGTTTTCCTTTTACAAACCGTGTAATCCGTTCACTGGTACAATTATAACGAAAATTATAGTGTTACTCTCTGATTTAATTTAATTTTAACCTCCTATACCTATTATTTTTAAAACCAGGGTTCACACGTTTTACACATAAATGTATAATAATTGATATATTCTACGTATAACCAATACTCGAATTGGTGGGGGAGTCGGTCAAAGGGTCGGAGCTCCTCTATCATTTTTTTTTTTTTTATTTTTTTCGCGTACCCGAACTGTATTTTTTTACTGGGACGGAAGGACTGCACAAACTAATGTCCAAAATAATTTTTATCAAATATGGATTTCAATTAATGGCACAAATAATAATGAATTTTACTATTTTTGATATTAGTTTGATATTATCATCTTTTCTATGGTCCTATATTTTTTACCATATGGTAGGTATATCGATATTTTATCGCACGGTACCACAATAACCAAACGCATACCGCATAGTTCAATTTATTTAACTAAGCTTTTGAACATGCGGTTACCATAAAGTAATTACTCTATGGTATAAAACCAGGAAAACGAAAAAATCGGCACAATATTAAACGAATATTATCAAAGAAAATATATAATACTTATTTAATTATTTCACTATAATATATATTGTTCTATAATACTATCAACTGAACTGCGCTCAGAATCGTTTTTTCGTTAGCAATGACTAGGTTCGTCATCGTGGCTTACAGATATACATTAAATTAGCTATAACAATGGCTGCACCCGTCTCCATTATCCTAGGACGTCTTTTTATTTTAATAATATGATATAATTCAATATTATATTATATAATTATATTTTTAATATAATTCATAATACATTTGTTGTTTGGTAAAAAGTTTGAAGTTCTCTCAGTTCATTACGATATGTTTCATCGTCTATCCCATCATTATAACACATATAATGTCTATTGCAAGAGAATTTCACAGGGATCATCGCCTTTAGCTTAATTAGCTTCAATTTTTTTCCTAAATAGGAATTGTAAATATAGTTACAAGTAGGCCAATTCCCAAACGGCACCCGTTTTTGACAACACGACTTCCTTCCTACTTCATACAGACTTAGAACTATTTGAAAAGAGTTGTGTTCAATCAGCGTATAGATAGGGAATATTGCATCGGCCCATCGAGTTTTAGTATTTTGATTAGTTCAAAATCATAAAAAAAAAAAAAAAATTGACGTAAATTTAATTAAAAAAATACAATATTGTACTTATTACACGCGACCCATCAAGATTTTCTCGACGACTCACTGATTAAATCCGGGCTTGTATGGATTTATGTACCTATTTAAAATAGGACTTGGAACGAAATTTTTAAATTGTTGGTTTGAGCTCATTTACTTAATTTTTCCCAATTCGAACACTGTGTATTATTATACACAGTAATAATAGATTAAGTATATTTTACAACTATATTATAATCATACTATTTTTTATTTGAATGATTTTCATTTTTTGACTCGTATAAGTTATAACTTCAAAATATATACATAATTAAATAATGAATAAATAACATAGGTATATCAATACATATATTTCCACGAGGATTCAACAAATGCAATAACTTTTGTTCTATTCAATATTTTTGTTATATTTGTTTTTAAATAATTAGATTCTTAGCTCTGCAGTTTATATATGAACATTTTTTTTTTTTGAGGTAGGAGGACTTCAAATGATAAATTTAAAATTTTACTAGAATTAAAAAAATTTAAAATAACCATGTTGTAAAATAGATTTTTAGAAAATGTTTTGTGGTTGAAACATTTGTTAAAGTAGGGTCTTTTATTTTATACGATTTTTTTAAAGTTTTTGCAAATATGAATATCACACTATTTAATCAGTTATTAGTCAGAGCATATGACAAGGGTTTTTTTTTCCATGAGTCATTATCATGCAATAATATTACCATATCATAGATATGAGGTCAATCAATTAATAATGAAATTTATGTCGACAAACAATATTATTTTGATCGAAAAGAAAATTATTATCAAATTTTCAAAAAATCGTAGAAAATAAAAGATCATACTTTAACAAAAGTTTCAACTATCAAAAATTTTCTAAAAATTACTATTTTGATTTTCTTTTTTAAATTATAGTAAAATTTTAATTTTTTTATTTTAAGTCCCCTTCCCTCTTAAAAAAAAATGTTTATATATAAACTGTAGTGCAGGGGCATATTAATTATTTAAAAAAATATACATCAAAAATATTGTATAGAACAAAAATTATTGCATTTGTCGAATTATCGTGGGACACTCTGTATATACATATAATATTTTTTATAGAAACTCTTAATTACAAAATAATTAAGCAAGATTAATGAATAATTAATAATAAATTATATTATTTAATGATATTTACTATTCAAGCTTAATTATATTAGCAATTTAATATTTTTTACTAAATATTTTATAAAATAGTAATCCAAACTATACAATAAAAATTAAAAACAATTTTTCACATCTTAGGTATGCAGGGTGTCCTACAGTATTATCTTTATACAAATAATTCTGGTAATATTTATTTATTTTTTTTTAATCAGGTTTTGTGTGAGGTGAACCATATGTAAAGAATAGTTAAATTTTTATTTTCATCCCTTAATCACTGAAAAAAATACATTTTTATTTTTCTACTTTTTAAAATTTTCAAAAAAGCCATTTTGTAAAATATATTGTTCTGAAAATTGTAATGTGTCATGCATTCATACCCAATCAATAGTTTCTTAATAATAGCCGTTTTAATTTCTAGAAATTTGGCGTGAAAATAATTGATTTGCAATAGAATAACACGTTATGCGAAAAGGAATCACAATCAGCACTTATCTTTTTTTGAATATTAATTTTTTTCACGTCTATTTTCTATAAATTAAAATTACTATGACTAAGATACTATTGATACTAAAATATATACTACTATAAATAGATACTAAAATTACTATTTTGAAAATTTTAAAAAGTGAACAAATAAAATGTCATTTTTTTCAGTGTTTAAGGGATGAAAATAAAAATTTATTTTTTCTCTACATATGTGTCCCTTTCAGACAACACATGATTGAAAAAAATAAATGAATATTGACATAGTTATTAGTATTAGTATGACAACACTGTAGGACACCTGTATCTACACAAATATGTGGAATTTAAATAATTGAATAAAAAAAATATTGATTACAGTATATAAATTTTATCTATGTATAAAAATAATACAAATAATGTATAGCACAAATTATATATTATCAATTTTGATGTATACAACTTATACACAAAAATGCACCCAACTATGGTTAAAACTACTATGGTGTATGAAATACAATAAACCAATATAGTATTTATCGTTGCATCGTGTTTTTAATAGATTATACCTAGTTGAAAATGTAAACAATGTAAGTACCTACATATAAATAATAATCGACAAAGTCATTAATTATTCTCGAGGTTAATTATATTTATACTAATGTTGGTTAATACAAATTCACATTAACAATTATTGTATAAATCGATTTTTAAATAAAATCCGACGCAATAAATATATACCAAACAGTTATCCGTTTGATACCACGTTACGGCATTCACTTTGGCCGACTATTAGATATTTACTTATCCAATCCTCTACTTTCTTCCTAGACTCGTTAACCGCCTTGTGTGAAATATTGGACTTGCCAAAGTCCAAATTCTTGTCAGCGATGCAGTACGGTTGGGCGATCACAAACTCTTCGGCGTCCCGACCATACAGAGCTCCTTCCAGACATTTCCGAAGTTCCCGGGCCCCAGCAGCCGACTTGTCGTCTTTGCCGTCATGATGGCATTTGTCAATCGTACGCATCCGTGAAGTCAGATCGCCCGTTTTCGGGACTACTAAAGTCTCCGATCCGGTAACGGCCCGGCTGACTCCCAGAGGAGGATACACCGCGCTCACGTCTCGTAAAGCCTCGTCCCAGTGCTCGTAAAAGTCTCCAGTCACCTCATCTTCGGCCACCTCCTCTTCAACCGCCACCGCTGCCGCGGCTGCGTTGTAAGCCGACGAAAATCCCACCGAATCGCAATCGCTGAGCTCCAGTCCACCACCGTATTCCGCCAAAATCCGTTTCACGTCCACGTCGTCCACGTCGTCGTCGTCCAGCGACGAACACGAAAATGCCCCCGGTTCGTAAATAGCCACGGAATTGAGACGCTCTTGCACGTAGTCTGCGTACTCCGCATCGCTCGCTATGGACCCCGAAGACGGCATACCGGTTATTGATGTACAATATATTCACGATTTACACGATTTCAGATACAAACAAGCCGATAACCCGAAATAAGTGTCCCGGCAAAGTCCCTATGACTTAGTGGGACAACGACGGTCCTCAATGGCCCTCGGTATTGAAATATAAAACGATCCCGACACAAACGAAATAATAATTAGTTTAAATTAAAAGCATTTCTTGAGAAGAAAAAGAAAAAACGATTTCTATACACACGAAAATAATAATGTGTATACAGACCACGGGCACACGCTTCATTGTCCGTACACGATTTACGAACCCCATCGACACTGTAAATATAAAACAGTACTTTTGGACATTTGTAGGTACGGTAACACAGAGTAACTCCAGCGCAACCGCTTTGTTATGGTTCGTCCGGATGTTTTATCGTTATTGTTGAGTACCTATACACGTTGGTTACACCACCCATTATGAGTAAGTAGACGAATAAGTCAACAACGAACGTACCTATGACTACCGGGAACTATCTGAGGGTAGGGGAGTGCAGAAAAGCATCAATTATACATTTGTATATTTCCCCTGCATGTTATACGGACAGGTGTTTTAAGCCCGGTAAATTTTGTCCTTGAAGATTAAAACTTTAATTTAAGTTAACATAATAAACGTCATGGTTTTGAAATTTTTAGTTTTTACTTGGGTTTTAGTTGGCCAAATTGTCAATACATATATGTATTATTATTCTTATGATTCTGTATTCATATATGTATATATATTCAGCTCTTCATCCAAATGCGATCCAAAACAATACATTTCTAAAAACAAGGGAAGCATTCAAAATCCCGAAAGTCAAAATCCTGGCAGTTAAAATCGCGACAGCTAATATCACAGAATTTCGGTGACATGATTAGTTTGATTACCTATCAGCGTCCCCCCACAATGTATAGGTTGTTGACTAACTAAGCTCATTAAAATTGTAATAGTTGCTAACTTGTACATTTCTTATCTTTGTTTTAGGAGAAAATCTATAAGAACAGTTTTCCAAAAAAAAAAAATATTTGAAGTCGTTAAAAAAATAAAACTATTATAAGTATACATATACTTGTGATATGAAACATTTATGTTATACGTTTTTCATTAAGTACCTATTGATTTTTTTTTTTTTTTTGTAGAACGTTTTCTATAAACAATATTACACATATTGACATTTCTTCGATTTCGAAGCTACATTCCGCCAGGGGCGGATTGAGTCACCGGGAATTCGGGAATTTTCCCGGTAGGTCGCTTCTTCAAATAACTATTTTAAAAAGTATTTTATATCAAAATATTATGTTGAAATACCTATATATTTTGTCGAGAAAATTTTCTTATTGAGAATGGCTATGAGAAAAAAAAGGAACAGGGGTTGTTTTTGTAGACCTATCTGCAACGCATGATACGGTGAATCACAATTTACTATTGAAAAAAATATATAAGTGCACGAATGACTAGCACATCGTACAAATAATATCTCCTATGCTACAAAATTGACGTTTTACAGTCACGCTTAATAATAAATGAAGCAGATGGAGAAATCAACAAAATGGCTTACCGCAGGGTAGTGTACTGGCACCCATGCTATTTAATATATACACCAATGACCAACCAATCACAGAAGAAACTAGACACTTTATATACTCAAAGCACCTGGCTGTAGTAGCACTGCAAGACATAACATACCGAACGTAAGCTTACAAGAACTGTATAATAATTAACAGCGTATTATGCAAGAAACTAATTAACACCAAACCCGGATAAGACACAAATATGCTGCTTTCACCTCCGAAATCGTAAAGCAAAAAGGGAATTCAAAGTTGAGTGGCTTGGAAAAACACAGAACAACCAGTTTATCTAGGGTTAATTTGGACAGAACCCTTACGTATAAAGATCAGTGTAGAAAAACAAAAATGAAAGTCCAAACAAGGAATAACTTATTGCGAAAACTCGCAGGTAGTAAATAGGGTGTCACACCAAACAATATTCGAACTATAGGACTGGTACTATGTTTCTCCACTGGCGATTACGCTTGTCCAGTATGGAACCGGTCGAAACATACTAAACACGTTAATACGACACTGAATAAAACCTGTAGGTTGATAACTGGTCGCCCCAAAGCTACGTCATTAAAATATATCTATCCTTTAGCAGAGATTACTCCGCCAGAAATACGGAGATATGTGGCCACATCTATCGAAAGAACAAAATAAACTATCGACCAAAGGTATCCCATGTGTGATTATTTAGAACCCCGAAGGAGACTTAAATCAAGATGAAGTTTTATTATTAACACAAATGTAATCCAGGACCCCCTCGACCAGCTCCGGCTATGAAAATTAAGAGAAAAACTACTAGCTGAAACACCTGTTCCGCCTGATGAACGATTACCTCCAGGCGGAAACCTACCATGGCCCATATGGAAAACGATTAATAGGCTAAAAGCCGGAGTAGCTAAGACAAGAGTCAACATGGTGAAATGGGAATACCAAGAAGGACCTGATACATATGAATGCGGTGAGAGCTAATCTGATGAACATCTAATAAAATGCCCTCTTGCCCCGCCAAGATACACAACTGACGACTTGGCGCTTGCCAATAAATTTTCTATATCAATAGTCACTAACTGACTGAAACAAACTATTTATCACATTTATATATTTTAACTTATTTTTTAAGACCACTTAATGTATATTTATTTTTATGTTCATAATTTTATTTTTAATGTAATTAGTATTTATTTAATCTAGCACCGGACACGATAAGAAGACCACGTGTATGTATTAAGCATGTCGTGTTGATTTACTAAATTCGGTTAAAATACTGAGCGAGGTGTACATCACATCAACGCTCACATACACCAAACATAGATCAAGTTAATTTAGTTTCCAATGTATAAATATCACGATTAAGTATTTTTCTGAGTCAAAATTCAACAATATGTTAAATATTACGTAAAATCTATTTAATTTTTTCAACTTTATTAACTGTATAAAATAAATTATACAAAAAGTGCACGTCATAGACTTTTTATAATATAATCATAATGTTATAAGAATTTTAATATCAAATTTAATTTTGACAAAAATCGTTTTAGTAAAAAATTATGTGGAAATAGTTACTGGTCCATACAAATTGTTTCAATAAATATTTATTTTACTATAATATAACATATATTATTGAAAAGCAATACTATTAACCGAGCTCCACTCAGAATCATTTTTTTGTTAGCAATTTTTAATTGTTGCATACAGATATACATTAAATTCCCCTCTATACCTTCCTAATTTCTCACCTACAACAGTGGCCCACCCATCGTACAAAGTATGTCAGTCTCTTTTTTTTTTTACACAAATAAATTAAAAAATAATTAATATAATTTCTGCTATTAGCGTGATCCTATGGGGCCCCTATTTTAAGAATAAATCTCAGGACCCCCGGCTATTGGTGAGTATCCGGGTAGGCCAGCCACTGGTTAAACAGAAATAGGTATTTCATAACCTATCAAGATTACTAATGCTGTCAGTAGTTTCTCAAATGGGTTATCTGATTTTTTTTTTTTTTTTGTTACGAATAACTAGCAAACTTGTAATCTCTGTAAAGCTCTTATTAATAAAACATGAGTTAAAAACTATTATAAATACAATTATTTAAGTTTATCATAACATCATGGCAATACTATAATTATAATAAAGTTTACATATTGAAGAAATCTTTTTTCATACATTTTATTTTAAATATTAACTCAAAATAAAAAATTGTATAACTAATTTTATACCATAGTTACAATAGAATACACATTATTTGAATAAGTTGAGCCTCAATAGTATTCATGTATTTTTAAATAATCAAAGACCATAAAAACATTGCCACTAATTTCATAGTGTGAAAACTATAATTTTAATAACAATAAACATATTATTTTTATATTTATAAAACACAATATAATATTTTAAATAAATTACAATAAAATTATATTTAATCATCAGTCTAAGCATTATTTTTTATCACCAAACTTATAATTAATAAATATATTTAGATGTTGAAATGTACTTAATTCATAATAATTATGTATACATTTGTTATCATATTTGTTTAGTAAAAAATGTAGTAAAATTCCTTCACACAAATGATTATTAGTTATGCAATGATTAATAGTTCGTTTAAATAGTAAGGAATAAATTATTTGCTTATAGAAATAAATAGAAATGTAACATTACGAGATAAATTAATATAAACCAGTTATTTTTTTTGTTTTAGTTTCAAATGTATCAGTTTAAAAAATAAAAATGACATAATCTATTAAAAAAAAATCTAATTAATACCAAAAATATTTGAATGCATATACATATATGTATTTCATTCAATTTTAAACAGATTCTCGAAGAATACAAATAATCATCTTTTGATATCAATATGGGAATAGTTAATAAACGTTTTTAAAACACAAAATGTACTTGAGACACCTAAAGGAATAGGAAAAAATATTACAAGTAACGGTTGCAAATTATTTGTGGGTAATTTAAAATTTATTAAGGGCACATGTTTCGGCTTTAAGATGTTTATTAAAAAAAAAAAAAGTAATACAACAAAAACGTATTATTTATACCTTTCAAAAAAAAAAAACTAATAATAATAAAATATACATTTTTTTTTTTTTTACATAATCTGGTGACATAAAAACAGTCTCCATAGTAACTATAGTTGCTTACTACTAATACACAGCGTTGTAAATATATATTAATGTCATAAATCATTATCTAAAATCTAGTTATTTACATTTTACCAAATAAAAAATATTTTTGGTGTTTTTCTTTATAAACATACATATTATGTATACATAATGCGTTTTTTTTGTGTATGTATGTAAAGTTATAGACAAACACACACACACACACACACACACACATATATATATATACATACATAAATATATACTTTTTTATTAATTTTCATGGCTGACTGAAAACAACGCAGTGCATTATAGTAAAGTAACACTTATGAACATAATAACAATTCGTAAATTTTTTATACTTCACGCTTATATCTTAACAATGCTAACAAAAAGAAAAAAAAAACAATAACTTGTACTCAATATTAGCATTAAGTATAGATGTAAATAAGCTCCTATAAACATGTTTCCACATTGCTGTGTTTATTAGTTTTTGAAAGACAGCATGTCCGTACATAAATAACTTCCAATTTATTTGCACTCTCACAATAAATATTAGATAATATTCGATTTACGACTACAAATTTACATGTAAATTATAATTTAATTATAAAAATGACTAGGAACACAATGGGCTTTGACGAGCGCAATTTAATTTGTACGCCACACTTCTTTTATTCTTTTTTTTTCAATGCATTTTGTGGCAGTGACAATTTAACTGTATAAGTGGAGCATATTATTTCATGCACATTTTAATATTTCATTGTAGTATATATTGTATGAAAAAAAAATATAATTATTAACATATGTATTATGTATACCGCAGGACGAACATTTACGAGTTGAATGAATTAGTCTTTTAATATTTAGACATTTAAAAATGTACGAATAAATAAAAAATTAGTGAATATTTAAAAAAAAATTTACCAGCTTCATAAAAAATCGCTGTAGTTTTTACATTTTTTTTCCCTCCAAAAAAAGCAAGGAATAATTTTGTTTTAGAATTAACTTTTTATAAATTCTTTTTCAAGAATTAATTATTTTTAAATAACTTTGTTAAATATACTTTTTGCTATATAATAAATGATTGTTTTAGATTTAAGAAAAAAAAAAATCGTCGAAAAAAGACGATCCTCACAATTTTTTTTTGCTTTTAATATTTTTGTAATTTTTTTTTTTTTTGTTATTTTTTAATTTTTTTTTTTTTTAAAAATATTATAAGTTATCATATACTTTGTCTCGTTTATTGCTTTAAAGTTTTAAGATTGGACGCACATTTTATCTTACATCTTGTGTTTGATTTTTCCGTTTTTGACGTTTATGTGATGATGTGAAATTTCCAAAGTGTGGTTGGTAATTGCCTGTAAACTGGTGTTTATTTCCAGCATGCGGCCGATAGTTTTGATGATTGTTATAATTATTATTATAATTGTTGTTGGTGAAACCACGATGTTGGTAACTATTAGCTGGACTAGTGCATATTATCCTTTGGTTACGTGAAGGTGTGTGACTACCTAAATAGTAAATATATTTTTAATTATATGTAAGTAATTTTAAATTAAATAGGTATTTTATTATTCGTCATTACCAGGATTAATCATTTGATAATGCTGTTGATTATTCCAACTATTATGCCTATAATGATGTGGATATTTACGCCTTGGTTGGTAATTACTATTCTGATCATTCAGATCATTCTGATCACCGTGGTCGCTTAATTTTTCTATACTACTCTCAGAGTCCTAAAACATAATTATTTTACTTGAATTTTATAAATCACTAATTTTTGTAAAAAATATTATTATAAACATTTTAATGTATCATAGATTCATATCTGATTAAGAGTTTCTTGATAATAGCCATTTTAGTTTTTAAAAAATTTACGTGAAAACAATTTTCAATAGAATAACACGTTGCGCAATAATAAATCACAACCAGTATAAGTAGTTCTTTATATTCTATTAAGTTTTTTTTTCTATTGATTAAGGGATGAAAATTAAAATTTAATTTTTCTTTACATTGTATCCCTCTCGCACAAAACCCAATTGAAAAAAAAAAATAAAAATAAATAAATATTGACAGTTATTAGCATAAGGATAACATGTAGGACATAAGTATACATATATATATATATTTTTTTTTTTTCTTTAATTAACACTTACAGATTCTGCTGATCCAGAACCAGAAGACACCGTAGAAGCTCTACTACTAGTATTTGTTGACACACTAACATTGTTACTAATATTACTAGTAGTCAAATAATTATTAATTATTATTCTTTGGGTATTTTGTAGAGCATAAGTATCTCTAACCCACTGCCGGTAGAGTATTACTTTGTCATTAACTCGTACTATTCGTCCAAGTATACTGTAAAGTAAATTGTACATTAAACAATAAGTTTGTTATAATTACAATTCAATAAACTATACAATTATTTATAACAAACAAATATACCTGAACAAAATGTTTATAGAATGAACAAAAACAAACCTAAAATTAGGGGGAACAATTTGAGGGTCAAGAGCAGCTTTTAGTGTGGTAAATGCATATTCAAATACACTTTTTACTTGAAGAGCACCATAAGAACCACGGCCAATATCATTTCCGGGTGTTAATGGATCTTCTATGCATAAAATACTAGGCCTGTGACCTTCGACCATGTCTTTTTGGACCTATAAATAGTATAGTAGATTAATGTTTGTTTATAACAGAACTGTATGCTATTTTTTTACTTCATCTTTAGATATATATAGTCCACCATCTTTCACTCTTATTGCTGTTATCATATAATTAAATTGTTTGCCATAAAGTTCGAAGAACTCTATGAGCAATACGCCTAAATTGGCAGTGGGGTAGTTTAAATCTCCTCTAGGATGTAACTATTCACAAAAACAAGTATAAAGTATAAACTATAACATTAATTTAAATGCATGTATAAAACTTAGTAAATTGTATTAATTATACAATACCTGTAAAAAACTAACAACCATAAGGATCAAACTGTATGAAGATATACCTCCATAAAACACTTCATTCATATCCCTCTGGGCTAAAAATTGCTTTAGTACCAACACTAGTTTAGGAAGCATTGGAAATACATCCATGTAATGTTTAATCATTTCAGCTGATTTAACACCATTATTCATGTTAAAACTAATATCCACCCTAACATCAGTAGCTTTATCCGTCATTTTAACAATTGGAACCTAAGTAAAAAAAACATCTATCAATATAAATCAATCATCTTAAAAACAGAAAAGAATAGTAAATTTCTAAAATACTGATAAAATATAATTATTTACCGATGCCTTGTCAAGAACTTGTATATTGTCATTACAAACACCATTTTTAAGTAGAGCTTGAGCAAGTGAATGCAATGGTAATGTGTCCCATTCACCTATTACGACCAGATCCATATCACTAAAGTAAAAATATTAGGAAATATATTAATAAAACTATTACATACTAAATGATGCAATCTTATAATTATATAAAAATAAAAAATATCTTTATTTTTAATAATTTTCTTTTAGTGAACTATTCCGATTATTGATGTTCACATCACATATATTGTACTTAAACCTATGTATTTTCTGTATTATATTTAATATTTAAGATAAAAACTGTAACAAAAATATTATTGTAAATCCTAGACGTACGTCTATAATTGTAACTGGGTTTGCCCGTTTAAATATACAAATAAATAAATAAATGTGTATTTTCTTATATATATATACATTTTTTTTTATACACGTTTTTTCTATTGAAAATGATATTATTTAAAATAATTTCATACCTAGTAGGTAAATAAAGTCCAGTTCGAAAACTACCAAATACTTCAACTTTAGCTTTAGGCCATTCCGCATGTATAACATTGGTTACACGTTCCAAAACATCGAGCCTCATATTGTGCTCTTCTGGTGTAGCTGACATATATGCGAAAAAGTCTTCTATCTCTTTATGGAGGCTGAATTGAAAAAAAATTGTTTTAATAAAATATCTAACTCATGATTGAACTTTCAAACTTACGTGCAAATTGGTTGACGGTCATAAGTTTTTCCATGTCTCCATGGACACCCGCCAAATTTACCAATATAATGTGATTGCATTTTGTTCATATTGTATGTACTCGCTATATTTGTGAATAAGCCTTGCTCATAAAGATTACTAGTCTTGATTTCTTGATCTTCTATAGAGAAATCAAATTTCCAATCCAATGGCAGAGAATAATCGTCGTCTTCTTCTTCTTCTTGACAAATTTCAGTACTATATTTGTCGTCGTTACTGTCAGTATCTTCAGTTAAGTCCAAAATTCTGGACCAAAATTCTTGAGCGGGACCTACTTGTTCTGGTTGTAGCCAACCTATCTGAGGATCCATTTAATTCATCACTGCTGCAGTGTGGTACACTACAGAAAAATATATATTATAAATTCAGGCATAGTACAAGAATCTTATCAGCACTATGTAAAGCAACCAAAATTTAAAAAATCTATTATAAATATAAATTTTATCCATGCAATGTTTTAGTATATACATAAAATATTTAAGCCAAACTTTGAAAGTCATTTGAAGTCAGAAACAGTTTTAAATACACTATGATTTCTCACCTAGAATATAAATTAACTACCATATTTTAAGAGCCAGTGGATTTTTTATTATAAATTGCATAGGTATGAAAATTAAAATTAACTCTACAAAGCTCTAGTATTTACCTATATTTTAGACAATACAATTTAAATTAGATACATCATATTCTTTAGATATATCAAGTATTTTTCATACATAAATCTATGAATGTAAGTATTATATAAATAAAATTAAATGGGTAGCAGGAAACATAACTTAAGATAGTGAATGTGACAAAAAAAATAATGTTGGTTTTACAATATATGGACTTGGGTAATCAAAAATAACAATTTGAAAAATATACAAATAATCAATAATTAATGGAAAAATGTTATTAAATAAGAAGTACTTCATATGACCCTCGCAATTTATATAAAAATGACAGATAATTATAACTAATTCAAGCCACGAATTAAGAAGAAAATAAATAAGCTAGTTCTCAATAAGTTGTTTACGTTAAAGATGCAAGTAAAAGAAATAACATAACAATTAAATAATAATTCTAAGATAATATATTAAATGACAGGTAATAAGAAGAAAACTGAAAATATACTTTTACATAAACATGATTCAAATACCTAGAATTATTAACAGCAGGATTCATTGCGCCTGAAGAAACAATTCTTATTTTCTGAATATCAATCACCTTAAATCCAAATGTTTACACTATTAAGTATTAACCATATTTTAAAAACAATAGATATTTAATGTCAGTGTGTCTAAATAATCTTAAATTATTATCTGGTTCTTCTTAAATTGTAATGTTATTTATTTTTTTTTTTTTAAATGTACATTAGGTATATTATGACCAATTTATAAGAACTACCCCGCCCATTAAATGTTTTGCTAAACTGTGGTTTTCTGTAACTTGTATGATTTAAATAAAAATGATTGTAAAATTTACCAAGACAAGAAATGATCTCTTCCGATTATTAAATATAAGTTATGATATTGAATGACCTATATTTATTTCACAACATTCATTCTGAAATAAAATAATTGCCGACTAGGTAAACCATTTAATTGTGAATAATGTTCAAAATACAACCACCTGCAACAGTTATCATGTATAATATTAGACATGATATTTTGATTTGGTAATAACTAAGATACACAATTTTAAAACGATTTGAATGAAACGGTAACAATAAATATCAATCGAAAACACTAAGGCCCGATTATCTATGGGGTTTCAGGTTTTCTAAAATATTCTAAGGTAGGTAATTTTTATTTTACCTAGGAACTTTGTAAGTAGGTACACAGTAATGGCAAGTATAATTGATTGTTAAATTATGTGGTTTAATTGTCAAGTGAAATTGTGAAATATACAGGAATGAACATTAATTTAAACAGATATTCAAAGGAGTGGGGTGGAAGTTTTTGATAAATATTGGGGCGGATGATAAAGAGAGGGACATAACAGAAACGTGTGCAGGCCACGAGTGATGTAAGGTGGGCAAGAAGGTGGGTTATCGGAACGAAATACAGATCACAAGTCGGGACTCAAAAACAGCCATTTTGTTGTACCCCAATACTTACTGATAATGCGTACGATAATTCCGACGTAAACGTCGTCGACGGACGCGAGCGGTTCGCTAACAACTGTGTATCGGTACGACTTGTTTATGACGGCCCGTGAAACTTAATCCGCCTTTTGAACGTTTAACATTTAAAAAAAAAAAAAAAAAAAAAACAACGTAATATTATAGATACATGCGTCCGTATAAATTATACGAGTATTAAGAGATTAGTAATAGTGTGTGTTATTGTTGTTTTATACATGAATGTGTGTGAACATTTTCATTTTATTTTGGAAATTCAATGTAATATTAAAAAAAAAAAAAAAAAAAAAAATTGATTGCCCGTTTTCGGATAGAACCAAAACGGAAACACCACTCGTCTTGGAAACGAAAAAAAGCTCATGATAAGAAGACGACAAACATCGATGGCGATTTCATTTTTTTATTTTTCACCCAACGACGCGATATTCCAGTTGAAAATATTATTCTATTTCCGCGTAGTTAGCTCGGTACACAGTTTTATTATTATTGGTAATTATGTCTAATCAAAATGAAAATCGAACGAAAAATAGCAAACAACCATTTGCACACGTTTGTCGAGTACGTTTTTTCTTTTTTTTTTTTTTCCCCCACAGACTATATAGTGCCGTGTAGTGGGCCAGTGGTTTCCCACTATTATCGATATCGCGCGAGCGCGCGCGCGCGCGGGGGAGAGCCGGTCGACCTTCCCCTCCCACCGCACCGCCGGAACAATAATCACGATGGTGTTATCACCATCGACACGGAAAAAAATCATTCTCCTTCGCGACCGCACCACCCGTAATCCATACGTTCCGAGTACTCGACGCCCGACGGACGCCGACGCCGTTCTCCTCCGTGTCCGCCAGTTAATGCTCATTTCGCTTCGCGCAATCCCGTCCGAGACACGCATCTTGACCGCCAATAGTATTATTATTTTTACTATTTTCGAGTTTGCGTTTATTCATAATTGTCTCCAACTGCGACGTACACCCTGCAACCCGGTACACTTTCATATTAACTGCAACACCCCAGGCGTCGTCGTTTATATTCAAAAACCTATCCGAAAATGTCCGCCGAAAAAGTATTGCTAACCGAAGATCCGGCGTACCAGGCGCTCGCCCAACACTATAAATGCGCCGGTTCGTCGTTAAACATGAAGAAACTGTTCGCCGAAGACAATAGCCGTTTCAACAAGTTCAGGTAAGAAACAACACTTGACCTTGGCAGCGTTTTTTTGGCATTCTACGTTGACCTTTGTCAATTAAGAATCCAGTTTCACTTAATACGATTGACACGCGCAAAACACAGGCGTCGGCATTTTCGACTGGTATCAGTAGTGTGTAACATTGTATATTTATACGTTTTAGTGTCGCTCTCTTCGACTCGTAGACTTAATCTATAGCACACTTTTACAGATAATTTATGGGATATCCAGTAATTAATACTACAGTTTTAAATAGTTTGAAAGATATTCCCTAGTTATTATCACTTAATTTAATTCCCAGAATACCCACATTAAAACTGTTAACTGATAAAACTGGCCGATAATTGTTCATAATATGTTTTTAAAAATGAACAAATTGTACACAGCATTAAATTGTTAACAGTTTCGGGGAAAATACTATATTTTCCTTTTATTATTATTATTTTTTTTTATTGTTCCTATGTCAAATTATCAATATCTGATGAATAATACTCAAATAAAACTGATTAAATACTGTTACATTATTTGCCTATATAAATTAACTTTCACAATGGGCAAATTCGACTAGTATTATGTGTGGTTTACCGTAAAAGTTAATTATCCATATCAAGGATAACACAATGAAAGGATAATTTTGTACGTACACTTTTACCAAGGTTTTTTTAATACAATAATTATTTCACCAAGATCCTATATAACCTTGGTCCGTCATTGATTTAATTTCCTACTTCAAACAGTTTTGTTAATCATAACATACAAAAATTGTAAAAGTAAAATTATAAATAAAAAAAATTAATTAGGTAAAAGTTGAGACCTTTATAAATTTATATTTATTTAACAAAATCAAAATTTTAGTTGGAAAACCATTGTGACTTTATAATATTTTGATTTAAGTTAATAATATTTACTTCTAGGTAGGTATGTATTTCTAATTTCTTAGGTAATAATTATGTAGTTTTGGTCACCAAATAAATTATGTGTTGTTAAAAATTTTAAATTTATTAGTTCACTATTTTTGATTTGTATATAATTCAGTTTACAGATAACTACACCTAATGATGGCGATGTATTACTTGATTACTCAAAAAACCGTGTGGATGAAAAAACATTAAACCTATTATTTAATTTGGTAATAAATAGTTAATACCTAGGTACATAATATCATTTTCATAAAACAAATTAGAAAGTTTTTGTTTTATTATTTCATATTTTACTGACCTTATTGAAAAAAATTGAAAAATGTCCTTGATGTTATTTACTTAGTTTATTTTTAGATCAATTCAATAAACATCAGAAATGCATTACCTATTTATAATAATTGTATAAATTGAATTGATTTAGGCTAAATCACGAAAAGTTGAAGAAGCCAGAACTGCTATGTTTTCTGGTGAACGTATTAATATAACTGAAAAACGACCGGTGTTACACATTGCCTTACGCAATCGTTCCAATACGCCAATTGTAGTTGATGGTCAAGATATAATGCCAGAAGTTAACAGCGTTTTAAAGCACATGAAAGAATTCTCTGAAGAAGTAATATACCTCATGTTAAATAACATTTTGCTAATCATATTTCAATTGAATTCAATTATAATTAAGGTAATATCAAAGAAATGGGTAGGATACACCGGAAAAACTATTGAAGATGTTGTCAATATTGGTATTGGAGGATCAGATTTAGTGAGTACTCAAAACCTCAATTTAAAATATGAACTTGGTATTTATCATTCTATTTATAAAATACCTACTTCTATTTTTTCATTTATATATCTACAGCGTATTTCATGATGATATGACAATTGAAATAACTTATTCTATTAAATATTTTAAATTTGTTTGTAATGTCTCTATTTTATGTTTTTACTAAATCTCAGATAGCCATTTTATAAATATAATTTAAAACAAAATGTTTGTGTTACAATTATTTGCTAATGATGAATCATTAAGTTTTAATAAATAAATGAAGTTTACAAAAATCATTAGCAAAATTATTTGTCATCGAAAAATTAGTGAGAATTGATTGATATTATTTTAGTAATTGCAATGAAAACAATTTAAATTAATAGTTTATAATAAATAAATAATGATATTAATACATGTATACATTTATAAAATGATATTATTCTGTTAACTTCAACAAGTTTTAGAAAATTAACAGTTAACCATTAGTAAATATTGGTTTGCCAACATTTTGTTTCAAAATAGATTTTATATAAAATCTTGAATTATACAAAACTAATTTTTTTTAAATTTTAGTTTGTCATTTCTAAATTAAAAGAAAAATTAACAAGAGACTAATAATTATTACAAGAAAAAAAATCTTAGAAATATTAGACAAAACAAAGGTTATTGTATTTGTCAAGTATCTGTGAAACACCCTGTATATATATAGAAAATACTAAACTAAATTTAATTTGTTTATCTAATAAATAAAGCATTGGTGTTTGAGTAAATTATATTATTTGTATTTTAAATGTTTATTTTTGCCATTATAGTTATAGATAATTAGTGCAGCTTTTCTATTTCACATTTAATGATGTGTGAGTATTAATTTTCTTAAAAACTAATTAATGTGCTTTATTATCTTATTATTCTCATCTCGTGGTAATTTGGTATTAGTTGTAATTTACAGTTGGATGTATAATTTTTGAACTTTGAAATTGTTGACATATTATTTTACAATATGAATAAATTAACATTTTTTTCATTTTTAAACTGGTATAATGTAGCGTAACATATTTATTGTTTGTCGTAAAAATATAATATTCTTCTAACCTTCATCAGCTCACATCGTCTAAAGTTTCATTTCTACTTATAAACAGCAATTTGATTGACTATGGAATTTTATAATTTTCATGAGGTTTTCTTTATTTAATTGTCATGTTTTGAAATAATTAGGACTAATAAACCAACACAACAATATCTAACTGAAATTTATACTACCATTTCTTTTCAGGGTCCATTAATGGTAACAGAAGCTTTAAAACCATATGCTGTTGGTCCCCGTGTTCATTTTGTATCAAACATTGATGGAACACATTTAAATGAAGTATTAAAGAAGGTTAATGCGGAAACTGTGTTGTTTATAATTGCTAGCAAAACATTTACTACTCAAGAAACAATAACAAATGCAACATCTGCTAAAAGATGGTTTTTGAAAACTGCTAAAGATGTAAAGTTATTTAATTTACAATCTCAATATGCATAAGATAATTATAAATTTTGCATTATAGGAAACCAGTGTATCCAAGCATTTTGTTGCGCTCTCTACCAACAAAGAAAAAGTTACTGAATTTGGAATTGATGAGCGCAATATGTTTGGCTTTTGGGATTGGGTTGGAGGCCGTTACTCACTATGGTCAGCTATTGGTCTTTCAATATGTTTATCAATTGGTTTTGAGAATTTTGAATCACTTTTGAGTGGTGCACATTTCATGGATCAACATTTTGTTAATACACCATTAGAAAAAAATGTAAGCATCTTTTATTATTTGGTAAATTTATCTAATTAATTTTACTTAACATCAATATTTTCTAGGCACCTGTTATTTTGGCTTTACTAGGAATTTGGTACCATAACTTCCATGGTGCTGAAACACATGCACTTCTACCTTATGATCAGTATTTACATAGATTTGCTGCATACTTTCAACAAGGTGATATGGAATCTAATGGAAAATCAGTTACCATAAATGGTACTAAGATTTCATCTTTTAGTACCGGACCAATAGTCTGGGGTGAACCTGGTACTAATGGTCAACATGCGTTTTACCAACTAATTCATCAAGGTACTCGTCTTATACCTGCTGACTTTATCGCTCCTGCTATTACCCACAATTGTATAAGTGAAGGAATTCATCACAAGGTATTATTAATTTTAGTTCAATTTGTTTTATCAATTAATAAAAATTTATATTTTATAGATTTTAATGGCAAATTTTTTGGCTCAAACTGAAGCACTTATGAAAGGTAAAACTACAGAAGAAGCTCGTAAAGAACTAGAGGGATCTAATTTAGAATCCGCAGAACTTGAAAAGCTTGCCTCACACAAAACATTTTCTGGAAATCGTCCAACAAACTCAATAGTATTCAAACAAATTAGTCCATTTACATTGGGATTATTGATTGGTAAATAGAACTTTTTTTTTGTATAATAATTTTGTTTATTTTATACATATTTTTATTTTTTTTTTATATTTAGCTTTATATGAACAAAAAATATTTGTCCAAGGTATTATTTGGGATATTAATTCATTTGATCAATGGGGGTAAGTTATTTATAATAGTTATTTATTATTCAAATCAGTTATTTAATAATTGACAATGTCCAATTTACAAAAATATTTTTATCGTTTATTAGTGTTACAGTAACACACCTAAATAATATTAATTGAATAATTCAAATATTAATATTTAACAAAATTACAAAAACATTCTATTATTTTGAAAATAATTTTGTTTTTTAGTGTGGAACTGGGAAAACAGTTAGCCAAAAAAATTGAACCTGAACTTCAAACATCTGATGTTATAACAAGCCATGACTCATCTACCAATGGCCTTATTAACTTCATTAAATCCAATTGGTCATAAACTATGAGAGCTAATTATCCAGTCCAACTTTGTTATTATTTACTACCTAAATCTTTGTTAAGAATACAGTAGATTCGTACGAAAAAAAATATATATTTGTATCATTTGTTGTTTTAATGTTTAATTAATGTGCAATAAATTACTAGTTATCATGTCTATGATTATTTTACTTTATTGATAGTTTATATAATATGTAGCTATTTTAACGAGAGGTTGTGATGCAAAAACTGTCCATAGCGTCCTTTAAAATATCAAGAGTTTATCATTGAAATTAAATGTACTTACTATAATAATTTTAATAATTAAAATTATTAATTTGTACATGATAAATGGTGATGCTTTTAATAATGATACTATGAATCTTAAGATTAAATATAATTAAGAATACCTAATGATATCTATAGTTTGCCTATTTTTTTCTTATCATTTATTTGATTTTCTTTTCTTTTTCATATAATTATTTTTCTTAGAACAAAATATTAAAATAAGATACATAAAAAACAATTCTTAATGATCATAAGAAATGCACAATTATATAGTTTATAGTTTGCTATTTTGTAAAATTCTATGTAAGTGTATATGTATAGTATATAAACATTGACTTTAGAAACAAATCAATTTTTTTTTTTCCATCTAATTGTGAAATATGAAAATAATTATAGTTAATATCCTATAAATTTGTGTAAATATTATAAAATATAATTATATTACTTGCATATTATATATAATATTAAATTAATTGTGTAAATGTTGTCTAATGCAACATAATTCTAAATTCCATTCTTAGTAATTAAATTATAATTACTCTAATAAAAAAACTGACGTACTTAGCACAATGAATGGGCCATTGATGCAGATAAAGAAATTGGGAAAATAGGATATAGAAGGAAATTTAATTCATATCTACGCATCAATAAACTTATGCAGTTTCTTTTATAAATGTATGTAAATTTTCCCAATTATTATGAAATCCACTAAGAAAATCAAAAAAATGACCTCACAAAAGTACCATACAGATAAAATTTAATTTCAGAAAAGATTACTACACTTAAAAATCTGAGTAAAATCTGGTAGATTTTCACAGATAAAAAAAAATAAACATCAATTTAAAACCAATACATTCCTTGCTACACTCCAAATTTAAAAATATATTGTAAATTATAACATTGTGCTATTGATAAGTATAACAAAACCATAGAGCCGAAGCATAAATTTAAACTGAATAATATAAACCACACTAATATACTAATATATATTTGTTTAAACTAAACATTAAAAAAATTATCTAAAATGCATAATTTGTAAATGTCTTAAATAAAATATTATATAATCAAATATTCAGAAAACGAATTTTTCAGGAGAGATTTTTTGTCCACTTTACCTAAAGCATTTCTGGGTACTTCTTCAACAATTTTCATTACTGTTGGTACACTATATGGTGGTAATACAGTTTCAGCCCAAGATTTCAATTCCTTTTTAAATTTTTTATGTTCAACATCATTTAAATTTTGTTCATCCATAACAATAAGTGCACCTATTCTTTGTCCCCATGTACTGTCTGGTAATCCAACAACAGCAATATCCTTAACAGCTTTGTTTTGTAACATAACTGTCTCAACATATAAAGCACTAACTTTATAACCTCCAGTTTTAATTATGTCTACTGATTTGCGACCCAATATTTTAAAACTATTGTCTACATATTCTGCTATGTCACCTATAAAAAAAAAAAAACTAATAATTAACAAATGTAAAACAATTATAATACATATAGTTACCAGTTTTAAACCATCCATTATCGTTAAATTCTTTTTTTGTAGATTCAGGTTTACGCCAATATTCCTTAAATACATTATCCCCTTTTATTTGTAAATTGCCAATATAACTGTTATCTTCACCCTGCTTTTTTATGTTGACTGTTTTAATATTTGTATTGTTCCCTTCCACCAAAATAATGTCATCTTTGACAATCTGGACATTAACACCAGGTAGTGGTTGGCCAACAAAACCTAAGATAATGAATTATTAAGTTATAATGATATTGTTTTTAGAAAATATAATATTAACCGGGTTTTCTCTCGCCGTTTAGTGGATTAGAAAGAGCCATTCCAATTTCACTCATACCATATCTTTCTAATAACTTATGACCTGTAATTTGTTCCCACTGGTTAAAAAGTGTACTGGGTAAAGGTGCTGACCCACTAATCATTAGTCTAAAGCAAAACATTTATTTTTTCTAATTTTAATACTAAAATAAAATATAACCGAGTTCAATATAAACAAACTTGCCTAATTTTCTGAGAGCAGACAGCTTTCACATACTCTACCATTCTGTCATTTTTCTCAAATGTTTTCTTATAATTCTCTATAAGTTTTACGTACATAGTAGGCACACCCATAAATATATTAACCCTGTATCCATAGTTTTGTTCTATAGCTAAAAGCCATGTCCATACATCAGTAGCATTAAACTTTGGTAACATAACACATCTAAAAAAAAAAAAAAAACAATAAAAATGATTTTACAATATTTAATTAATATTTAAGTACCTTGCTCCTGTATGAAGGGGGCACATAAGTGCATTCACAATACCATGAATGTGATTTAAAGGAAGTGCATGAAGAATTACATCTTTATTACTCCAACCCCAAGCTTCTTTTAAGCTACAGATTTGTGCATTTAAATTCTTATGAGTCAACACAACACCTAAATAGAAATATATGTACTTATAGAACTCCAAAAATAATATGAATATCTTGTTTAATATCATAAATAGCTGTTTATTTTACCTTTAGGTGGCCCTGTTGATCCAGATGTATAAATGATCATGGCATTTAAATCAAAATGCTCTTCATCACTTATATTGTTATCCACATCCAGTGTATCTATTTTATTATTATCTTCAAATGATGATTTTCCAAGTGGTTTAAAATTCATAGTGACATGGTCTTCGAGCAAAAGATACTTTTGTTGAAATTGTTCTGCCAAAGGGCGAACAATATTTTCAAATTCAGCTGTTGTTAATATAACTTTAGTATCGCTATCATTAATAAAATACTCGAGCATAGCTGCTGGATGATGTGGACTTAAAGGAACAACTAGAAATAAAAATAATGTTTAAACACTAAAAAGATATAAATTTAATACATGCAATTACCAATTTGTCCACTTATCCAAGAAGCCCATTGAGCAACAACATAAGATGCATCATTTGGACATAAAATTGCAACCCGTTCTTGAATTTCGCCATGTAAAAATTGTTCTAATACTTTAGATAATGTGATACTGCTGTTCAATATTGAGGAATAAGTATGCTCTCCAGATTTGTCTATAACTGCAATTTTGTTCGGCCATTGATAGGCTAATCTATACAATTCAAAAATATTTAAAATAAAACAAATAAAATTAATTACTTATAGCTATGTAAGTACTGAATAAAATATGAAATAAATAACCTAAATATTGGACGATACATGTTTGAAAAGTACAAAAAATGTTCAAGACTACTAAGCAATTCAATTTCAATGTTAATATATTTGACCCATTGATAAGAAGGTCCTTTCCGTAATGAATTATTTATAAGTTATACATTTTTTTTTACAAATGTTATTCAATACCACTGTACCTATACTGTTAAATTTTAAAGCCATAGTTAATTATTATGCAACAAGTGATAAAACTTGCACAATTTTAGTATGAAACTACCTGTTTAAAAAGTAAATCTACATTAAATCTACAATGATATATACCTATATATAGGTGCTAGAGAAGAGCCATTCTTGGAGATGTTTTTTAATGCGTCAGAACACAGTTGTCTTATACAACAACTGTAAAAAGGTTTGTACAAGAATTTTCTATACAACACCATTTTCTAATTATATTAAATTTTGAACTAAATTAGTATATTTAACGTGAATAATATTCGTGGCACTTTTCCTAACAAGGACTATTAGTTCTCATTTTAAAACGGAAATTAAATAATAAAAAAAGGCAAATTGGAAAAATTTGTCAATGGACGTCTGGAACCGTGATAAAATAGAATATAGATAAGCACCTATGTAAACATCGGCTCCGGACCGTTCTCCGACAGTTGATAAGAAAAAGAGAAATATTAGAAGTCATGCCAAAACACCGGTACAAAAAAATTTAAAAGCGTCTTTATCCTGCCGGTTGGCCCCACAGACGCGTGAAAAAAAAACAAGGTACTGGTTTGTTATGTTACTATCCCGCCATCAAAAAATTGTATTAAAAATGTTTAGGATTCCCTTGGTATTATGTAAATATATCGTCGAATTATTAGATTAATAATTATCAATAAATAAACTCATTATTTTCTTTATCGGTTTATTATGTAATTATATTATTGATTATTTGTGATAAACTCCTATAGAGTACCAATGTACGCAATTTCCGTAGATTTATTTTATATTTATACGACGTATTTATTGTCGTATGGATGACGGGGGCGATAACAAACCCGAGTGACGGGGCTATAAGGTTTTCACTCGACGCCGCGGGACTGTAACAAACCAGTGCCAAAAACAATATTTGAATATCATCTATGGTCGGTCCTATAGAAACACCGAGATAGATAAAAATGATATAAAATATATTCTACACTAATATAGTATATTCTTATCTACCTCGGCGTCCATTCTGTATAATATCTGTGGGTCCTCGTCATGAACGTATAATATACTGACCCCCGTAAATCATAATATTTCGGTATCAGTAAATATATTACCACAGATTAGATATAGTCTGTAATACCGCCGTGGAATAGATGCATTATGTATTTTGAACACGTTGGATCATATTATATACTGTCAATAATATGATCTAAAGGGGAGTCCTCAACTCTCACCGTGTCGTTTCGTTTCGTGCGTTTTAAACACGGCGCGTTCCTTTTTGATTGCACACAATAATTTAATCCTGTCGTTCTACCAACAGTGATAATGTTGGTGTTATCACTCACTATCACTATTAATTTATCATTCGCCAAAAATGCGCGGTAATTATTGTCGCACATTTGTCTTGTATTATATTAATTATGAATATTTATTATTATTTCGCCATCAATATTTCTCCGTCTATACACTTTCTTTAGGTTTTTTATTATTCATAGTATTTTCTGTCAAAAAAGGCAATGCCATTGTATTATTACCTAAACAGTATCCACTTAATTGATATAGTTCACTAGTATTATACGATTAACTAATAATAATAATAACAAAATACTAAAATTATTTTACTTGATTTTAGTTAATAATATAATATTGCCATTTTTAATAGTTACGTTCTACTGACTACTGGTTCTAGTATATATTGATTTTAAAATCAATGATACAATCTATATTAAAATTACCTATTTGGTATTGTAATTACTAGTACTAGTTTGTGATTTTATATCATAAAGTACAGTTGTGTCAAGGGTTAATACAACAAACTTTTTGTACAAAATGCATAGGTATCTGTCCATAAAAAAATGTACATTTTACGTTTACATTAGATATTAAATACCTTCACAAAGTTCATATTGAATTTAAACTAGTATAAAAATTGAATATGGAATCACATTTAATTTTAATTTAAAATAAAATTACTATAAAATGAAAATTTGAGTACTATTTAAATTTATTATTAAAATGAAAACACAAAGACGTTACCAGTTATAACCAGCACGTCCAAAAGTTGAATTTATTCAACTCTGAGGTATCCGCGGTAACGTCTTGGTAGACACGATCAAAATTTATCTACCATGATAATATGAGCCAATCAAAAAGGAGTATTTCACACGAAACGAAACAACACGGTGAGTTGAAGATTTCTCTAAAGGCCACAACCAAAAAGTATTATAATTTATAGGTTATGCGACATAAATATAAGAAAAATATTATAGATAAAACGGTTAAGGTACCAGTTAGTTGGCCCATGCGTTTGTTAACATATTCATATTGTAACTACCTATGTTTTATTTACAACTATTGAGATCCTGTAACTGTAATCTGTACCTCAAGCAATTCACATAGAGGTGTAAGTAGGTATAGATTATTTAAAGCTATCTATTATTTATAATAGGAGTTATTTGGAAGTTGATAAAATAATTGTAGTGATTTATAAACGAGACAGTTAAACCCCATTTCTTACCTATGCCCCTGACTATAGTGAAACTAAACCTGTGTACAAATAGTTATAGTGTTATACTATAACCTTCATTAATGGAAAATCTAAAATAGATAGTATTGAAAGTTTGTAGAATGTGATCGGAAAATGAAAATACGGTCACGAATTATACTTCATACACGAACAATGTTCTTTTATAAGTAGTTTTTAAATAATTCTAATTTGTTTCCATTCCGTTACAAAAATTATTCAATTACTACATATTAGGTAGATACCTACATAAGTCTAAAGCTAGGACTTAATTTAACCCGTATCTTAGACACGGATAATTATTAATTATTTAATAATATGTCTTCTCTTCAATAATTAACAAGAACAAAAGAAATACATAATATAAAAAAGACGGATATACCTACGTTGCACGTGGGTGCAGCCACTGTTGTAAGTGGGAAGTTAGGAAGGTAGGATACAAACGGGAATTTAATGTACATCTGTAAGCAACGATAAACCATTGCTAACGAACAAACGATTCTGAGAAGAGTTCAACTGATAGTGTTTCTGTTTTTCAACAATATACTTATATATCTATCATATAATGCTGAAATGATTACAATGTGCGTTTCCATGACAACAATGAATGTTTAAAAAATTTTAAAACAATAAAAGATTGACATATTTAGTACGTGGGTGGGCCACTGTTATTGATGAGAAGTTGGCAAGGTAGAGTGAAAGTTTAATATATATCTGTACGCAATGATTAACTATTGCTAACAAAATACGATTCTGAGCGGAGTTCGGTTAATAGTGTTGCTTTGTCAACAATATATAGCCATATATATATATATATATATATATATATATATGTCATAAAATATAATGATATAATATATAATATAATGCATAATAATATGCATTAAATATTTTCTTTAATAATATTTGTTTGATAATGTACCAATTTTCCCGATTTTTCCCATTTATTATTAAAACAGTACGAAAAATCAAAAAAATATATCCTCCCTAAAGTACCCGCCCCAGTCAGATTTCTTTTCGAAAAAAATGCTGCACTTGTATTCGGTGTAAGATTTCTGATATTAAAGTTGTTCACAGATTAAAATAACAATAATAAAATAAACATTATTGCAAAACCAATGCATTCCTCTCGCCTCTCAGAATCTAAAAAAATGTATCGAAAAAAGCTTATAGGAAAAATAATTTCAAGTCAACTGTATTCGTATTTGAATATATACGAATGGGTACCTAAACATCATGGTGGAATTAACAGGTTCACGGATCTAATATTATTATTAATTGTTATCTACGCGTATACGGCCCAACTTGCCAATAAACAAAACACACGTGCAGACGTGTTACTTTGAAACCTGCTTCTTACATGTTATATTTTAAGTTATAATTTATAACATACACGTGCACTACCGCGTGAAAAATGATTAAAAATCGCATTAATTAAACATTCAAATAATAATAAAATAAAACAACCTAATTTTGTCATTATTATAAATATTAATTATGAAGTTCGTCAGTATACATACTTACCTAATATTGTGAAATTGAACAATACTATTATACCTATATCAATACCACGATCTGCATGTTTATTAACCACGTTCGTGGATCACGCGAGGCGCGTGAACTCATAGATAACATATTATAAAAACATATTTTTCATATAATACATTAATATGCACCTATAATATATAGGTACTGTTAGAGCCTACATGTCAAGCGCGCTCGCAGGATAAAATCCCACCCGGAGCAAAACGGAAAAACATTTCATTCTATAAATATTTTAAATTATTGTGGTAAAATGGTATGTCATTATGTGTGATAAAAGTATACACAGTTGACAATCCCAGGAGGGGGAGCAACGGCCCCTTTTTCTCCCCGCTGTGGGCACTCTTGCTGTATAGGCAGATGTATACAAATATTGGGATATCGTGCATTCACTGTTTTATGGTTTAATAATTATTATTTCAGTATTTTTAATTGTTCTTAATAGCCAATATAATTATTTATTATCATATTGGAAATAAGTTTTGATTAATAATTACATTTATTAATTGAATAATTTCTTGAACTTCGTTTGTGTTAAAATTATTTCAATTATAAGTTTATTTTTTAAAAAAATTATTCTTCCGTGTTTAGGAATAGATGTACATACATTTTTATTAAATCTGATTACAAAATAGAGGCTCCACACTTACATCCATTCATAAAAATACATAAACTACATAATCCGATTCGTTCATTGATTAACTTTAAATCTGCTCCAGCTTATAACCATGCTAAATATTTAGACTCTCATAAAAGAAAAATTAAACATTAAAACTGATACTTTTATAAAAAATACTTATGATTTTATTGATAAAATTAACACAATTAATATTATGCCAGGTAACAAAATGATTTTTCTTGACATTAAAAATGTATTTACATCCATTCCTAAACACGAAACGATTAATTGTTTAAAAAATAAACATATACATTTTAATAAATTTAATACAAATAAAGCACAAGAAATAATTCAATCAATAAATGTAATTATTAATCAAAACTATTTCCAATATAATAATAAATGATATTCGCAAAAAGAAGGGTTGGTTTTGAGTGGACCTTTAAGTGCTCTTTTATTTGAAATTTACATGCCAAATTAAGAAACCAATAATATTTACAACAAAATGTACAGTTCATACATAAAAGCATACCTATTATAGATATGATGATGATACCAAATAAACAAGTAGGCAATTTAGTGTTAACTACTTAAACAAAATCATTCAATTTACTCTCGAAGTACAAATTAATAATAAATTTAATTTCTTAGATCTTATAGTTTCCATAATAAACAATAAATTTGATTTTAGTATTTACAGGAAACCTACACAAACTGATTTTATAATACCACACGATTCTAATAACACTCATTCTTAAAAAAATATCATTTTTTAATTTAATATTCTATAGGCTTCAACATAAGCTGAATATTATCTATAATATAGCCCATAGGGACAATTTTAATTAAAATACTATTAAAAAAATGGATAAATGTATTAAAGAAAAAATAATACACAACTCACCAAATAATGTTGTTAACTATTGCAGTATGGAATATCAAAACAATATGTCTAACGAATTCGCTAAAATTCTGAACAGTAATACAAATAACGTAAAAATCACTTTTAAGACTAATAATAATTTAATCAAACATATAAAAAATAGAACCAAAAACTTCATAAAAAATCTCCCTTCTTCTAAAAAAGCTGTTATAGATAAACTTAAATGTAACTGTAATGAATTTTATATAGGTAAGACAAATAGAAATTTTAAAATAAGGTTTAAAGAACAAATTTCTGAAATAAAATTAAAAAAGAACTGATACTGGGGACGGGTGCAGTCACTGTTGTTGGTGGGAAGTTGGGAAGGTAGGATACATAAAGTCACTTCATTTATATCTGTAAGCAACGATAAACCATTGCTTGAAAGACGATTTCGAGTGCAGTTCGGTAATATATAATTTGAAGTGCCGTAATTTTTTTTACGATTTTCGTTTAAATTTTATTTCAAAACGCTTATTACAAAAAAAAAATCGTCCAATGATTTTGGAAATGTTATCACGTCTAGATAAGTCCAATGTAAATATTATTACCAAATTTCAAGTCTACGTGTATTTATAAACAAATTACAGCCAAACGATTCCCAAAAATTAAAATTCCTTAAAAGCCTAAAATTTTTGGTAATGATACTGTAAGAAATTAAATCAAAAAGGCAACAAAAAAAGTGTCTTCTGGTTTTTCGATTAAATCATTTTTCCTGGTAGAAAACATCGTCCGTGTTTTAATAAAATAATGAAATCATGAAATTGTACGGTTTACCAACGTTTTTTGTACTTTTATTTAAAAAATGGAACCGATAGTGAAAAAATGACCTCTTTAAAGTACAATCTAGACAACTTGAGATTTCAGAAAAAGTTTTACACCTAAAAATCGGAGTAAGTTTACTAGAAAAAAATGTGTCTAGAGAGACTAGATCAAAAAAGAAAGAAAAAATAAATAAACAGCATTGCAAAACCAATAGCACCCTCGCTACACTCGGGATCTAAAAGTATGAGTTGATGCAATTTAGAACTAATAACCGAGGGCCAGATTCTTGAACCACGTTCGAAAAATCACTCATGGGACAATTCCCTTAAGGTACGGTTTCCAAGGCGCGACTGAACTTTATCGTGGCGACCGGCGACACTACCGGTCCGAGAGCAGTGTATTGCGACTGTCGCGCGCGACCGTTGATTTATTTCATTCACAAACCAGCTTTTGGGCAGTGTATTTCGACTGTCCCGTACAGCAATATTGCTAAATTGCATTTTTCGGGAGAAGTAGAAGAACAACTGATCGAAATGGTTTTTATTAACACGAAAATACTCGCGAAATTTTGTTTCATTTCGTATTAAATGTCTATTTATTAAAATTGCAAAGTATCCTTCACTTTTTCTATTAAGAAAAAGAGCATCAACTTTTTTTCTCTGTTCGCATTGTGTTGTAATTAATAAATCATCATCCTCTTGCTCTTCTTCAAGAAGAAGTGACATTATTTTATTATTGTTATTAATAATTGTATTCATACTCATAGTAGTAAATGTACAATTTAACTTTAAAACACTGGCCCTCACTGCACGAAAACCACAATGATACTGAATACAGATACAGAATTTGACGGTTTTCTTTACGTCTCGGCGACCATTCGCGCCTAGGAAACCGTACCTTTAGGGTTTTGTCGTACGACATCTGAAATGCTTATTTGATTGTAAAACGCAATTATTTTGTCACAACCAAAATATTTTTCAAATAGACCATATTGGTAAATGGTAACTAATGATATGATAAGATCACCGCCACTTATGTTTTTTGTGATTAACGTTTTTCTCAAATTACCTATTAGTTTTTACAATTATAATTTTTTTTTTAATAATATTATAATGGAAGACGCAAAAAAAATGTACTGTTCTAAACAACAAAAAAAAAACACTCATCGAAATTTTGCAAAAATATCCCCGATTAATTTCTGGGAAGTTTATTTGCACTTTTACATTTGGAGAGAAGTCAGAAATTGATTGACAGAAATTGCTGTACATTTAAATGCACTTCCTAGCTGTGTCATGAATTGAAGTCAGTGGATAAGAGTAAGATATAGTTGTAAATTAGATACCTACTTTGTGCACAAATTTAACTATAGGAAATAATTCTATAATTCTTATTTTATTTTATGTTAAAAGACTTGGTTAGATTACTGCATTAAAGTTACAGTTCAAAAAAAGCAATGATGAATAGACATGTAAATGGTACAGGAGGACTACCAGTAGCACAAAAATTTACTTCAATCGACAACCAAATTTTTGATCTCTTAACCCTCTTCTAATTGATGGAGATGAGAACATTGCAGTGCCAGTTACAACTTTTGAGTTAATTGATATCAATATAAACGGTTAGTTTTTTAAACTTAAATTTAGTCAATTGTCTAATTTATATTGTAATTTTTATAACAATTTATATAAATAATTAAAAATATTAATACTATTAATACTATTTTTAAGACTTAATGAGTGAATTGAAATTTATAAGTCCAAAAAACAATACAAACTATGAAAACTCCATATTTACTATGCAGCCTATTGAGAAAACTAACTGTACAATTAATAATGAAGCCATTGCTACAGTAGAAAGAAAATTTATGTTATTATCAATTATAATTTAAATAATTAAATGTAAATTATATAATTTAATTGAAACTATCTAAAATAGATACCTAATATAAAAAATAAATGTACACACAACTATACATGTATGTATATAGGTTATTATAGTTTTTAAATAAATTAGGTACATAATATATATTAAATTATTATTTTTTTATTATTTGATGAATATCAACTAAAAATGATTCTTTTAATTTTATTTTATAACCAATAATATTTTTCTTGTAGGTGATAGAAACAGTTTAATAATTAACTGCTGCAAAACGTTGAACCAATAGTTTAGACGGTTTAGATGGTAAAGACATCAGTGAAATTGACCAACAAAAACTTAAATTAAAAGAATTATATTATGAAAAACAGGATACACCTGCCAGACCTCCACCTAAGGTGGCTTGGTGATATTATTCCTAATAACCCAAAGCGAATACGCCTTGGTGAAGTGCGGGATGATAAATTTGCTTGCCTGCTTAAAATTATTTTCGAAAATAAAGATACTGTAGCCAGTTTGCTTCTTCGATTCAATTCAGCCAAGCACTCTGGATCTTCTTTTCCCGACGGATTTCAGATGGTCAGTGACAAAACTGTTCTACAACGCAAGTTATGAACGTGCCAAGCAGATTAGAGCGAATAATGGTGAAAAAGACCTGAAAATTATTTTTACCAATGGTATTCCGGAAATTAAGGTTACCATCTCAAAAAATGGAGTTGCGGGTTTATGTCCTCCAGTCAATCAGCCATAGCAAGAGTAATCTATGGCGTTCCAATCTCTAGTTTTTATCAAAACTGCCGTGGACAATCTACATTATTTAATTTCAAATGTAATGTGTATCTACTCTTAATTTTCTGTTTATTGTTCTAACAGAAACTTGGCTAATTGAAAATTTTTCTAATAATGAGCTTAGTCTTTTAAACTACAATATTTTTAGATTTGATAGGTGTATTGCCACCAGTGCATATCTTTGGGGAGGTGGAGTACTTATAGGCATATGTAAGGACATTTCTTCTTTTTGTATTATTATTCCTGAATAAAATGTGGAACAAACTTTTGTTCACTTCTCTATTGGTAAAGATAAATTTGTTTTTGGGGGTGTGTATATTCCTCTGAACTCCTCATCTACCTTATATGAATCCCATATATTATCTATCAAATATATTTTTCATCATTATCCTAACCATACCTTTATTTTTTGTGGTGACTATAACTTGTCTGATATCTTATGGACCAATGATGATTTTGGCTTAATCTGTTCTCTGTCCACAAGTATACCCTGCATTCCTGAATTCTTTAAGGTAATTTTTTTTTTATCAAAACAATAATATTTTTAACAAGTACGGATCCAAGTTAGATCTAGTTTTTAGTAATGTCACGTTAATTATAGTGGAAAATCCCTTGGATCTTTTAGTTCCGGTTGATTACTACCACCCACCTTTAACTATTTCATTGAAATTTAATGCACAATTTCTCGTCTTTAATCGTTCACATACTTTTTATGATTTCAAAAATGCTGACTTTAAAAATATTTAATTGTTTGTTAATCACTTTGATTCAACCTTCTTACTACTAAATGTTGAATCAGTTTTTTGATGCGCTTCATCAGTCTATTTTGCATTACGTGCCTTTGTGTAATTATAACCATTCTCATTTCCCTCCCTGGTTTACCAAAGAGTTAAAAGAAATTTTGTTTCTTAAAAAAAAAAGGATATGTCACATTCAAATCTACTGTTAATATTTCTGACTACCATATTTTCTCACGGGCACGCTTTAAATGAGTCCATAAAATTGATTTGTTAGGGATATATTCCCCGTTTCAAAACATCCTTCATTAATAATCCCTCGTGATTATTGGAAATTTATCAATAAAGATATACCCATAAATGATATACCAAAGGTGTTGAAACTAAATTGTTGTTTATCAATTGACGAGCAGGATGCTGCAAATTTACTCTCATCTTACATTTCCTCTGTTTATACATCTGAAGTTATTGATGTGGATCTACCCAACCATGTAGACTTAAATTATGATTCACGCAATAACCTTATGTCTTTCATGGCTTATCATGGTATTACATGATGTTCAGTCCATTAGTCCAGATGGTTTATCTGGAGAGTTTCTTTTCCAATTAAGATATATTATATCATATCCCCTTTTTTTTGTTTTTTAGGCGGTCTCTTGATGAGGGTATGTTTCTGTTTATATTAAAATTCAGTTTTATAACACCCATTCTAAAATTAGGTAATGTAGCAGGTATAAGAAAATTATCAACCAATATCCATTCTCTTACACTTATCAAAATTATTTAAATCCATAATTTTAAACTGTTTTAAACAAAAATATAAATACAATTATTGATGAACAGATTTCATACTGGCTGATCCACAACCACCTGCAACCTAGTATTAAATAACTTCATATATGATGCCTTCCATTTAACTGCAATAACAAATATATACCTTTAAAAATAATTAAATTTAGTACTAAAAGTTTGACTGAGGACTATACTAACATAAAATTTGTTTTAAATTAAGTGTTTATAGTTAATATTACTTATATAAAGAAGGTTCCTAAAAAGTCAATATTATGTTTTTATTAAGTTTAAATAATTTTGTTACATGTTATTAATTTATAAAATAATTTACAAATAAGTACTTTGTAATATTTATTTATTTTTTTAATAGTTTTATAATGTTATAAGTGATATAAAAATATTTTTTTTTCTGTTCTACCCTATCTGTTGCATAAACATCTTGCTACATTGTCTCTTATTCTTCTACTTTCCACTAATTCAGAATTCAAATTTCTTCCTCGATTATCATCTTCAGGAGTATAATTATTGATCATTCTGAAATCAATTTCTTCCACATTTTCAGCATTCATATCTGAATCTAGAACTATAGCCAATATGCACATATTGTGTAAATAAACACAGGCATTTACAATTTTGCCAGATTTGTTTGGTGTATAGTGTAATATTTGATGCTTTAATAAACACCTAAACTGAGCCTTTAATACACCATTACACCTCTCAATAATACTCTTAGTTGCCATCTGCATTATGTTATACTCTTCTTGTTGTTTCAGCATATGGTGTCAAAAGCCAAAGTTTTAGGGCATATCCTGAATTTCCTACATCATATAAGTTTTTAAGTATAAATATGATTCAAATTAATATTTAATTTAATTTAATTTAAATTTAAAGCTTAAGAAAAATATTAATTTTACCCAGTTAGTATATGCTATTGTCTATGTCTATATAATTCCTCTGAGATTTATTTTTATATCTGTAGATGAATTCTATAAATGGGAATCTGCTGTATTGCCAGGACATTTGGCATTTATACTCATAATATAAAGTGTTGAATTATAAATCTGTTAAACAAAATATATGAATTAGAAAGTTAATTTGATGAATATTGAGTAAAAAGTTATTTAATAAACCTTAACACATTTACTAATTGTACATTTAATAAGTGGTAACCTTTTCTGTTTACAAAAACATACTATGGTACATTTCTATATTGGTTTGTAGGAAGTGCAATTGATGCTCTGCAATGCAGCTCATTTACCACCTTGGGTCAATAGTTCCACCAATAATGTTTTTTTAATTTTCCCTGCTACTGACCCGACGTGGTTTTACCCAAAACCGGTTATCATGAATACATAATTTGAAATAAAATTATTTTCTACGTTGTTGGTATAACAACATTTTAAATTCAACTTGCTTTTCTTGACGTTGGTGTTCACGCAGACTGATATGGCTACGACTTCTTATCATTTTTTCTGAAAACTGTATATTACCCGCCGGCTCTATCAGCTATCCATTGTATATGATCTAAGCTTAAACATCACTTCTTATCATAAGTTAGTAATGTCATTGATAGTATATATTATAGTATACAATTATACAAAATCAATGGTAATTCGTAATGTAGTTTGTTTTATTTGTTACAAGTTTAAATCAATGTAATGACAGTCAACATTACGAAATTTCAAAAGATCCAAATTCAAAATAAATTCTAAGAATTTCACTAACTTATTGTTTCGTAATAATTATAGTTACTACTTAACAGTTATTAAAAAATATTATGTTAAGTATCATGTGCAGATCAGTGTTTCTGGTAATTTATATACATAACTATTATTAAGTTAAATAATTTTATGTGCAACTAATGCTAATTAATAAGGTTTGTGTTTTAATAATACTGTTTGTGCAATACTTGTAAGATGCCAGCTCTTCGAAGTGCTATTTGTGAAACCCTTTTAGGAGAACCTGATCAAGATGCCAATTCTGCTTTGATTGAATTAGATAAAGGTCTCCGTTCTAGTCGTGTCGGTGAACAATGTGAAGCTATTGTACGTTTCCCTCGTCTTATTGAAAAATATCCATTTCCAATTCTTATTAATTCGTCTTTCTTGAAGCTGGCTGATGTTTTTCGCTTGGGAAATAATTTTCTTCGTCTTTGGGTGTTGCAAGTTTGTCAACAGACAGAAAAACACATTGACAAAATATTAAACATTGACGAGTTTGTTAGAAGAATTTATAGTGTAATTCATTCTAATGACCCAGTTGCTAGAGGCTTGACGTTGCGTACATTGGGAAGCGTTGCACGTATTATACCAGAAAGAGGTCAAGTGCACCATAGCATACGTACAAGTTTAGATTCTCACAACGCAGTAGAAGTAGAATCTGCAATTTATGCTGCTGCACAATTTGCTGCTCAATCAAAATCATTTGCTTTAAGTATGTGCAGTAAAATTTCAAATATGATACAGGGTATTTCGACTGATGTAGTAATGAAACTTGAACTAATCCCTATTTTAAAACATATGCATCACGATACAACTACTGCAACAATGGTAAGAACCCTTTGTACTGATTTGTTGGATAAATATCCAGCTCAAGATTTTGTACTTGTCACATTAAAGACACTTAATCAATTAGCTTTATCAATTTTAGTAGATGTGCCTAAACAAATAGAATTACTTTTGAAATATTTAAGTGAAGACAAACGACCTTTAGTTTGCAATTATGCCATTTCTGGTCTTTATCAAATTGCTAAAGAAGGTGCACATTTTTGGTCTGTTTCAACTATTAATAATTTAGTCAGTTTTTGTAAAAGTTTAAATGTTGACAACAATTTGAAAGCAAATGCTATAAATGTATTTGTACCATTAACAAAATCTCCAGCTGTATGTCAATTGCATTATAGTACGGACTGTCCACTTATGTCCATGTGTATTGCTGAATCAGGATCATTACATCAATCAGTTGCTGGAAATGCAGTTAAAGTATTAGCAAATATAGCATGTTATTGTTATGAAGAAGATATTTTGTCAGAAAATGAT
Organism: Cinara cedri; assembly: GCA_902439185.1. Classification (NCBI taxonomy): domain Eukaryota; kingdom Metazoa; phylum Arthropoda; class Insecta; order Hemiptera; family Aphididae; genus Cinara; species Cinara cedri. Next base: position 1,182,503 of record CABPRJ010001897.1, read on the forward strand.
GCCAATACATTGAAGGTTTGTATACAGAGTTATCTATTGTCTGTACTATCTACCGGAAAACACAATGATGATAATTATTTTAATGATTTAAGTGTCGAAGAAAAATCTTTAATCTATAGTATTTTAAAAACAAATAATACCTATAAACCAATGGATGTCGATAGTACAGACGAAAACTGTGATAAATCATCAAGTTATCTTCGTGATGGTTTACGATCGTCTATTATGTTATGTAAGGCAAATAAAAATTTAATCCCAGAATTTCTTTCACTTATAGTTAAACCATTAGAACAAAATGGATCTGAGTTAACTCCACTGATATGTGAAGCTATTGCTGCTTTTGGTGGTATTTTACCCGGTACTTTACAGCCCAATCTACCAGTTTTTATAAAACAACTGAGAAACTTAAGTAAAAATCAAGATAATATATCTACTACAATTTTGTTATGTACTGTGATTTTCCAAGCTGTAGCAGGTTTCAATGAAAATGATGATGTAAAACGAGTAATTAATGATGTAATACTAAATACTGATTTATGGTCCAATTATAAAATTGGTCGAGCGGCTGTTAGGTATGGCCACTTTACTATAAGTTCAAAAATTTTTGGCAGTCTAAATAATCGTGTTGGGTCAGAACAAATGCATTTTTGGTTAGCTGCATTGGAGACTATAAGTACAGCAGAGTCTCAACTCATGTCTTCAAATCCTTCAAAATTATTGAGCAATTTAGGCCAATCTATATCTACTTACTACAAAGCAATTGCTGCTCTGAAAGCTGCATCGTTAATGCTTATTTTTCAAACAGAATATACACGTTTACGTTGTGAATTGTTACAATGTTTTATGCGTTTATTATCTACGTGCAATAGTTTTTGCACTACTCCACCACCAGCTATTGCTTCAGCTATAGTACAGGCTACTAGAGATGAAATGCAAAGTTATGGTCATATTACAAATCAATTAAGAAAAAGAGCAAAGGAATTTAAGGGATGTGCAGATCTATATTGGAGACTATATCAATCAGCATTTGATGCTGATCCTAATACATTATACCACTTGCAACTATTACAACATTTATGCTTATTAATGGCTCACAATATTGAATCTGTAGCTGTTCCAAACAAATGTGACTGTCCAGTTTTGGATTCTGAATTGGAAAAAGAAGGTTCTTTGGAAATACAATTGATTGTGAAATGTAGACAACAGCTCTTAGAAATAATGAGTACAGTAAAAGAAAAAGCAATCACTCATAAACATATACGGTCTCTTAAAAAACAAGCTTCCCTCTTAGTAACTACACCGATGTGTTTCCCTCGTTATTTTTTCCAAACTTTACAATCAACTACTATAACTTTAGCTGTATCGCCTCAACCTAGAGTTAATGGGGAGCCGATTACTGTAAATATGGGGAGTAATTTTGTAGTTAAAGTTGAAGGAGTTGTACAACACGGAACAAAGGCTAAATTTCGTAAAGTTGACGGGATTCAATTAACAGTTATGTCACAATTAGTAACAAGAAACCATGATACAAGACCAACTGAAGGAAATGTGGTGTTAACACAAACAGTAAAACCACATAAGGATTTCTTTGCTTCAGAATTTTGCTTAAGTTTCAACCAAGGAAGTCAACATCAAGTACATATTGAGGCAGCATTAATTGATGACAATGCATCTGTATGGCAAATTGGAGTGCGTAGTACATTAGTTATTAAGTGTCATTAATAGTAAAAAAAGAAAACAAAATGTATGTATTAATATTTTTATCTATATTGAACTCCTTCACCTAATTTTAATAAATATACTTTTTAATATTTATAATCGATTTTCTCTTTCTGAATTACTATTTTTAAGCAAAAACGCTGGCCAATATTTTTCTTCTCCAGTATTCTCATCTATATATTTTAAATTTGGATTACGGCAACTTTTTGACTTGTTACCAAGAGATGTATAGCTATGAAAAAAATAAAAAAAATAAAAAATGAGACTAGTTTATGTTTTGTAATAGGTAGTATTATATGTTTTTAATGTCTTACCCTTTATCGTACAAACAACAATATGGTATAGAAAATTGTCTCAAAAATGACCAAACAGTATCATAATTCCAATGCAATAAAGGTTGTATACGAACTAAAATAGGCCAACCTGGATCAGTTTTCTAAAATATAAATACAAGTATGATTATTTTTATAAATAAATAGATGAAGAGCTTGATAGCATAATCAGGTTATTGAAGTAATTTTTGATTTTAACATCTTATTTTATATTAAGGGGCCTGGTTTTCAAATTTAAAAAATTTAATATTTTAATTACTTAATAACATTTTCAAACTGATCTATTACTCGATATTCATTTATGGGAATGGGTGGTCGTTTTTACTGACAAAAAAAACTTTACAGATAGTAAATAGTGATAACTCATTATCAATTCAAAATTGATTCTTTTTATTCTTAAAATATTTTCACATGAGATATTTGATTGTATATCTACCATCAATGTTTATGTAAATAATGGGTATCTTTCTACAAATTTAAGTTTAATTAATAAATATATTTTACATGTAAGACATTTTTAAGAATGTAGATTTACTTACAGAATTTGTTTTTGCTTAATTATATTTTTCTATTTAAGTACTATATTAAATTTAGTTTGAAAATAATAAATATATTAGTTTCTAATATTTAGAAAATTAAAGTTATGTATGTATCTAAATAAATACATTTAAAATTTACTTGAAAAAATTGAAGTTTTGTGGAACCTGTATCAGACTGTCTTGTACCTATGATAGAAGCACACAAATTAGGATTATTTTTCAAAAAATGATCAAGGCCAGTTTTAAGTTCTCCTTTGATAACCGTTAAATCTAAATTAAACCTAAATATTATAATGATTTAATGATTAATAAAATAATATTATTTATATTTAAAAATTAACATTTTCACAGTAGATTGAACATAGTCTTCCTCCTCAGAAAATTGATCATCTGATGTAAAATATACAGCTTTAATTGATCCACTTAATTTTAATTCTTCTAACACAGCTTGAAACAAGTACAATACAACAACACAATCTTTTCCGCCATTAAAGCTCAAAAATATATTTTCTAAAGTAAATTTTTCAATACTTTCTTTTATTACCTAAAAATATCAGTTATTTATACCATTGTACATATCTTTTAATTAAAATATTTACCTTAATAGCTTGAAAAATGTGTTGTCCAAGAAGTAGATGTGTATGCGTTTGAAAATTCCTTATATCTTCAAAATTTACTGGATGTGCAGTATAATGCGGATATACTAGTATATCATTAGGCAATTTACTAATTAAATGCTGTTCAAATTGTTTGATTATATTTTCACTATTGGAATAGATTCCAATAGAGTTTAAATAAACAATACATTCAAATTTACCACAGCCATTTGTTTTCGAAATGTCATCCTTTATTACAGTAACAGTTTTATTGATTAAATCTTTGAAATCATTGATAAAATAAATAATTCGTTTAAAAACATATTTTAACATCAAGTCCGATGTCTTTTCCATTATTGTCATTTTTTCATGCATATATTTTAAATTGAGATTGGATTGTTCTTCAATGTTCAATAATTTATAGTTCTATAAATAAATATTTATATATAAATATGAATAAAGTTAATTTGATTTTTAAATATTAATAAAAATTATTTTGTTCTAAAAATGTATTTTTTCAGTTCCTTCTTATTTTGTTTTAGATAGTTTTTAATATATTAAACATAATATAAAACTATGCAAGGCATATTGAATAAAGATTAAATTATTTCATGAATTAATTATTAAATTTGTATTTTGTTTAATCATCAATTAAAGTATTATGCAATTAAAATACGGCAAGATAATTTAATACAAATGATAAGTTCTAAGTGATGTAGTTTATATTTAAATAATAAATTATTAAAACTGAATAATCAAAAAAGTATAAGTAATATTATTACTTTTTTTTTTTCTTCAGAAAATACACTGAATAGGTTGTTACACTAGGGAGTATCTTCCCTAATCTTATTATTCATGTTAACTACTTTTATTTACACTTATCAAACCTACTCATTATACAAAAAATGTATAGATTGTAGATTTATTTCAATAAATAAAGAAAAAAAAGGAAATACACTTAATGTGTTTATGTATAGGTACAATTAAATTTACAAAACATTGAAACTATGAGGTGATATTTTAAAATTATATATATATATATTATAAGTTAACTATTTAATAGGTAAATTATGTATGAAAATAAATGAAATTAATTGTTACTATTTGGTTATTTTAATATTTGTTAAACTGTTTAAAAAATATGTTAATCACCTTTTTACATAATACACAAGCACATCATACTTTATTTTAATATTAGGTTTAATAATAATAATTTTAATAACAGGGTATACACAATTTTGAAACTTAAGATAAAATATGTAGGTATATCAAAATTTGAAAATATTGAAATGCTATCATTATTTTATATATTAATGATATCCAACATTTTCAACAATTTATTAACTCATTACTCTTAACCCTATGTCTATGAAATCAATGGCTAATTATTTAATTGGAATACTGATGAAGAATTTAGTATACAAATGAGTATATAAATTAAATAAATTTATAAAATAATAATTAAATACAAAATAGTATATTACACAATTAAAACAAAATCACACATCTTCTTTGGCTTTTTTAAAATCAAAATTGCTTTCAATTAATTTTCTTTTCTTTGCGATTTCTGATTTACATAGTACTTCCTTCCTCATCTGAATTGTAATTCGAACCATTTCCTTATTGGGTGCTACATTTCTGACTCTTAAAATTTCTTGAATATCTTCTTTTTTTACATTATGGAAATATTCTTCCATTATTAATTTTAAACCTAATTCATAATTTTGATCAGTTTTAACAAAAGTATAAACATGCAAAATTGGTAAAGAATAATCAAATATTTCTTCCCATTCAAATAAATTATTAAAATACTTGATAAACTCTACAGCAATCGCTGGCAAATTCATTGTTATGTGTATATTATTTTCTGAAGTAATTTTCTTTGACCATGAAATTAAATGTTTCTTCAAGTCTTCTTGAATGAATTTACTTCCGTCTTTATTGATAATTGTTAATAATTCATCTTTAATGCGGTTTTTCTTTTTGTTTACTTCTAACCATTTACAACTATTTGGATTCAAATCATTAGCAATTACTATGCATCCCATTTTCGCAGCTGGTACAGAAAATGGTCCTATTCCAGCAAACACATCATACAACACATCTCCTGGTTTAAGTTTTTGTAAAATACGCTCATGTTCAGTACATAATCTTGGATTCCAATAGACTTCTGAAAAATCTAGGTCAAATAAGCATTTATTTTCCTTTACTGTTGTTTTAAGATCAGATGAACCACAAATAACTTCATACTCAAAGTTTCTAAATACATTATTTATATTATCAATTTTATTTACAACACTTTTACATCCCTTGATTTTGTCTTTAAGTACTTGTCCAATAATGTCTTTATAATCTAACAATTCTGGTTTGAGATTAACATGTACAATTGATCCAATAGATGAATAACTTGATAACATTGATTTTTCTGGGAGTATTGCTTTAAGTATTTCATCATGATTCCAATTGTTATAACCTATTTCAATAGTTACATAATTCAAATTTTTAGCAGAAATAAAGGTCAAGTTGAGATCATCACATGTAGAAAATTTGGTTGGATCAAGAAAGAAAACACATTCACAGTCATTAGAGTCATTACGAACTGACCTAAAGTTGTTTAGCTTAATAATATAATTCCTTAATATTTTATTTGCAGTTTCAATGTTATTTTTATTAACTTTAATTACTGGTACAGTAACTGATTTTGTGAATTTATCAATTTTAAAAATTTTCATACCTCGTACAACTTCTGGTGGTAATAATGCATTCATCTTGGTAGAGTATGATTGAAAAAAATGGCTGTTTATGAAATAACTTTGCAATTGGCGAAAAATTAGTTTCATCAATTTTTTTTTATATATGTAATAATTAAAACAAAAACCATATACCTAAAACAAATTAAATAAATATTTAAAAAAAAAAACATTCCATGTGAAAAATAAACAAATATGTCAGTTATAAGATCTTACCAGTTTAGAATTTTTCAATTGGTCAACAAAAGTTAGAAAGTGAAGGATTGTAAGAACCGAAGACATTTGGTAGAATGAATCATTATCAAATATTATTCGCATATCGTTGAAATAATAATCTTGAAAATATTTTTAGTTATTATCACGAAATTAGATAATATGGACTGGTAACAACAATGATGGCGGGTGGTAGCGGTGCAGTAAAGAGTTGAGTTTTGCGACGGTGAATACCTAAGTGGAGGAATATAATAACCACGATTTTAGCGGTGCTTTCTTGAACTATAAAATATACCCTGCGTGATTGCGTTGGTTTAAGATATTATAATCGATATATCGGTACACCTTAAATCTTCATTGCGTGACAGAGCCATAGAAAAAAATACTACTGCCGGAACCTGGTCAATGGTTGTGAGCAAGATTTCTTTGATTGTTTCAAACAAAATAATAATACAATAAATTATCTTGATAATAATTATTTTAAATCGAGGTCTATGAATGGTTTATGGTATGTATCCGCTTACCAGATAAACCATACTGTGGCGGGTTTCGCGCCACATTTCTTCTTCCCGCTGCGCGTCGCTCGCGGCGGACGTCGGGCACGCCCCTCGCCGTCGGCGTTCAGCGGTCATCGTCCACAGCTCCGCTCGTCACGACGTCACCACCGCTCCGCTCTCTCTCCGCACCGACGCCGTACGCGAAGCATTGTTTCCGACTCCGAATAATTATTATGTTTAATTATTTTTCTTAACTAATGTTGTTGCGTGCTCTCCTTTCCTCCGTCAAAAACCGTCTGCTGGCGATCACTTGTATTGTGTCTTTATGTTGTAAATAAACGTTTCTTTACTACCTTATCATAACTTATCACTTAACCTTATCATCTGAACTATACGGGAGTTCAACACTTTTTCTTTTAAAATAGTCTGCAATTTTATTTCTGAATCAGAACGAGTCTCGGAATACCGAGAGCTTGACAGGGAACATTGAGTTATTAAACAAAATTTTGTTACTCAGTAAATCCCATATCCTATCATTATTTTCATTTTTTACCTTTTTTCCGAACCTCTACATCAACCTCTAAAGCAGTACTAAGCGCAACATGTTCCGAATTTGATCTTAAAAATGATTACTGTTACAACTGTTGTTATCCTCCTTTGACTGAGCAGCGGTTGCTGGCTGACGACTCTCAGGTCTTACGGAAACCGTTTTAAACCACCGTTCCATTTCAGTAAAATTACTTTTTAAAAGAATTTTAAAATAAAACATAATAATAATAATTATATTTACTGATATTGGGAACCGCTGTTAAATAGGTGATGACAGATGACACATGTCCGTCGTTCACCACGCAAAATAAAATTATATCAAATAAAATGAATATTAAAATAATGATAATTGAACCAAACCAGAATTAAATGGTGGAAACTCAAAATGAGATAATCTATATAGTTATTATTGTATATTTACAATATACTTAATATACGACGGGCTAGGTAATAACTAGAATGGAAATTCGTATTATCTACACATATCTGTAAATTATATTTGAGTTGACGGAGTCTTCTTAATGTATGCTCGTTGTTTTAAATATCGTTCAAAAGTTTTTATATAATTCAATTTTTTTTTTTGTAAAACAAACAGAGCCTTCGAAAAACAATTACGAAGCACTAAAATTTAATTAAATTTAATATATAGCGGGGAAATGTAAGAAACGTAGGTGTTAGTTTAAAAATATTACGGTCATCTTTTTTCCTGTGAACAGTTTTTCTATCAACTATTTTGCTCCGATTTACAATGGTAACACTTTTTCTGAAAGCAAAACTGACTGGAAGGTTATTTAGGGAGATAATTTTTCGATTTTTTCGAAAGTTTTTCCAGCACATGTGAAAAACCGGGAAGAAACATGGTAAAAACAGGAAAATCCGTACAACATTAAACAAATATTATTAAAGAAAACCTATATAATGACTATATCATAATATGACATATATATTGTTGACTAAGTATCTCTATCAACTGAACTCCGCTCAGAATCGTTTTTCGTTAGCTATAATTTATCGTTGCTAACAGGTATAAATTAAATTACCTATAACAGTGGCTGCACCCGTCTCCATTATTCTAGCACAGCTTTTTAATTTCAGTTCCAACCCTGCTTCTGTTTCTTTAAGTTTTTTAATGCAATGTAGAAACCTAAATTTATCATTTAACTGTTTAAAACGTAAGTTTAGCGAACTTATGCATAATGTATAATAATAATAAAAAATGAAGTAAGGAATTTGGTTTCACCTTAAATATAGTAAGTTCTTTATTAGTACTTTTTTTCCATTTATAACAGACAGCAGTTTGTTAGTACCTATTTAAAGTTTGGTCTTTGAATTACGATTTACGAACGCGAACATCACAGAACAATATCGTCAATACTATATAATATGTAGCCCGTAAAATTTAATATTAATAATATTTTTTCTAAATTATTACTACATACATATTTTGTTCAATTATAATAATTTACTTTTAAAGAGTGAACCCCGTTTCCGCGGGAACCTGTGCATGTGTAACGGTTTCACTGCCTTTGCACCAGCCCCATTTGTATGCGGTCAATAGCATTGGATATCATCATAGAACACGCAAATTATTATTTCATAATAAAGTCGCAAACAATAAATAAGGTAAAGTACAGTTTTATGAATATTATTAGTTTAAGAAAAACAATTAATAAATTATTGCTACTTCATATGACAAAACGTGTATTACAAGTATTTTTTATTTATTTTGTATCACAAAAATTGGCATAAAATACCACGGTTGTGTTGCAATACTTTGTCAATACACAATTTAAACAAATTTTTATTTCAAAATCATTAAAATTTAATTTGTTAGTAAATTTTCATAATATTATACAGTGTTATTCTCTCATGCTGTGCTTCTTTTGTTACTTAGTCAACAATCATAATATTAGGTTTATGCTAACTATATATTATAAATGGTACCTACCATTATTAATTATAATATTTTATCTGTCCAGTTTCCTATGTAATTTAATGGTTCATAGTTCAATTTCACATTGTATAGACATATACAACACGTCAGTATATTATATATTTATTATTTATTATAATATACTAAATAGACTAAAAATTAATAATCAATTTTAATAGATACTAAAATAATAAATAACTGATTCATAAGCTTATAGTAAGTTCTATACAATTTAATGTTTTCAGATATCCTGTATATAAGTAGATTTTATATTATTTAAATTGTTAAGTTTTTACGTTATTTATTGTGAGGCTCGGTGCCAATGCGTTTTATGTTTCAACACCACGCTTTACGGAAAAACGTTCATACTTCGCAATATGATTTCAATGATTATTTTTCAGTTAGAAAGAGGAAGACTTTTTACAGACCTCATTGAACTCTGTTTTTGAATACTTTTATCTCAAACTTAATATAATACATATTTAAAACAATTTTTGTAAGCAATGGTTTATTATTGCTTACAAAAAACGATTCTGAGTGGAGTTCAGTTGATAGAGATACTTTGTCAACAATATAAATGTCATATTATGATAAAATAATTAAATAGTCATTATATAGATTTATTTTAATAATATTTGTTTAATGTTGTACGGATTTTTCGGTTTTACTACGTTTTTCCCGGTTTTGCTGGGAAAACTCTTGAGAAAACCGAAAAATGACCTCCCTAAATTACTTTCCCAGTTAGATTTCTTTTTAGAAAAAGTGCTATCATTGTAAATTAGAGCAAAATTGCTGGTAGAAAATTTGTTCAGGGGAAAAAAAAATCATAGTATTTTACTAATATATTTTGTATATTTTCCCGTTTTTTCTCACTTTTTTATTTTTATTGGTAAAACTGCCGGGAAGATCAAAGAGAAAATTTCCTTTCAGAAAAGGGCTTACATCGTATAGAGTAAGCTTTCTGGGAGAAAGTTTTCACATAAAAAAAAAATAAATAAACATCTTTGTAAAACCAATTAATTCTTCGCTACATTTAGAATCTAAAATGGCCAATATTAACTTTTTTACCAACTTTTTATTACATTATTTAAATTCAAATACAGAATCGGAGTTTAAGATAGTCTGTAGAAGTTAGTTGTTTATCAATCACAAAAAAAAATTGTACGGACATTTTATATTGACATTGGGAAAGTCTTAATTATTGTTATCTTTAAGGTAACCATTAAAGTGTAAAAATAACTTTCAAATTTTTCAAAATATTATTTAATAACAGAAGTGTTTAATATGTTTAAATTTATCAATTCGATTTTTATAATTATGCAGTATCTATACATATTTGTTGAAAACCTTATCTTGAACATCTTAAGAACGAATACATTATTTTCTACAATTTTAAAATGGGTTCTAAGTAGCATAGTCATATTTAAAAAAAGTATTCTAAAGGGAATATTTTTATATTACTTAAAACATAATATACCTACGGATTTTTGGTTAGTGTTCTCCGTTAAATGTCGAAGGGGAGAACCCACCGGGTAAGGTCTTTGTACAAATTAATGAGATAATGGACGAAAATGCGTTGTTAACTAAAATCTTTTAGAATAGTTTATACCCTCGAGGAATATAAGCCAAAACACCCCCTCGGGTGGTCCACTTGTGTGATGCCAAATAACCAATGATTTGATAGAAAGTGTCCCATTATTGTCACGCATAACGTAAACATATTTTCGCTTTCCCTTGGAAACAATGGTTCTTCCTAGTTCGCCCTTCACTCTCTCTAATTATCAAAGGTGTAACGTGGAAGTAAACTCCAAACATTTAAAATTAATGAAAATATCATATAAAAATGTAACAGTTAATTTAATTTATGGTAAAGTCAGGGTTAGAAAATAAATCCATCCGAAACCTTCATTACGGCATTTAAAAAGTTATTGAATTATTCTTATAACAATTTTAAATTGTTATTCAATGATGGTGTAGTTTTGGTGTTAGTGTACTAAATAAGCTTCAATCTAATCAAAATAATATTGTTAATATTAAATAAACTAAATAATATCTAAATAAACATACTTGAATACGTTCAACAAATAAAAAGTATAGTGATCCCAGTGTATTGCCAATTAAATCCCTTTATAAAAAAGGCAGCTTACTATATTTGCCTTTAATCGTTTTATTAAAGGTAATTACAGTAGTTTATTTGATAATAAAAGAGAAATCATAGCGTATGATTTTCCTATTAAATATGCGAAAAAATCTTACGTACTTAAACTCAATGCATATTCAATATAAAAAACATCTACTTTACGCAAAGTAATGCCAAACAAATATTATATAAATGGTTAGGACCTGAGCTAAATCTTTTTGTTTTTTTTATTGGTAATCACATGTTTAAGTTCTTTTAATTAGTATCTGTTTGTTTTATTTTATTTATTCATCTTAGTTTTAATCAATAATATTTATTCTTATTATTATTATATTATTTGAATGTACCTATCTGTAGTTTTTTCTTATTCATTTGTTTTAAATTATCCAATATTGTGTTACTCTTTATCACAAGCTTGCTTAAAAGAGATAGATATATTAATTAATAATTGTATAAGTAATTTACTATGTAAATGTTTAACGATGATTAATAAAAAAAAATAATAATAATAATAATAACAATAAATTGGAGATGATTAGTAATTTATAGTTTATTTCATACATTTTCAGTTTGATTTTAGGAAGTGGCGTCGCATCGACATAATATAATATTATATTTAATGTTCATTTAACGTATCGAGAGAAATCTCAGAAAATAGAAACCCTACTCAATATCTGTGGCGCTTTCCATGCAGAGTTCTTGAGAATAAAGTACAATACAAATTATAAAACAAAATTTAAAAAAATTAAATTTTTTTATCAAATTTATATATTGTTACTTAATTTTCCATAGTATTAACAATATAGCTAATTGATACAGCAAATTAATTAGGTATAGTGAAAAAAATGAGATGTCATACGGTTATAGTATATGATACTAGATACGGTTCAATTTTGAATGTGTATAGTATTGTATAAATAACTAGATGATCTATTGGATATGTATTTTTTGAAAGTTTTAAAATCACATTCGTAGACTATTTTGAACAGCTTAATGTTTATATTAATATTTATTAGTTGGAAATAACTGTAATGTACCTACGTTCAATGCGCTACCACTTTCGCTACATTTCAGAAATAAGGAATTCCCTATACAACCATTGCTCCAATTTTTGTAAGTGTAGGACGTTACACAATTTGTTTTTCTTTAAACGTAGTGCACTACTTTTTTCGACTTCAAAAAGATAAATGTTTGATATTTCTAGTTTATAAATAAGTACCAAGAATTAATTTATATTTCACGTTTCCGTTAAGTGAAAAAAAAACTATACTTACTACTTCCATTATGGAACTTGTTTACATATTTTATTTTACAATAAATTAAAAATAATAAGTACAGCAAATTATTTAATATTTTATTAAATTCACAATTTTATTTTGGTAAAATATAGTGCGTAAACCAGCGAAATTTGCAACGTTTTCCTATAAAAAAATGTAGGGTTAAAACGCTACACGATACTTAATAAAATAAAGTCACTACCAGTATAGCTACAAAAAACTCGCTCCTAACCATTGTTAATAAATAATATTAATATTTTAATGTACCTATACCATAATCCATAAATTAAAAACAGTTATAAGTTAATCATTTAAAAATGCATTTGAAGTTTCTTAATTATTACAAGTATTTTTAAGATACATATAGAGATTAAGGGTAAATAATTAAAACAAATAATAAAATATAACTTAAACGATTTCATAATGATTGAAAAAAACATAATTCAAATTCATTTAAAAGTATCTGAGAAAATGTTTGGTTCATGATAAATGGATCACTCTGTATTGGTATAGCCTACACTCGGTAGGTATTTAAAATAAAGTAAACTTCAGATTTTCTGAGATAATAGTAGTTAATTCGCAAATGTTCAGCATTGTTTTATATTGATTATAAAATAATTATTACTATTCTCATTTTACTATAATTAAATAGACTTCCTGTATTTATTATTTGTAATTATCCCACTGATTATAATATACATTGCTGGTATTTTGTACTTATTAGTACTTACAACTTATGTGAAGTATGAGTAGTGTAATACATGTTTTACACCTATATACACTTATTACCTATCTAATATCTATATACTTGAGATGTGTAGACATGTAGTTCAAGTACAAGTTGTAGGTTAAATATAGAACGATTTTACCTATTTACCGCATAAAAGTATAGGTACGCGGGCATTTTTTAAATAGTGGTGACTATGAGGATTTCATTAGTTATTACTCATTAGTCATTATTACCTTACTATTTAAAAACGGTCAATGAATCGTGGGACACTTTTGTACTTGTATTTTGTTTCCGTTAAAAATATAATAATAAATAATAACGAGTCCATTCAAGTGCTTTGAAGTAAATCTAAACAGTTTCAGATTTGTATTATTTTAATATAGTTACCTATTTGAATAGGTACTATTTAATGTATAAAGATATTTAGCTGCTGATTAAGTTTATTTAAATTTATTTTTTAAATAGAACTTGGATTATTATTAATGAAATAACTAACAATAATGCACTATTTTAATTTGAAAAATAGGTAGGTACTTAAATCATACCTAATCAAAGATTAATCACATTAAAAATGTAATATAACACACGTAAGATGTTAGATATATTCATATAATTATATATTTATATTTATTATACTTACATACCATACAAATTTTATTTCAAAATTATTTAAATTTGACTACTTTAAAAAAGGGAAGTTATTCTTTTGTCCCCTCTTCCCACTGTGCCACTGCTTCATATCATGAATTTTAGGTGGGTAGTTGAAAAGGTAGAACATAAAGGGTAATGTAGTATAGTATATATTATACAGAGTGTCTCACGAGGATTCGACAAATGCAATAAAACTTTTGTTCTTATATTAAACTTTTATTCAATATTTTGATATAATTTTTTAAATAAATAGTATGGCTATGTGCTACAGTTTATATATGAACATATTTTTTAGGGGGAGGGGGACCTAAAATAAAAAAATTAAAATTTTACCATCATTTTTTAAAAAAAAAAATTCAAAATAGCGAGTTTGTAAAATAAACTTTTAAAATTTTTGGTTGTTGAAACTTTTGTTAAAGTATGGTCATTTATTTCCTATGATTTTTTGAAGTTTTTGCTAATGTGAAAATTACTTATTGTGGTTTTTCAGTTATCAGTAGGGCCAGGAATTACATATATTAAAAACGTACGAAATATGCATGCATTTATGCGCTGATTACCATTAAAATATACAAAATATGCGAACCAAAATGATTAAAACAACTAATCCCGAACGAATTATTTTTATCTAGAAGTGATTAGATAATATAAAAAACAAATTCCTTAAGAACCATAGATATATGTGGGTGAAACCAACGAACAATAGTAAAACAAATGCGTTTGAAACACTTAGGTATTCGACTATTATGCAATAAAAAATCGTAAAATACATAAGTAGGCAATATACATCAAAAAATGAAAAATATGCATTTAAAATAGCACTTAATAGTTATCTGTATGCCAAATTTCAGCCGGTTCTGTCCGGTGGTTTGGGCTAGATAATAATATCGATGTATTCATTGCTATCATGCTTAATGATATTTAAAACAAAACCAAATAAATGTTTGCGAATAAACGTAAAATATAACGTTGATCGATAGTGTCTTTGATTTGGTATTTTCTCTTTATACGCTTAATCGTTATGATCATTATAAGATGACACTGCTATATAATAATAATTATGATATAATTTGTTGGTTGTTATCAATCTAGTTCATCGAAATTTGTCATAAATCAACACAGACAGACGTTCACTTTTGCCGAGATTTTCACATAAATAGTTTATAACATGATGAATCCAACTTAGAGTTTAATAGGTACTTCTATATTACGTGTATACTGTATAGTATTATAGGTGTAGAGTTATTACTTTATTTGTTAGTCTAGAATCAGGGCTTGGAACCTTTATGAATTATTTGACAATAATATTATAAATGCCATTGGATGCCGGCACAAATTCATTATGCCCCGATCAACAGTTCTAAATACCCCTACTTTTTGACACGAGTTATATACATAGACAAATTATTATTATTAATATGCCTGTTGCCGGGCACAAGTGAATTGTAATCGGCTACTATTTTGATTACGATTCGTCAGTTTTATCGTTTTAGTTGTCATTCGTTGATCGTCTGCCGTGGCACAGAACAATCAACAAACAATTGATAAACAATATTGTTTATCTATCTCATACCTATTATATATAATCGTGTATTAAAATTTTTTTTTATCTACAACAATGAACAAATTAATTGAATTTGATTTAAAATCAACAGGAATTAGGAGTGGTAAGTGAAAAGAAGGGAATATTTGATCCCCACCTCCAATTAACCCCACGAGGCCACGAACTTCCACTGCTTAGTATAATTTTAATTTAAATCCTTACCATTTAATGTTTATAACATCAACTTTTAGACACTACATGGTACTCAACTATGAGTAATGAACTACACGTCAACACAGCAACAATAAAGTTAATACTAAACAAATAAAACTATACGGCTACCGGCTAACGCTAACGTAACTGTGTGAATAATATTGACGTGTCACGATAATGCGTCAAGACTGATTTCAATGAAATCAACGTAAAAACTAAAACACAGTGATAAAATACTGTCGTCGTACCACTAAGAAATATAGTAGAGGGAATGAAATCCAAAGATAGCGTCGTCAAATATTATTATTATATGTTTTTTACATTATGCAGATGTCCAAAGAGAAGACGACCTGTACGATAGATACCTAATTGTGGTATCTATACTGCAGTATTCGTTAAACCGGACGTGTATTTACAGACCCTATCCGAATTCGGCCTGAGTGGTATGTAAAAACGCAACCGGTCGTGGTATTTCATTGACTAGGACACTAAGTTTACATTTAGGAAGCTAATTTCCTTGTAACAGTATCAGGTATGGGCCAATGAGTAGATTCAATTTTTACATTTCCTTTCAGCTTTATATAAACTCGTGGTGATCATTTTCATCGATTAGTACAGAGTTTTTCAACCTGAGGGTCTCCAATTAATTATTTAGGATCGCCAAAAATATTAGATATTTATTGTGACAGTGGAAAGGTTGAGAAACACTGGACTAGTAGATTAAAGGTTTTAACTGTTTTAGGTTTACACTAATTAGAAAAATAACTTCCTTAGGTTATATTTTTTAAAACTGTTCAAACCAACTCGGTTACATTCTGGCTTGGGCCGAACTCGGATATAATCTGTAAATACATAACCCTCGATAATATATACATCTGAAATAATAATAATAATAATAATAGTTATGTTAGGTTAGTACCTATACAGTAAAATAATTCACTTTAGCGATATTACGAGTAAAACATAATATTTATTAATATTTTTTTACATATTATAGTTGTTATTTTTCAAGTAGGAACGCGTGGGAGGCTCCGTGAATCCACTCGCGCCCTTCCCAAATACAACCAGTTTGTGGCGGTGGTGGAAATCCGTTCGCCTGTTATGAAGCCCGCGTACAGTTCCTTTTTTATTATTATTCTTTCACCAACGCCGTTCAGTCAGAGTCAGGTCACCGAACGTTTTCGTCGCAATATACCCAGGTATATTATTGTCATTTAGCATTTTTTTACTTCTAATTATATTTCATATTGTACACACATACACCTCGTCGACAAAATAACACACCTCGCCGACAGACGGACAGTGTCGCAGCAGTCAGTCAGTCGGTTAACCGGGGAAACACCACTTTTTTTTATATTTTATACTTATAACAATACTCGTTATCTCCATAACATAAACATATATAGGTAGGTACCGTGTGCAATACACAAAATTTCATTCACTGCAGCACTATTATCGCTAATTAAATAAAATATAAAACTATAATTAAGCAGCCATGGACAAACAACAAGAGGCCGCGGCCGCAGCAGCCGGTACGACGTCCGACGACAGCATCAGCATGAAAACGGAATATCCATCGCACGAGGTTTACGTCTCCGAACCGCCACCGGTAAGTAATAATGAACAATATTAATAAACGATTTTAATAGAAAAAAAATTTGTTGAAAATAAATGTTAAAAAAAAAAAAAAACAATAATCGGTCGTCGCTCGTCACACTCCATTTCGGTTAGCTAGAAAGTCGAAGAAACGAACTGTGCTACTATAAACCGCAGAAAACTATAAATAGGTACTATACGCGTTGGCCGGAGACCGGAAGTGTATTTTTTTTCCCCATCATCGATTTTATTTTACGTCGGTGAACGGTTAATATCGATTATTATTGGAATACATAATTTTCACGAGATAAAATATATATATATATAATTGATAGCTGTACTGATATGTCTTACAGTGTTCAATTTTAATCAAAGTTGAACAGTAACTACAGTTAAGTTTTATAAATTATTTGTTTTGTTAATTTTTAACTTGACTAGTTAAAAAAGAAAAGAAAATTACTTATGGTTATTATATCAATTATTATTATTTGTATTATAAATTTTAATACAATAATTTTAACTTAACTTAGTCTTATTTTATTAGGTAACATTTAAATTGCCTATTTCTGAATAGTTATTTACGAAATATTCGTATAAAAAACCAATTATGAAAGTTTTTTCTTTTATTTTCCAACGAAAATCTTATAATTATTTTTACGTAAATATCATTATTATACGTATAATAAGACATTTATTGACACTAAGATAGGTAATAATAACTGTATAATAATTTTCTATTCGAAAAATAAAAATACGTTTGTGATTGTACATTATAGCCAAGTGTATTTTTTTTTTTTTAAAAGAATCAGCATAATTCTTATATTTAGGTTACTTAAATTCATTCAAAATTAACTTTAACTCAGCTTATTTGTGTTTTGTCTTTATATGAGAACTTAGGTTAAACTACATAGTTTAAAGTAAAAATTTGTTAGGCATAATAAGTTTGATTCTAGGTAAATTGGCCTTTTTTCAAAAATAATTTTGTCTTATGTAATTTTTCCCTTTTATTTGTTTGCTACAATTAATTTACATTGAAAACTATACACATTGATTTGCTTAATCCTTCTCCTGTTGGGCCAAAGATAAATATATATATATATTTGTTATGATTATTACCTATAGGCAATTTCATTGGTACCTATACCTATACGCGATTTTACGGCGTTTTGGTTTTGTTTTCTATTATAATTTTTTTTTTTACCCAAATCTGCTCTGGTTATATACCTAATAGGTATTACCTATGTATATATTTATGTATTGTAGTTATTATAGATATCGCCGGTAGGTATTTCGAACAATGGACGGGATAAAAAAATAAAATAATAATCGCTTTTACCGCCCGAGAAATTGCACGTTATGTGTACAATAATATACAATGACGTCTGGGTACATATATTATAATATAATAATATAAATTATTATATTGTATATTGTATTTAGTCACCAATATTTAGACGCTTTTACACGGATATCAATATAAATATCGCGTTCGTAATGCAGTATTTTGCACGGTCTCGGAAAACCAATAAAAGGACTTGTCATATTTAATATTTACGTGGATACCTTACCTATACATACATATATTAGTAGTATTTTAATATGCATATTATCGCGTATTTAAGTATAGATTACGGTCATAGTCCTTTTTATACAAAATCATTTTTTTTTTTTGTTTAAACAATTTAAAATTCACAGTTGTTAATTTTTATTCGGTTTAAATATTTTTAGTATTCACGGCAGTCGTTATTTTCTATCAGTATACAATATGTATCGATACGAGTTTCGTATTAAGAGGTACCTAATCATAGTTTAAAGAAATAAAAAAAAAATTTTTTCAAATAAAGTGCTATCAGACGAAAAATTATTTTATGGTCTTACATGAAAAAATCTGAACATTTTTACTGCCTGAAAGTGTACTTCGAGGGGAAAAAAAACTCACATAATTATAAAACTAATGTAGCTTCTTCAGTACACCCAGAAACTAAGAAAAAGAACGAAACATTTTGGCCCCTTTCGACTTGCATCCCGGGGCTAAAGCCCACCATCCTCCTTAATATAGTCCTGGTACGCCATAATGAAAAATAAATGCCTTATTTAATGACAATTTAAATACAAATACGTAGGTATCTAATACCACAATACTAATAGTACTATTATCGACAAATATACGTTTTTTATCATGCCCTCCCCCCTTGTACCCGGAAAATAATATGTTAAGCCACTCACATCATTGAACTCGAGCACAGTAATCAATAAATATTCGGACATTAATAAATTTGGTCGTGTTTGA
Source organism: Cinara cedri (assembly GCA_902439185.1). Taxonomy (NCBI): domain Eukaryota; kingdom Metazoa; phylum Arthropoda; class Insecta; order Hemiptera; family Aphididae; genus Cinara; species Cinara cedri. The sequence continues at coordinate 1,202,071 of CABPRJ010001897.1, forward strand.
TAACTGCAGATAATAACTATAATACTTAATTTGTTTCAATTCAATATTGTGTCTTCACGGGTTTGTTAGCAGGGCTATCAAACAGTGGTGGATCAAACTACTTTTTTTACTGGGGTGGGAGACACATTTAAACCTATAGGATATAGGCACTAAGCTCATTCCTTATTATAAATCATAGTAGTGATAACAAGTTAAAATTCTTTAAAATACACTCTATTTATAAATTAAATATATCTTTAATTTCAGGGATAAGGAAGAAGAGAGCTTAAGTAATTTTTGATATTTTTGTTTTTGTAATTTGTACCTCTTAGTTTTTAGTCTAAATGACATATGTTTGTATATATTTTAATACAATAATTACGTAGTCACAATTGGCGGATAGGAAAAAAAACAAAAATCATTTGTATAGATAGGCGGTATGTACCTAGAGAGAATACTACCGCCGCCCTGAGGGAACCTCACTTAAAATAATACTATTACACACCTGTGTGTACAACATAAGTACCTACAAAATAATAATAATAGTTAGTATAGGTACCTATAATATGTAAAATATGGTGTGCCGAGGACAACTGGGTATAACGACTGTAGTAAATAACAACAATAATAATACTACATGGTTTTAAATATCCTTTCTCTTCGTGTCGACTCTTGTGTTCTGCTATTATTGGACGCGCGCGGGCTGCGCAGTGGTATTGAGTTACCTTGAGTTCAATATTCCCCACAATGCGAGTGCGCGCCTGCGTTAATAGTCGCGTGAGCGTTTTCAATTCTATTTTTTTCTTTTTCTAAACAACGACGAATAATTATAATTTACGGTACACAAAAAAAAAAAAAAACATTTAAAAAGAGCTTTTCACGCTTGACATATATTAAAAATACTACAATAATGTTCGCTCACTGTCTTGCCTGTGTGCAACAAGGTCAACCCGATCGTATTTTGCGTCTTGTGTAATATCAAATTGTAAAGGTACTTATATAGTAGGTATGTACTTACTACTTATATTATGTCCAGATATAAAAGATAGGTACGAAACGGGGACGGGTTTTCGCTAAAATATTGTCGTTAAATCGTCGAATGAGTATAACTATATCTATGTATCTAACTGGTTTCTACACGTCTCTCTCTTTCTCTTTCGCTCCCTCTCCGTCACGAAAGAAAAAACGATTATAATATAATTTTGTGCGTTCAAATTTGTTTCTCTGACTACATTCGACGTTGCACGGTTAATTTACATTACCTATATTATGTGTCAAGTCGAAGTCAACATTTTTGTATTAAAACTGTATTTGGTTTTGATTATTGCAAAGAAAAAAAAACGAACATAATATTAAATGCGAGTATATGCATAATATATTATTATTATTATTCTTTTTTAATAACAAATATATTATAAATAAAATAATATGTAAATGCGGCCGCATATACGAGTATATTATGATATTATAATGATTTGTTGTCAAACCGGTTGTTGAATAGTGTTCGGTTAAGAATATTATACAAAACAAAAAAAAAAAGACAACATTGAATCTTCTAGAATCTGTACGACTGCCAGCAATGAGATCTATAATACTAAAACACATTATATTAATATGTATTTTGCAAACATTGTATCTTCCTTAATATTGTGTTATTCCGGGAAAATGAAAAAAAACACTGAACTTCTTATACCAAACACAGCTATAAATAGTAAATTTACACTACATAATACTATAGCTATCAGTGGCGGTTACCCTATAGTCCAGTGGTTCTCAACCTTTTCTGTATGACGGCACCCTAATTTAGATCTATACAAATGATGACACACTTAAACTCTACAATGCATTATGTTACCTATAATGCAGGTTATAATGTTTTGAATTATCTACAAAACAATATTAATAAAAAAAAATGACCATGAGTGCATGATGTTGCCTACCGGCAGCAATGTAAAAAATTACTTTTATCTAAATAGGATTTAAAAAACAAAATTTGTATTTTTCCCGTAAATAAAACTACTCAATGAACAAAACAAAATTTAAAAAAATTAAGAAGTCATGTATTGTAGGGTTAAGCAATTAATTAAATTAAAATGAAACACACAACGCTCACAACACGACGGTGATTACGACTGAGGAGAGGACATGCTTTTTACGTACAAATAAACAATTTTTGGCGACACATCACAGTAATACGCGACACACCGGTTGAGAACCACTGCTATAGTCTGCTATAAGGTACTCAAGCACTCCTACAGATGTGGGACGGTTGGTAGACCATATCTTAGAGGCTAAAGAATCTTATGTTAATCAGTTGTGAACGTTATATTCCGTTATCTTCAAATTAAATTCTGCATCATTTTGCACAACAAAGTGTTGATTTAGCTAAGAGATTAGTCTAGTTTCTGTCCTTAGTCAACAAAACACAAGTTAAGAAAGTGAAATGTTTATAATTAACCTATTGTTTGTCAATATTAAAATATAACTAATTTATAATATTATAATATTTTTTAAAAAAAATTACGCAAGTATTTATAAAAGCCAAATACGTCTAACCCTGGCATTTAATATCTTCGCATATGGATTTTCTGAAAAATAGAATAAAATTTCGAATTTTTGTTTGCAGTAGTTCCCACGCTTAAACATAATATAATTTCAAAGTTGAAGATATGCAAAAAAATAATCAGAACAAACTGTAATAAAAACTAAAAATCATTTTTCTTTCTTTCTAAAATCACACTTTTAAGTTTCGTATTTAAAATAATTGTCGTAATATCGTGATATTATGTATACCTATTACCTATATGTTATTAGAACAAAATAATTTACGCAAACAGTTAAATAAAATGTCTAGGAGGGGGCATGGCCCCTATGGCCTCCCTAAACGCCGCATCTGGCTATATAGGTGTAAAGATATAAAGTCAAGCCAAAAATGAAAATTTAAATACCTTGAGTCATCCCAGACCCAGCTGATAATGACGCTCATCGCGTCTTGTTTAAATTCGCTATATTATACGTGTATTTTTTTTTTATTAAAATGTATACATTATATACTTTCCAACGAGATTTTCAAGTGCACTAATTGCATATAAATATTATATATACGCTGTGACTATTGCAGTTTCACTTGTAGGGTACAATAAATGAATATAATACATGTATTTTATAAACTAACATAGTATATACGCACGCTTTCTCTCTTGATATGATCCATTAAACGATTTATCAATTCGACGGGTTTTTTTTTTGCACGAGCCTTTTAACGATGAATTTTCGCATTCACCCAACGCTATATGTATTTTAATAATAACGTCTAACACTTTTCACTGACCATTACCACATTAAAATACAACGACGTTTGAATGACGCATACTTAAACGAAAAATTTAAAAATATTTTACCTATTTAATTAGGCACAATCGATTAATGATCAAAAGCCACATCATATACTATACACCAACTGCAGTTTTTATGTAATTTACTGCAGATTGAGTCCATAGCCAATATCGAAATTATAATATTATTTATGCGTCCTATAGATATTATTTGCATATTTATTTGTGGATTGAGGATCTATTTATTATAAACATGGTGTATATATAATATGAAGTGTATATAAATGTAAATTTGCAGCGATAACGTGTACCGTTCATCAGTGGATTTTTACGAGACATTCGAAAATACTCGTATAATATCAATCCAGTAAAACGAATGACGTGTTCAATTTGGAAATTTTATTCCACCCATGTTGTGATTTTGTTATTGATTAAAAATTGTCGAATTTTTACCGAAAAAATACTCTAATACAGTATTGCATTATTTGGGTTACCAAACGATCTGGAATTTGAGTTGTTTTATTAGCAGTGATACAAGTTGGGTTGAATTTCTATGTGAATTTCGTCATGTTGTTACGGGAAAGGGTGTTTTTACAATACCGGCATACAATTTTGTTTATGATACATGGCATTAGCATCAAAGATGTGCTTTTTGGGGATTTCAACTTTCAAACTCCATCCATATTATTTTTATATTCAAATTTACTTATTTTTTTTTTTTAAGTAGTTCATAGTTTTAATATAATATTTGGTTGTTTCACAAAGAATATTTCGATAATGTGAAATAGGTAGGGAAATATTCGACTCTATAGTGACTGAGTTCTGCTGTTCACGGGTCTTTTTTTTTTTTGTTATTCTAAAATATTTTTCTGTATTCATATATTATTAAAAAAAAAAATAAAAAAAAAACAATATGTTAAATTAGATGGAAAGTGTGCTGCACGATTTTACATGTATGTATTTAAATGCGACGCAACTACATTATTCATATTTTGTTCTTAAAAATTGTACTATACGAATATTATTACTATATTATGCAACAAAATCTCGGATTTCTACATAAAAATTTAGAAAATTAAGTATATTTTCATTATTCTTACGAATAATAATAATTATGGATTTTCTCACACACATCACACATAAAAATATGATCATTGTGTAATGTAATACTTACAATATGTAATATATTATAAACTAGTGTTGTTTGTGATTGTTTGTATGTTATTAAAATATGCTCTCTATATAATGAACAATAATTGTTAAGACATAGAATGAAATCAGATAGGTACCTATGTATGTCACTGATTAACTCTGATTATTTTATGAACTTTAACTGACGCCTAATTTAGACTTTAGAAATTTTTAATGCAATTAGCCATTGTAAAATTTGATCGTATAGTAGTAAATGTTATATAGATAAAAATCGTTGGAATCTATATACAGTTGTCAATTTATATAAAATTACAAATTATATTTCATTATTATTAGGTGTATCCGTACATTATAATTATTATATACGTAGCTATTTGGATTATATTTTAAAACCCGTAATTGGGTAGGAGGGGGACGTTATTATTATAATTTATGGGTACCTAATAATTATTGAATTAAAGCGGTGTACTCGGGGAAGGGGTGGGACGTTGTTATGATAAAATATATATTTTGTAATTTCGTCGTGTATTCAATCCGTGAAGTAGTGCGCGGAATTATAAATATAGGTAGTATAGGTAATATAGCATAATAATAGAAGTTTTTAATAAAAAAAAAATTCACCCATTCGAGTGTACCCAGTAAACGTTGCATAACTATTGCACCTACTACAATATACACCGAGTTCACTGCAGCTATCAAATTACACAACTAAAATCGAAAAACACATATAATATCTCATTCTCATATTATTACACTGCATGTTGCTTCATTATAGTAATAATATTATTATTTGTATTCTTGCCCGAGCCCCTGCCCGCAGGTTCAACGAACCAGACGCTTTCTCCTTATTGAATATAAGTACCAAGGTATACCTATATGTATTATACATATATACGTATCTGTCGACAAACGGACAATATGACAAAATAATATAAAAACGATTATTGAATAATATACGGCGAAAACTGCATTTGCGCCTATATAGTATATATACCTGATAATTGTATGTGATTTTTTTTTCTTTCTTTTATTGTTATCGGAGTAAAAAAATATCGTGTTAAATATGTGTCGGGGAAAAAAAAAAGGTATAATAATAGTTTTTTCCTGATTTGTGCCAAACGTTGTTCTGCAATATACTATACCTAGATATACGTCACATATTTTAGCCGCGGCCAATCATCGACTCGTACTTATATACATTATACCGTTATATGTCGTTTCATTGCAACCAACCAGCTAGAATAACAGATGTCATGAACCTCACCATCACGATATTATTGGAACCAATCAATCTAGTATAATGAATAACAATAGTTAACCTTTTTGTTCGCACGCGCATTGTTTTCACGGAGTGGAAAACTATATTGTATAGATATAATATCCTTTATATCCGCGTGATTTTCTTGGTGAAGATTCGGGCCTGTAAATACAGGTACGCCGACAATCATATATAACTGTAAATATGACTCGAATGTATTTAATTCGTTTTGTTTTTTTTTCTTTTATAATTTTCCAAACGCGTCATGTAGATCGAAGACTATAACGGCGGGACCTGTAGTTTCCATTAAAATGAACCTTTCCCTTTTCCACCAAAAGAGATATTGACCAATTTCCACCAACACAATGTCCATACTGCTATACAAAAAAAGCGCTATCTTTTCTGTTAGAGTTCGGTATAATAGGACATCGGTTTCATAGACTCATTTATAATACGATAATAAAAATTATTTATTGATTGATATTGCATGTTTTCACAGTAAACAATTATATTTATCGGATGTATAATGTATATAATATTTGTTTTTGTTATTTTTTATTAATTCACAGAATGAAGAAATTTGAAATAAGTTAATATTTCTATTAATTAGAGTGGACATTTGAAAGGTATTAAAATATTATGCAGCAAAGAAAAAAAGTTAGCCATGTTAAAACATTTTAATAGGTACCATAAAAAAAAAAAAAATCACAAATATTGTGTAATATAGAAACCTAAAATAAAATAATGTATTTTGATTATATTAATAATTTTGTATGGGAAATTGTTTCACGGTATCGAATAATTTTCATTATAATAGTAAATAAATATGGAAAAAACAAAAATATTCAAATACGGTCAAATATAATTGCAAAATTAAATTTCGTGAATTATTTGTGTAATAATTATTATAATATTAATATATGATTATGTGATTCGTAAAGATTATCATTGGTGTAAATTTAAAATAATACGCAGTATAAAATATTTCAACAGTGATGGTACAAATATTACCGATGGCGATGTGGCATAATTATATAGAGTGTGCAGAGCCTATAGTAGCTGTACATTGTCCGTAAAACTTACCTTGTAGTATCTGGGACAGTTTATGATTTTTTTTTTTTTAGTTATCAAATCATTTTCTCGTTTTCTACACTATTATATAGACAAATCATTTTATCTATACCTATATTATATCTAATATTATTGGTAAGAAACAAAAAGTGGTTTATAACATAAAGTAAAACTATAATAAATACCGGAACAGTAATGGTGGAAAACTAAAATGTTTTGTATAGCTATATATTTCAAAAAAAGAAAAAAGCAAAATAATAATTTCGTTTCGTATATTATCCCATTCGAATTATAATATACGTGATATTTATATAGTTTTGTGTACACCCGATTCATGCATAATATACATGCTTTAAACCGATTTCCGGTATAAATCACTGCGGCAGTATTATTTCGTACATTAAACCATTATTATTCGTTATTGACCAAAACATTAATATTATTATTATTATTTAGGGAACGTGTTGAAATACACAAATCGCGAGAGCTATAATACATAAACAAATATTGTATACATGGAATGTAAAAATATTATAAATATTTATGTCAATATAATTATCGGTTTTATACAGGTATTATTGTTAATGTTACCGTTTAGTTTTTTTTTTTTTAAATTAGCGTTTCGCACAGTTTCCTATCTTTACACTCTCTCCCACGATTGTGCTTTCTTTTGCGGTATCTACTAGCCGATCCTTATTACATCTTACATTAGATATTATGCTAATGAGTTAAACTTTGACCTTTGGTATATAGCGTATATCTATTATATACATTATACTGCAGTATTATTACAGTTCATTGTGACGTGGACTGTAATATATTATATTATATCTACAATATAGGTACCTAGTGTGTTATATATCTATGTGCAGGTACCTATAATAATACTGCACGAGTGATGCGTGTTATGATGGTAATTGTAGGAAAAAAAAACTACGGGGTTCCATATTAAAACGTACCTGTGGCGCCCAAACTATATTTTTATAGTGTAGTAGAGTTTGAAATTCAAAACCACCACCCTCTTCAAAAACTTTTGTCCATATAAATATATTCTTTTTGACCCCTAAAACCTACTGACTTAAATATTTATATCCGTTATACGTGACTATTCCAAATTCCAATTACCGAGAACACCCAATTACCAAAATATGATGTGTAGCGAATACTACACTTGAAGATTACTAACTATACTTAGTACAGTTTGGGCGCCATTTGGAACGTATATCTCGTAATGTGCTCTATATGAAAAAGTTTCTTCATGACGTGATTGATTATGGGAGTTAGTTGGTGCACACTACTAATAGTATAACTGGGTATAAAGATATCCAGTACCCGTCGCATAATTTAAACTTTGAATAATATTTTCTAATCATTAAACACAATTATTAGTCCAATAGGTAACCAGTGTTTATTGTGAGTGTATAGTTAAAATTAATATTTTTTAAGAATAACGTTGTATTATGGCATTGAAGAACCGTATACTTACCGATAATATACGCTACTATAGGCAGTAATTATTTATTTATTCCTATTACAATCTTATTATTCTTATAGTTCATCAATTTGGGGAGAAACCTATAGTATCCATTTATCTAGATTAAATGTTTCTATTAATTGTATTATAAAAAATGTATTCAGTTTACATTTTCAAACAAGCACTAGTATAATATATGAGGCACTGAATGTAAAAAACTTTAAATGTATTTATAATTTCTCTGTTCTGATAGATTTATTTAAACATAAGCATTTAATATCAATATTTGATCATGAATATAAAACTAGATTTAAACAAAATATTAATATAATGCTTACCAAATTGTTTTCGGTCAAAAAAGTACATTTTATATTGGCTTACATTTATGTGTTTCATTTAATATTAATTTAAATAATTTTAAAAATTTAACTACTTTCAAAAATTATAAAAACAAATTAAATTTAAATAATATTTAATTTCAGTTATTAATTATCTCATATCTGTCACTTACTGTCTATCTATTTTATTTTCTTTATTGGCCTCATGTTATTAGATTTGATACCTCATTAATGTTCTATTATATTGATTGTGTCTAGTATAATTAAGGCTCTTTATTCTATTTGTAATTGTAATATTTATTTAATTATAATTATTATAAATTTATAAATTTATTTATAATTTATAGATAATATTTTGTTATAATATGTAAAGATATGTTATTGTTGCGATAAATATGATATTATTATTATTAATTATTTAAACAACAATAAGACCATATAGTATAGGTGTACAGAAAAGTCATATATCTATAAAATAATTATTCTTTTTATACAATATATTACTATTTGTAATACCCAGCTTTTCCTGTGCGCGGTATTGAACAGAAAAAAAATATAATAAAAACTTGTTTCCCCGTAGGTAAAATTTGGTACTTATAAGAATAATAAAAAAAAAGTTGTTTCTCGTTCAACCAACATTTGATATTAGAAAAAAACAAATTTTAATTTTCATATTTTAAAGACTAATTTCCTGTGTGAACTCTTCTTTAAGGGTTGAATTTTCCATTCAAATCATTATCCAAACACTCTTGAAATTAATACGAACAAACCGTGCAAATTTTAGTGAGATCGGTCTAGTAGTTTTTGAGTCAATAAACTGAATAAACTATTACCATAAATACACTGCCTTTTACTGATTTATAGATGTTATTGTGTTCAATAGTTGATCGACGCCAAATAGTTGCGATGAAGGCGAAGGAGAAGAAGAAGATGTATGTTTAATTGTTTGTATGCTGAAAGTTAAACACATATATATTATATATATCGACTAAAAATAATGCAAGTTATAGATTTCTTGTATGAGTGATCATTTTTAATTTATCTTAATATAACCTACAACTGTATACATTATACCTATATATACGTAAGGTTATTATTATATACCTAATTGGGTCACATAGTTCAAAAAACGTAAATGAATTAACATAGGTAAAAATAATGCGAGTTAATTCAATAGTGTATTGAATGATTTTTTAAAAAAGAACAGTAATGATAATCTTAACACGAATTAACTCTTATGAGGAACACACTAATAACGTTGATTATTATGGCGTGTTTGTCTACACCAAATACGTTTCTATCAGCTATTATTACACAGATACGAGAAGAAATTAATACTATTATATTTTCACAGTTCAAAAACACAGGTTAAATTGGAATATCATTTTTTCTGTCGCGTATACAATATAACAATACATTATGTTAAAGTGAAAATATATAATTATTACAACCACGGTCGTTATAAAAATATTAGAATTCATTTAGCGGAGCATAAAATATATATTTAAACCGTCATTAACACATGTTTTTAATTTTCTAATTTTTGTTCGACTATAAGGTTAGTTCAGTATCCAATCACGTATAAATAAAGCTGCCCGCAATGTTTCTTTTTTTCTCTTAGTTATAGTTTTATATCACTTTGGTTTATTTGTCAACATTGTGTATTATGTATTTTATCGTCGCCATCTATTGCAGAACAATGGAATACGTATAGACGAAAATAAATAAAACTCCCATGGTAGAAAGTAGTTTCCTATAGTTCGTTAAGCCATTTGGGTATCTACTTTTTTCCCTTTTTTTTAAATAAAAATTCAATGGACTCCCCGTCTCTCATTAACACCTGACACACCGTCATCACGCGTTCATTATACACATGTTATTATTATTGTATGATCGATTTATGTAAATTATTATAGTGACACGTAAGATACATCGTCGTAATAACGAATTCGTTCAATTTCATCAACGCTTTCCCGTGTATTATATAATACCGACTGCAGATGTGGGTTTAAAATAATTAAACGGAGCAGATCGAATTTTACAAAAAAAAAAACCCCTAATGTTTTCCACGTTACACGCACATAGGCTTTAGCCTATTTATTTTCGTAAATTTATAATGTCTTCTTTCAAAACGTTAATAAACTTGTGGTGGCATACGATTACATCCGGGGAGCTAATAATGTACCTAATATTCTTTAATAATAATTTCTATACGAACATAACTGGGATATTTGCTTGAAATTCCAATACGTGTATTGATGATTTAGTTGATAAATGGGTTGGGAGGAGTCGAAGACTTCGATACAAACAAATATTTGTCATTAACTACACATAATGTGTAAAACATCGTAATAGTATTTTTTTTTTCACATATCAGCTTTTAGCTGTCGACCACAAATAATATATTATGATGGTCCAGTGTGATCCGCCACCAGGGTTTTGCCGGTCAACATTGTAATATAGGGCGGGACACTAAAATGATCAATTTTCAAATACAAATATTTATGAAATAAAAATTAATGCAAATTAGCTATTAATTTGTTATAATGGAGTTTATAATATGACATTTATTTTTTAAACGTAATTTCCTAAAAATGATGGTTATCTTTTCTTATAAGCACTATTCTAATGTTCTTGGTATATTGTCCACAATACACATCATGGTGTTTCACTTCCAAAGATGTAATGGGAATTTCTTCTCGAATTTTTTCGTTTTGACCTTCAACATCTGAAAGAGTTAAGGTTTCTGTGCGAACATTCTATGGGGGTGAAAGTGTAGACCATTGTGAAAAATCCGACGTTGGCTCATACGAGATAAATTTAACGATACCGCATTTTTCGTGCTTAACTTCTTAAAATGTTTACAAGAGCGGCTCTAATAGCAGTGAGGTTTTCAAGAGTAAGTACGAATGTTTTGTTTTCGTTCAGCCTACTTTATCAAAAGTGCACCGGACGTATTGGTTTTTATTTTTATTTTTTTGCGAACGTGTGATAAGTAATAATATGTTCAACTACAAAATGATTACGGGTAATACTATAAAATATTTGTATATAGGTACATACGACCAGCATAGAATTTATACGCTCGGTTCCGATGACGAAAGTTATATTATAGCCTCTCCATAATGTATTAGGTATACGATGTATGATTTTCTCGTACAACTATTTTAATTATTATCTCAGTTTTTTTTTGTTTTTTTTTTTTACGTTCGCCGCAAGATATTCGTAACTGACTAGTCAGGTGTCGTATAATATATGAGGAGAGTGCATTTTTTACATTCACACAAATCACAATAATAATATTATAAATAAAACGTACAATATAATAATAATTATTGTTGTCTACGGTGGCGGTGCAATAGTAACGGCTACGTAGTATCATTACACCACATAGTAGTGTACTGACTGCAGACTGGTGTAGCAATTATTTCACCGTATTTGTCGGCGATCGTTTTTGACGATATTTTTATTTTATATTCTTCTATTCCTTCTAATTTGTTGCTGTTTATCATTGTTATTATTATAGATTTGGACATCCGTGACGGCGAAACAACTGTTATCACGCGAGAAAGTATACCCCGCGCGCTTCTATAATAGTAATACCTATATAGGTATCTTATCTAGTATCTACCTACCTAATAATGTAATAATATAATATAGGAAAATCGCAATTATGGCTTTTCTGCGCTGATGGAAATGAGCCCGCAGCCGATTCAGATAGTTTCAATTACCACGTTTGTGGTCGTTCGACGAGATAATATTATAAGTGGTTTTTTCTTCTTCTTTGTCGTCGCGGAACACATCAATCATTTGTATTTGAAATAGGTATGAAAAAAAAAAAAAAAAAAAAAAAAAAAAAAAAACGAGAAGCTAGTTTCGTATAGCCAGTGGTACAATAATACATTTCAAATACTTATGTATTATATATTATTAAAACAACAAAAAAAATAAATATGATTCTGACGAGTATGTAGGCCGTAAAAGACTACGAATTTATATAGCATTAATATGCAGGTATAGTGTACATATGCTCCCCAAAAAAACAAGAGAATTGAAAATAATTTATAGTTAATAAGAAATTATACATGAAAATCATTTATTTAATCTGGAATTTGATGCAGAACAACTAAACAAGCAATAATGTATGTAATTTTGTGAATGTAAAATAAGTCTTTGAACTTTACCGGACCTTGAACAAATTTAGGACGTGGTGCTGTCGTGTGGGAATCGTGTGTGTATACCTAAATCAACATTTTATTATTCCGGTAAACAAAAAATTCACTGACGTATATAAATCGAATAATAAATTAGAATTTTATAAAACGTGAAAGTTGTTTATTGTTATTACTATATTTTAAACATATTAGGTGCATACTCGTCAAAATGGAATTTATAATAATATACAAAATAAATTCAAAACGATTTAAACGCGTTGGTGGAGTACATAATAAGGGGATGTCTGTTTACTGTTATAAGGGGAATCGAGAGTCATGATGAGAGATATAGGTACGAGTCATGAAAATTCGTGATTAATTATCGTCACGAAATTATTTGAACGCCGTGATATCGGTATAGTGATTCTTTGGACGCTTTTGTATACGTCTATAAGGTTTAAAAATCGTGATCAAAATAATATATTAATGTTTGTTGCGCATAGCTATACCACAACGGTAGGTATATCTATATGTACGTTGATCTATACCCGCACCAACAGGACCTATAATATAGGTACCAGTCTCTTTATTTCTGCACCGCAGAATTAAAATCGTGTAAATCACGATGCATACGTGCAGCATTCCATACACAATAGTTTTTGTTGTGTACAATTCTATTGTGATAACAAAAAAAAAAGTACATAAAAAATCTGCTATTATTATCATTATTTTTTGTTTGTATATGTGCGTGAATCCAAATAGCCGCTAGATAATTACAATAGGTAACTACATAGTATTTCAATAACAATATTAATTGTGACCCCAGCGATCGTGGCCATAAAACTATAGTAGTCAACAGATTAATAGTATATATAATACATGTACTCGGTATTAAGTATAATTGTATTTTGAAATTATTATTCTGGTATTAAAATAATTGTTGACAGAGTGTCATTAAAAAAAATATTTTAATATACTTGGTATGAGTGATTATAATTTTCATTCTCAATTTTTTTTTCTTGCAGCGTTTATAATAATATTGTGTTTAAACGTAAGCCGAGTTATTTTAATTATTGTCAGATGGTAAAAAAAAAAAAAAAACTACCACAATTTATCATATTTATAATGTATTGAGAATTTTTTTTTGAAATTGATGGCGATATAAACACAATACTTATTTAATGTTTTATACTTTTGTACTCGAGTAGGCGTAATAAGGTTCAGACAGTCGTGATGTACCAATATATGTGGATGGACAATGAGCCACGAATCCATGAGATTTTAGTGCTCTAAATCAGGGCTCAAGGCATTATTTTGAGTGGACAAAACGGTGAACAAAATAACAAGAGATGATTTTTTAATTTTTTTTCTTATTTGACCTGTGGGCAAATTAGGCCCCAATTCGAATTATATACTTAATCTCTAATTTGGTTGATGTGTAGGATATTTTTCCATGGACGTTAGAAGTTCTGGTTACGCCACTGGGCACATATGTGTACGGCTGTTATTGTAACTAAAAAACAAAATAATAAACTGTGACGTTTATAAATTAATCATCTCTCTGCTATATACTTCCAAACGTTTTTACTCATTAAATCACCTAATTTCTGCGGTTGGTTCTCCGACTACATTATTAGGTATACCATATTCTGAATAACTGATATACATATTACTATTTCGGGCGAAATCGTGTATATATATATATGTATAGTATATATCTAAATTCTAAATCGCTATATATAGAGATTATTAAATATCTTCAAATATATGTAAATTTTAAGTTATTTATTGGTTATTTCGATTTACCGTATATATTTTGTCGCGTATAAAATTGAAATTGACTTAATCCTGGGACCTGGTTCCTGGGGACCATATGTAAATTATACTCATTGTAAATCTAGTTTTACAGATCGTATATAGTATAGTGGTAAATAAATAAATAACTTTATTACAAAATGTCTCTAATATATTGTGTATATTTTTTTTTAGGCGTACAAACTCAAAACTAGACCAACTGCCGTCCAAATAGCAAGAATAGCCGCATTTACCGTGATCGCGTGTTCATTCATATTGGGTTCTTTCTTGTTGGCCGCTGCCTGGTTACAAGCGAACGCATCGTGTTCACAGTTAATGCACGCAGAAGCACTCCTCAGACAGGTATAACTAAATAATATAATTTATTGTAAAATATGACAATTTAGTATAATATAATTATTTTTGTTAGAAGTGTTAGAACATCATAATAGTTATTAAAATAAATTGCTGTACGAAATGTTGATACTTATCGTGTTAGTTTATGCTTAGAGCCGGATTACGGTCATAGTATGAGGGGGGCTGTATACTTTTGGAGAGACTTTTTTACCCATATAATTATTTTTTTTGTTTTAAATTCAGATTTATCGATTTTTATCTAGCGTATATTTATTCAGTATTGGCAACATTCTTCATATTATATCGGTCGAGGTACTTATAATTTCAAAAAACAAAGAAAAAATACTTAAGGGTGGATTTCTAAAAATGTTTATAAATGTTTCAAATAAAATGTCATTAGGCGAAAATATGCATTTCTTAGGGTATGGCATGGAAAAAAGAGTATTTTTACTAATTAAAAATGTGTTTTCTGGAAAAAAAAACACATCTTTGTAAAACAAATAACTTCTTTACTACATTCAGAATCTAAAAAAATACTGAAAAGGGGAAAAAAAAGCTCGGCCCTCTTCGACTTGCGACCCAGGGCTATAGCCCTTATCTAGCCCCTCTTAATCCAATCATCCTGTTTATGCTACACAAAGAGTATTTTCAAACCAATATATGCCATATATTATATAACATATAGTATAAGTAGGCTTACACTGAACTTTAGTCATTATAGGTACCTATTTAACTATCTATGTACATGTTAATACAGTTTGTAAATCACCTTTAATTATAATAGTTAATAATCCAATCATGATAAGTATTTTTGAGTTTTCTTATCTGAAATTTAAAATTAAAATATATCACACAAAAATGCAAATAAATTATTATTTATGATATGTACAAACATATATAATATAATGTCTAAAAAATTTGAGACTTAGTTTTTGATTTTTTAATTGTAACTACTAACTAGGTATAGATAAATATGTTATTCTTGATTCAGTTATCTATTTTCTGAGATAACAAATATTGAATAAACGGAATTTAAAAGAGCATTACAATTTTAAAACGTTCAATTTTAGCGTGTATAAAGGTACGACTTAGGTAATGCATAATTGTTTTGTACAAACAGCACAGAAAAAATCCATCTTTAATTTCGTCTCATCGAATTCTAAATTCTATTATCAATATAGGGAAGTTATTTAGAGAAACGCAAAAGATTAATAGAAATAAAATTATATTAAACAAAACGTTTGGTTTATAGGAATTTTAAGAATAACATATTTTGATATCACTTAATTTTGACGGCAGTAAAATTTATTAACAAATTTCACAAAAATTAATTTCATAATTGTTATCTGTTTATGTTTAGCAATTTATGAGTTAAATATTCACATCGTGCCACTAAGGTCCGTCCTCAATACCGTAAACGCTTATTTTTAAACGGAGTTTATAAGATAATCGATCAATCGTGGTCGGTTATCAGCTATAAAGTGAGTTTAAGAAGTAAGAATCAGATAAACGAATTTTTTTACGTTGATGAGAACGGCCCTTAGTATAAATTATTATACCAACAATTATTACCTCAGTACTATACAACTTAGAGAATTCAAGCTAACGGTTTAAGAATAGCCGTAAAATAATTACATTATAACCATTAATTAGTATAGAATTGTTAAAGTAATGCCTTTACATAAATCAAAATTGTTTTAGGTCATTGTTCTATATTAATGAGTCATTAATCTAAACTTGAAAATGTTATAATTATGAATTATGATAGTAAAATATATAATTATTTTTTAAAATATCATATAACCACTTTAACAATGATCGTTTCATTAAAGTATAGGTATGTCTAATTGGAATTATAAAAAAATTTTAAAAATTAAAATTAATAATATATTCTAAATTAACGAGTAAAATGTCGACCTTAATAATTAAGTAGGTAAAATGTAATTTGTTTCTCTCGTACTCACGGTAAAATTATATTGAGAACCGCATGATCACTTACAAAGTGCGGTTTTTTTTTTATATAAGAATAATAGTTGATGCGTGAGAACAGTACATTGGATAATATCGCTTTCTTTATATATTTTTTTCTTATATATATACGTATACATACATTTTTTTTTTTTTTGGTTTTTCGATGACAGTTTTTCAGATAAAACTATAGGTACCTAGTTCGGCAATCGTGGCTTTCACTTTGATCCACGTACAAACAGTGAAACTGATTTCCTATATACCTAATACCTTGTTTATTTATGTACAAGTATTAATTTTTTTGTTTTGTTATTTTTGCTATCAGTTATATTTTGAAATCATAAATTATATTTTGTCAGTGGTGGTTTTTAAACGAAATAAAACTCGAGATCGATTTACAACGGTCAAATTAATGTATATAATGATAAGGTATTACAAGAACACTATCTATAATAATTTGTCGGTCACAAAAAAAAAAAAAATGAATTTTATGAATCAATTCCAGATGTTTTAAAAATATTTTTCTATGCAGAAAAACAAATTAGTTAAGGGTCTCCGTAACATAGGTATAGGTATATATTATATGGTGTTTACAATAATATGGGTCAAGCATAGGTATATATTATATTATATTACATGCACAAGTAAAGATTATTCAGTGTAACCGACCATTAAGTCCAGGAAATAAGTTATGAAACCACAGTATTGTTCGATTTGATTAACTCGGCGTGTAATTTGTACGTGACAATGTTCTATAACTGGTGTGTACCAGCTCTCTATAGATACTTATACATTTTTTATGTAATAAATATAGATCTATATATTAAATATCTAGGTGGTAAGGGAAACGAAAAGTTATAGAAAATATTTTTCTAATAGGTACCCAGGTAGGTATGTGTACGTATATTAACACCTACCTATTCGGATAATCGAATTTAAAAAAAAAAAATGTCAGATATCAACCGATTCATTATGCTAAAACAAATCAATAATAATTGTAATATTATATGAACGCTCGTTTATACACCTACCCTGCAATATTCGTTATTGTTTAGAGCGAAGAAGCTGCGGACCGTCCACAATATCAAGCGCTGGTCGATCCTTTACAATCAGACGAGACATCCGATTCGAAACAAGAAGAACTTCCTGTTCATCAACAGTCCGCCAGAAACACAGATAGTCAACAATCCACTGGTGCAGGGAACAACGATCAGCCGAGCACACCGGTTCAAATCAAATTGCCATTGGAATTGGATTTCGACGAAATTGTCGGAGTGAGTGTTTGATCTTTCTCTTCCCATACAGAATTTGTAAAACTACTTTTTATAACTACAATTTTTGTAAAATTCACCTTTGGGCATAATAATTAAAATCTTCTAATCACACTGTAGATACCCACTCTTTCCTGATGCAGTGACATATGCATAATTTTTATATCGAGAGGAGGGGAGGGGATATGTAAAAAAAAAACATAACCTATCACATATTATATACGAAAAAAGACGTTTTTAGTTTTGTTTGGAATACCCTAAAAAAAAAATTAGTAAATTGACCACAACAAAAACTTACAGTTACACTTCAACAACGACAAGACTATCAGTTTTCAAAACAAATTAAATATCAAAATAAGTTAAATAGATTTAAATGTCGAATTGTTTGTCAAAATATATTATTTACTTACCGGAAAATGTTTTTGTAAAAGCATACTTGATACACCATTGTAGAAATTAGACCATTGTATGGTCACACTGTCACAGTTCAGAGTTATTCTCATATTATTATATTATTCTGTGGTATGGATCCAACGATAGTCAATACATAGTTACTTTCATTACTGGTGGATCTAGAATTTTTTTATGGTGGGTGCTATTTTTCTAATGATGTTCCTTAGCCTTAGGTACTTATTGTGTACAACGTGCCAAGCAATTTATAATAATAAAAAAGTTCAATTTGCAGAACGGTGAGTAATTTAGCATTCAAGCAACTCCTCTCCCACCAAAATCTGCCACTGTCTATTACTAATCGTTAGATACTAAATAATAAACGCGTTTGATAGCTCTATAAAAAAAAAATCTATGAGGAGGAGTTCAAACTCCCACATCCCTTCTTTTACGTCCCTAACTTAATGTATAATAATTATTTTTAAATTATATAAATAATATAGTGTACTTGTTTAAAATAAGGCTTTACTCGAGAAAAATCAACGTTCACGTATGAATTGTGTAATTGAAAAGAAACGCGCCGAAGAAGTGATGGATCATCAACCAAAAACTCTCCGTCTACCATTTGGCGTAAACATTACCACCGATCCACGTTTTGAACACGTAACGGGAGAACGATTGAGCATCGTTTGCGAAAGTGGACACGATGAGAGGTATACGCATACCTAAATTATCATCTACAATACTGAAATTAGTTAGACTAACCACCGTTGATGAATCCTTAAATAACTGATATAAAAAAAAACCCAAGCTGATTTGATCTTATTTTATAAACCTTTTAGACGAACTCCGAGTCCAGCTGAACCAATGCAACAACAACCGTCAATGATGATGCCGATTCCCATGGGCGCCAACCCTATGACCCACCTGCCAAGTATGATGGGACCACCGCCTCCCCCTCACCATATGCCACATCCGCACCATCATCAAAGTCCAATTCCCTTGGCAATGATCGCTAGAATTAACGCTGACATCGACAATCAGCTTCAATTACAAGAACAGCAACAGATTGAGGAGCACATCATACCCATATTCCAACAACTCTTACCCGAACTCAGACAATCCCCTGATAATCAAGAACAACACCAACAACATCACAAACAGCAGGAAGCTGAAGATAGAGCCATGCCCAACAAAGTTTTATACCATCCGGCTATGGCCGAAGGAAGACCTCTGTACACCGTCGCTATATCTGACAAATCGAATGGAGACGGACCAATGATGCACCAACAAGCTATGCCATCCGAAGCCATACGCCAGAATGCACCAATGTTCCAGAGGGTTCCCATTCACGTGCCTGTATCCATGATGATGCCACCAGGTTCTGGACAGTCAGTTCAACAAGATAGTTCAATTGATGATCCAAAACCAGCAGACCATCCACATTGTAAGTATATTAACAAAGTTGTTTTGATTAAAATAATATCAGTATTATTATTTCAAAATAAAATAGGTAGGTACATAAAAAAAATCAATACTGCTGATGAGTGCACCACTGTAATAAGTGAGCAGTTGAATAAACAGTTATTTAGTTTATATCTGTATACAACGATAAACCATTGCTAATACAATACGATTCTTACCGAAGTTTAGTTATATATGTTTTGAAATACCGTAATTTTTACGATTTTCGTAAAAAATTGATCTTTATAAAAAGATTATTATTATTATCAATTACTATTTATTAAACTCCTTTTCTAGATTAAGAGGGTAGCGAGGGATCTAATGGTTTTACTATGGTATAAGGAGTGATCAATCTATTGTAAGACACTCATTATCCCAGAAAGTATTAACTTTTTAAAAAAATTTTTTTTAGAGAATTTAAGGAACAACTAGCTCTGAAATATTACATTATCATTATTTATCTAACCATTATTTTTGGAAGTGAAACGACGACCTACTTTTGATTTTCAATGGCAATCTATGTTTAAAATGCCATAAATAGACGGAGTATTAGTTTAAAAACATTCAAATTTTTGAATTCCATCAATCCGTTGACAAGATAATTCACTTTTAAGCTTAGGCAAGAGAAGAATAGTGGAGCACTGGACACCATGCCACTACATAAATATTATGCTCCACTACTCTCCCCTACCCATACTTTAATGTGGATTATATCGTCAACAGACTGATGAAAATGAAAAATTTAACACTTAATTATTTTAATCTATTCTACTCCATCTATTTATAGCATTTTTAATATAAATTGCCACTTTAAAATCAAAAATAGGAAGTCGTTTCACCCTCAAAAATAAGGCTGATAAAAATAATGATAATGTAACATTTTAGAGCTGGCTGTTCCTTAAATTTTCTAAAAAAAAAATTTTAAAAAGTTTATAATTTCTGGGTTAATGAGTGTTTTACGAAAAATTAATCACCCCGTATGTATTTTTTTTGTCTGTAAACAATTTTTAGAAAAGAAATTGTGTCTAGTTGGTGCATTAATCATATCATTTTTTGATTTTCCATGGGATTTTCAAAATGGTTGTCAAAAATCAGAAAGAAAATGATAACACTCTCCTTCCGTAACAAATTTTATTTTTATTAAAATTCAACCCAACTTTTATTACTTCAATCTACTTATAAAATACCTCTAGTTTCTGAATTTGAGTTCATTTAGTACAAAAAAATTGCTACAAATTTACAAAAGTAGTAGGGAAAAGATACTTTTATATTGAACAGGCACAATAAAGTGCAATAATCTTCATTTTATTCAGGGGAAACTTGACAATATTAATAATTACCTATTTAATACTTATTATACATGTTTAATCTTGACACGCTAATAATGATTTTTTTTTTTTAATTTCAGTTGTTCATCCACGTTCAGTTGAGTCAGTTCAAATCAACCACAATGAGGAGATGAATTGATGTGCAAATGATTTTTTCAATTTGACAAATATATATATATATATATATATATATACATAATTTTTTTTACACTGAAAAATTAGTAGATCTTTTATTAATGTTGGTAAATTCTTAAATTAAGCCCAAACTGACATTAGGATTATAATAATCAAATAACAATATTAAGTTTAAAGAATTTATATAGATATATTTTATGCCAAGAAAACAGTATATTTGGTACAAGTACATAAAATACATATTTGATCTTTGTTTACACTATAGTTTTAAGATTTGTTAATGTTAATTGTGATTGTATAATAATACATTTATAGTATTGCTTTCAAATAAAATCTATATTAATTTTGTTAAAATATATTTGTGTCAGTGGTAAAACTTCAAATAGGTATTGAATTAATAATACATATTGCATATTATATGTATAAAGTATAAATATTAATAGTGTAAACGAGGTTAAGTAAATAAATAGGTATAAATATTAATAAATGTAAATCTGTGAAAAGTTGTAAAACAATTAACATTTTTAAGCCTCTACATCTAAAACAATAAAAAATCCTAAGAGGTTACTTTTTACATAACAATTTTAACAAACATTGAATCATATTATTAGTACCTATTTAGATAGGTAAACAAAATACTCATATTAATATTAAAAATACTCATACACATTGTGCATACAAAAAAAATTAGTTAAAATGATCAAAAAAATTAATTAAAATATAAAATGTATAAGAGCTATCTTTAAGAGTACGCATAATATGATATGATTAATGAAGTTTTTTTTTACCATCTAAATATAAATACTTAACCAAAAAATGCTACAGAATTTATTGGTTTTACTAAGACAACTTTTTGTGTTAACCCATCTATAGTTCTGAAATGTATATGCTCGTTTAGAATTTAGGTATCTCATTGTGTAGTCCCTTTTACATATCAAAATACATTAACAGGGTTATGACGTTGCATTTATCTATGTCATCAATATAATCTTTTAAAGTTAATATTTGAGATATTAATTTAAAATTAATAAGTACAGGATATAAATCAAAAATGGCATCCACAAAAAGGAAATGCAATTAATCTTACATGTTATGAAATATCACATACCACAATTAAAATAACTTTTAATTGTTTAAAGTAAATTTTTTTCTGGATAAACCATTTTGTTCACAAAACATTAAGCAGCATATTATGTAATATTAGACTCAATATGCCTGATCTTATTAAATTATTCTATGTTACCTCCATCTACACTAAAATTGTTTTAAAACAAAATTAACATATTTTTAAAATATGCATTATTTGATAAAATAAAAACCTTGGTAATACATAAATCAATAGTAGAAATTGCTACTTCTTCCTGTTTTAATAATATCAGATCAAAGGTAATTAACTATTTCTTTAATAAAAAGGTTTCATTAGGAAAATAATCATACATATTTAATAAGTTTTTCGATATCTAAAAAATTATAAATATAAAAATTATTTTACTTAGATATCTATATGATGCATAAATTAATTATTATACATTTAACTAACAAATAAATGTATATATTTTAAATTGTATCAAATAGTTAATAATATCTACTTAATAAATTACCCTATTAAAGTATTTAAAAAATAATATATAAATCTTCAGAGTTAAACTTTGTACACTTTTACTTGGATCTTCTGATGCCAGGTAAATGTGCATCCAAAAATTATTAAGATAATAATTAAAATCTATTTGTATCCAAAGTATGTGACTGTGTAAAACCAGTTATTATTTTCAAACCTAAATAATACGCATTGTAATAAATAATAATTGCTAATGATATTTATCATTGTACCAAAATTTATAGCTAGAAGTTTAAGTCCAACAAATTCATATTGAGAAATTTTAGTAAGAATAGTTCTTAAAAAGACAAATATTTCCTATGGGAATCGTTAGGAAAAAATATATTGTAATGATAATGATAAATTAAAGTAAATAAATTTAAAGTTGCTTCTAAATCTGATTTTACATCTGATGATTTCTTTAGGATTTCTGGTTTATTACTTAATAAACCAGTATTTGTTTATAAAATTGAAATTAATTTAATATGCTTAATTTTTAATAATATTTATATATTTATTTATATAATAATATTATACATAAGTAATTGTGTCCTAAAATATTTTAACATTCTTGCATACATTACACTAGAATTAAAATTAGTAAATGCGATTACAACTGTAAATAACCTTATTGTACCATTTCTAGGATTTTCATTAATCTTGACTCTTTAATTTAATATAACCTTTATAATAAAAATAATTATTAGTAAGATGATTGTCAATTGAAATACACACAAAAGCAAAATTATGTTTAAACAATATTAAAACTAAATTTTTCTTCCACTGCTGCGTCACAAGAATAATTTGAATCAATTATGGATAGGCCTAATTTGCTGAACTGCTGAATTGGGGTTATGGACTATTTTAGCTCAATAACAGATAATAGTGTACTAGTATTCAAAACTAACAGGTTATTTAACTATAGTAGAATTCATCATAAAGCTATACAAAACTTTATAATTTCTGATAGTTTTACGGATTTGAGAGCATATCATCACATTTGCGCAATTTAACAAAATACTGAACTGACTTATAACGAGTGCAATTTTCAACGGAAGCACTTGATACAAAATCACCGGTAGCGCTAAAGTAGTCTGATCGTTGACTAATAAGTATGAAGTATTTGTTTGTAAATTATTATAATACTACAATATACAAATATATACTATAAATTAAAAATATTTAATAAAAGTCACTGAATCAGAATTTAAAAAGGACGGACATACTTTGAAGTTGGGGGGGGGGCACTGTTGTTGCCTGTAAGTGAGATGTTGGGAAGGTAGAGGGGAAATGTAATGTATATGTGTATGCAACGACTAAAAATGAAAAAAAGATTCTGAATGGAGTTCGGTTAATAGAGTTGCTTTGTCAATAATATATAATATTATGTTATATGCATTATATATTTTTTTAATAATATTTGTTTAATATTGTATTTCTTTTCCCTAAAATAAACTCCTGAGAAAATCAAAAAATGACCTCCCTAAAGTACCACCCTAGGAAAATTCTCTTTTAGAAAAGGTACTATACTTGATACTAAAGTATCTCCGTAAACATATCTCCGTACTTAATACGAAGCAAAATTTCTGGTAGAATTTTTGTACGCTGTATATAAAAAATAATAATAATGAATAATTAAATATCTATGTAAAATCAATACATTTCTGCTACACTCAGAAGTTGTAAATTCTTTGTTTGACTAAGTTTTAATATTCATCTTTCCAACTATCTGAATTATACTTATCTTTATCACACTGAAGTAAATATAGTTTCGATTCCACGCTTCTTGGCTCTAGAAGATCTTTATTCTTTAGCCTCCCTTCTTCCTCATTCAATCTCCAATATGATCTTAGCCCATTAATGCTATTAGCGTGATTAATCATTGAACTCGTTATAAATAGAGTCTAGAAAAAAAAAATAAAGAAAAAAAAACATATAGAAAAAAAAGACAACAAAAAAAGATAAAAATAATATAAAAAAACATTTGTTTTTAATTAATACTTTAAAAAGTGTTAACAGGTATCTATATAACAATAATTTAAAATCTATTTAATAATATAAAAAACTAAAATTATTAATGTTATGTACCTACTCTTTAGTATTTTCCGACTAATATTACTTACCTATATAGGTTTTTAATATTATAGTATTATCTTTTATAAACATATGTATTACTATGATATATACCTCTAGTTTTTCCAACTTATATATTATTATAGAGGCGCATATAATAATATAGTAGATACCTAAACAAATGTATATCTAAATTTAACATTTTATTATTTTTAATTAAATATTATACTTATCTAAATGCAGACGAAATAAAATTGGCTCAATGGAATCTAAATGTCATAAAATCAAAAAAGAAACACTTACAAGAAAATTAAAAAATCACTGAATTCAATTTGTACAGATTTTAAAGAAGAAAACCGGTCAATTGAAAATGTTTTAAGTGTAATTTTATATAATATTCGATTTTGATTTAAATAAATTCTGTTTTATTTATTTATTTTTTTTTTATAATTTATAAGTACTAATTTCTTTATACTAATTTGTATGAGAAAAACGGAACTTAAACCATTGTGGGTCATGCCAAACCCGTATGTTTGCCTTATATCAAAACTATAAATTATGATTATTGTCTATGATCAAAATTCGACTGGGCCGCTATCACCCTATGGCCTATGTCCCTATTTATCACTCGTTCCTCACAAGATGATCACTCAAATATGATACTGAGTCAAAATATATATTTATTGTATAAATCGTAAACTAAAGAAAATTATTCAGTGTTCACTCGGGTAATAGATTTAATTTAGCCAAATTTTCTTCGTAATAAAAAAAGGAGAAAACTTTGAAACGTTGTTTAATTTTTTTTTTTGTGTGTTATTAAAATCACTTTAGTATTTTTTAAAGATACCGTATATTGGTGAGAGACAATTGTTTTATACTTTGATAATTATATTATCATGCACCCTCTAACCGTAGTCAGGCGTCAGTACGAGTTTGATTATAGACTGTATTTTTCAAATATGAATTTGCGTTGCATAGAATTTTGTGCAAAATGATTCATTAATAGTATTATACTTTGTATAGCACCGATAAACGGCGTTTTAATAATAACATTGAAATCATGAGCTTGCATTATTAGTTGTATCATCAGAATTTATTAGGCGTTTTTATATTTTACAATGATAACGAACAAATTCGAATTACCGTATTGTATTTGGTGTGTGGCCGGGAACCCTATTCTATTACAAACGGGGAAGCCAGTAACGCGCTGATGGGTTACAGCACCCGCCGAAATTTTAAGAAATTTTAAATTATTGTTTTAAATATATAGAAATATAAATAAATAAATGCGACGTCTGGAATATTATGAAATGTGTATTGTACGACCGATTTCGAACTAAAAATTCATCGTCAGGTAAAAGCACAGTCAAAAAGGAAAACGCGACTGAATATGAAAAAATAAATGAATGAATATATACCGAAAAAATTATACAAATTGGTCGTTTTAAATAGAAATTATTTATTTTAACAGGAGAGATTATTTAAAATGAGTTGTTATTAGACACAGACATGTTAAGAAATATAAATTATTTGGTTATTATTTATTATCTAAAATGTATTGATATAAGATACTATTTTTAAAATAGGTTTGAACATTTCAATATTATGCAAATTATTTGCTTTATTTCATTGTGTATATGTGATTTAATTAATTATTTATTTGTATTACGAGTGTGAATTAAATGTTGTTACAAGACAAGCAAGACGGTAGGTAATGTAAGTAGGTACCATCATAATATAGCGATCATTGTTCTCCGCACGTCTTTCGAAGCGGAAATTTATTCTAATAGGCAGTTACCTATATCGTAATACAATATAATAATATAATATTTACCGCAACGGGAAAACAACGATTGTTCCAACGGATCCAACGGTCATTCGATCACCCGATACACGGATTGTGTGTATATCTATGATTCCGGTTTAAATTTAAACCACGTCACGTAGCTGTACCATTATAACCGCCACGGCGATACGGTAGGTGCCCGTTACCTTTATATTTTTATTAATTCGTGTGCGAAATGATGTGCGCTTTTAACGTTCCACGATGCTGACGAATCGATTGCGTATATACCTGCGAGAAATCATTGCGGTCCACTACTGTGCAAATCAATACCTATGTACGCGATATCATTATTATTAATTCGTATGTGGCAGACTCGTGTACTCCCGGTGGTGTATTATATGGAGAGTAGGTATACTTATATCAGCTCTATCTACTGTATTACCCGGATCTCTATATTCGATTACTCGAGCAAAGAAGATCGCTATATATTATAATTATTATTGTCGTATATGGTATATAGTTATCAGTGTTATTACTATAATATTATAAACTTACTTATATATCTATGTTATATAAATTTAATTTCAATAGAAAACAAATCCCATTAATTGATCATTCTTCCGTACGGGTTAGGTTAGGTAACCGTACTGTGCTAAAGAAAATAATATGCATCGACAGAAACCTATAGGTACCTATAGGTAGGTACCTATATTTATATTATTATACGGTGTTTAACCACAAAATAATAATATCTATATTATCGAAAATATCTATAGGTACTATGCCATCGGATCCGGAAAAAAAAACCAAAAGAAAATTAAAACCAAATTTTCGTTATTTTTACAGATTTTGCCGACAAATTTTGAATTATTACTATATTTTTATTATTTTTTATTGGTCTCTAATTCCCACAAAAATGATGGCAAATGACGGTTACACTAATTTCTATAGTAATTCAAGTTATAATACAGTAGTAATCATACAGCCGTAAGCAATCTAGTTTATTATTTATAGCTGCAGTAGGGAATAAAAGTAACGGTCTGCCTGATAACAAAATTCAAAGATATGATGTAAGGAACGACTACCACAATGTGAAGGTAAACTCGTGCCTTAAATTTGGTAAAAAAAATTTGGTTTTTATTTTCGTGGTTTTTTTTTTGGTTTTTTCTTGCTACCGCGCCATCATTACATGACGTTTTATGTTACATTTTTTTTCTCACCACGACATCATAGCATAATATAATATTTTTTATATAATAATATACTTACTTGCAGTGGTGCTCGAATTGGAAAGGATTATATTAACTAATTTTTCAGAAATTTTAGTGTACCTAAAAGTTATTTGTTTGAAGTGGAACACATATCACGGTACATATTTTGCGTTTTTATTAATATGCATTTTAATCAACATTTGAAGGGTTTATCGTTTATAAGAAAATTATTATATTACGCAGTATGCTGAACTTTTTTCTTTTTTTTTCTACTAATTGTAATTCATAATGAACCTTGTGTTAAATTTTAACTGAGCATAAACAATTTTAATCACATCAAACCAAATAATATCCAAAAAAAACTAAACAATTTTAAATGGTTAAAAGTAACTGAAACATTGCCAGAATGTTTTGAAAAATGCACATTGTCTGGAATGAGCTATACAAATGAGCTATAGTATATAAAAAACTATACAAGTTTACAGTGAAATTTCTGAACTCTATATGAATTACAACATAGAAATATCCATTACAGTGTCAATATAATTGTTTTCCAGAATTTTTGTCTATGGGTTTTCCCCATAATTAAGAATACTAGAGGTTAGGTTAGGTTAAGTTAGGTGCCATCATTTATAAAACAGTAAAATACATAGGTTTCCAAAAAAGGCTGCTATATTAGATTTTTTCCGTTACAAAATGTTTAAAAACAATGTAGCAAATTTTGAATTTACTAACAGAGTAGTATCAATAAAATTATCAAATATTATTCACTCGATTACTTCGTAAAAAGTAAAAACACAAAATCAACAATACCTATAATTAATTAAAGAAATAGATAAACGACATGTTTACGCAGACTACACCTGCTCGCTAAATTTTGGTTTTAGAGTAAAAGCACCTAATATAAAATTAATAGAGAACTATATTCCGAAGGATAAGACGTGTTTTTTTGAAAAAATTAGTTTTTTTCGAAAGTGTAAGTTGAATAAAAATGTTTAAAAAGTTATTATTTATAAATGGAAAATTGACGGAGAAAATGGAAAAACACAACGTCTTGTTTTTCGGAATATATTTCTCTTTTAATTTTATAATAAGTGTTTTACAAAAATCAAGCGAGTTCTGTGTAGTCTGTGTAAGCAAGTTTCAATTATATCGTTGGTTTGTATGACGGAAATATGAATTTTAGAAACAAAAGCGCTTTAGATCAAATTTCGACGAAAATCATAAAAATTGCGGCATTTCAAAATATATCTTACCGAATCATTTTTTGCTAGAAATGGTTTATTTTTGCATACGGATATAAATTAAATATTTTTATGAACCCTTACCCTACCTTTCCAACTTCTCATCTAAAACAGTAGCTGCATCCGTGTTCAGTATCAGTTTTTTTTTTCTGTCTGCAAACAGTGTAAACAACTTTTTAAAAAGAAATCTTGCTCCGATGTATAGAGTGTAGCACTTTTTCTGAAATGAAATAATTTTATCTAATTGATGTATTAGAGAGATCATTTTAAGATTTTCCACGGGGTTTTCAAAGTAATTTGAAAGAATCAGATAGAAAATTATAGATATACATCTAAAAAACGGCAAGTATTTACGGCACACCGCACGCCGCGATGTTACCGTTTTCATTGTGTTCAATTTTTGAAATACGACAAGAGACCTTTTTTTGTAATATTTTAGATCTAGATGCTCACGAATAAAGCCGTTATTTGATTTTTCAATTAATTTCACAATAATTGGAAAAACCGGAATAAGATAAAAATGAAAAACAAACAAATTTACGGCGTACAATTTTATTATTTTTAATTTGTACGCACGATGGTTTTTTCCAGAAATATTGTTCTAATTGAATTGGAGCCATTAGCAATGATTTATCGTTGCTTACAGTTGTAAATTAAATAATTTTATGTATCATTCTTTCTTAACTTCCTACCTACAACAGACATCAGTATCAGTTTTTTTTTTTTGTAATCGATAATCAACTGCTTTTCGAAGTGTTAACTACTGTTTCACTGTTTTAATTAATGAACAATAGTTTTCATACTCTATTTCAGCCACTTACAACTGTCAAAAAAAAAAACACAGCGTTTCTTTAGAGTTTATAATATAGACAGTTAATTCAATACTCAGTGATCCGGTCAAATTTCTGTAGAGACGATAGTCGTGTTGACAGTAGGTCTTAGTATAATAATAACGAATAATCAAAAGACAATTAACTGTATACGCTTCCGACATTAGGTAAATTCTTTTTTTTTTCTAGTATAATGTTTTCGATTTTTGTTGTACATACTTATGTTGTACTATACAAGCTATATCTTTCTGTTTTTTTCGTATTCGGTCACTTTGTCCAAACTATTCTCCAAGCCATTCAAAATCGTGCTGCCACTAAATTGAATATTGTCCGCAAGATTTTTGATATTTTTTTTACATTAAAAAAATTAAAATGTTTAACTGGTTTTTTTCTTTAGATGACGGTAAAAAAAAAGTAGAAAACTCATTTTAAAGATCAGATTTCAATAGAACCATTTTCTATAAATGATGACTAGAATAATAAAGTAAGTTTCTCTCGCATCTACAAAATTAATTGAACGTAAACGATCTTAAAGTTTCGATTTTTATTATATTCATGTTTGTGGTAAATTGAACTGTAATTTCTCAATTATTTGTCATACCTACATAAGTTAGAGTGTTAAAAAATACTATAAGTCTATAACAATATGTTTACATAAATTTAGGTAATACAAAATGTATTAATTTAAGTTACATAGTCACCTATTATATAAGTAAGGTATACCTATGATTATAAATATTAATTACCTAAGTAAAAAAAAAAAAACATCAATTTTATTACATACCAAATACGAGTATTTTCTATTGGTGTTTGATTTTTTTTTTTTTAATTTATTCTAATTTAGCTATTTTATAGAATTAAGTTATTTACATATAGTTTGTCATAATTTTAAAAACAAAGAATATGACAATGATAATTTGATTTTAAGGAAGTTATAATATTTACATTGTAAAATCATACCTTTACCCAAATTTTTTATACATCAGTAATTATTATCAGTGCATATTTCTTTTCTGTAGTAGATAATATTACTATCGAACAGAAAAGATACTTTAATGTCTTAATGAGATTATAATGTGATGAAAGTCTACCCTTAAAATCATGAAAAACTGTGCAGAAATAAACAAAAGTCTACATTACGCTTACAATTAGAGTTAATATAATTTTTGTAAAAACACTTTGTTTGCTGTTACAATAGTGTTTTAACAAAAATGCATTCAACAAAGCTTTTAATAGGCATTTGTTTTGCTTTTTGTACTGCTGAGAACAAAGTGGTCGACTGTTGGGTATCGTTTAAATTTCAAAAGTTAGACACTTTATCATGTATAAACAAAAAACGAATCGTAATATTTTATTTGAAACACTCTGTATACGTGTATTATAGTTTGACGTGATATTTTGTTTCCATAATCGCAGCTAATATTTTCCGTGGTATTATCGAAACTGGGATTATTTACAGTAGGAGTAATATTTCCCTCGCCGTGACCTTCGAACCTTTAGCAGTTAGCGACATTCAACTTTCAATCCACGGATTTTGTATAATAATTAATTTCGTCGATATTACGGTCACCGGACCAGTAGACCAGGTCTAACGAATAACGGATCACATATAATACCGTTGTAAATTTCAATATGCCTACCAACAATAATTTTTCTTCTCGTTTTTGTAATGCTAATGGTGAATTGTACTTGTATAGCAGTTACATAATACACATATTAATCTATATAAGTAATTTATTTATATGATACCTATTCGATAGTATACGTATATTACTATAGTATATACCTATAATATTTATGAAAAAAAAAAAATAAATGTGTTTACTTTTAACTACCATAACCACGCCACTGCACAGTCCTAATCATAATCAAAATCGATTGTTTATGGCCATTAGTACTATATAGGTACTTTTAATTTGCTATAAAAAAATTGTTTAAATAAGATATTATTATGTCACATATAATGCAGCATGATCGTAGTTATAGATTCTGAACGTAGCTTGGAATGTTTTGTGTTTTGATGTGTGTGCCTTCTTTTTATTTTAATTTTTTTTTTCCTTTTTTGCGGGTGTAAACTTGTTCAATGTGT
This sequence comes from Cinara cedri, assembly GCA_902439185.1. Taxonomy (NCBI): domain Eukaryota; kingdom Metazoa; phylum Arthropoda; class Insecta; order Hemiptera; family Aphididae; genus Cinara; species Cinara cedri. Next base: position 1,234,369 of record CABPRJ010001897.1, read on the forward strand.
TATAGGTACTGCAGTTCTAAGAGACGTAAGTATTATATATATATATATATATATATATATATATATATGTGGTTTTAACTGTAACATATATACTATTTTTTACAAACCGTATAATACAACAGTTGTGTAACTTAATGTTATTATAGTTTGCGTTACACAATTTAAATCTTTAACAATAAGCCGTGTACATATGAACCATCGTAAAATATTGATGTCCGTATCGATTTTTTTTTTTAAGACTCGTCGAATAGTTACGATCTGTAATAATAATTGGTCAACGTACTACTTTCATTACGCACCGCATGCAGAGCATGGGATATAATAACGTACGATCTGCCGAGATGTCAATACTGTATTCTTTATAATATCGTTAAAACATATTATATTTCACGTGGTCCAGTACGTATTTTATATTCCAACACAATAATATATAATAGGTGTATAAAAATATTGCCGTAATATCCCCCCCCCCTCTCTATGATAGATCCTTTTGAAAAACGTTTTTACGACATTATACGACCGTATAATAATATTAATTCGCCGTTTGTGTGTTCCGTATGATTTTATCGACATTTCGACGCGTTATCCTTGAACCGACGACGGTCGTATACGAGAAATCTTGCCCAGATTTTTTATAACATTTTCAATCTAGTTGGTGCATCGAGGCGGTCAATTTTTGATATTCCTTGAAGTTTTCTTAATAAATGGGAAAAACGGACAGTTGCAATACATATTTTATTCATTTCTGGGATACCTAGACAACAATGCGTAAAATATGACTAATAATACTTTACTCAGAATCGTTTTTTCGTTAACAATGTTTTATTGTTACAAACAAATATTAATTAAATTACTCTATCTTCTCTTCCCACGTCTCTCCAGTGGCACATTCATTAGCAGTATCAGCCTTTTCATTTATTTTTCAGTAAAGCTATTTGTTATCTGGCGATATTTGAAGCAAATAATACAAATAATTATTACTATATTTTGTACACATACCCACATAATATCATGATTGTAAAATATTTAAACTATATAGAACATGCGCATATTATGATAAATCATTGGAGAAGTTAACATTAACATTAGGAACTGTAGGGGATGTTTAGACGAATCTAGAGAACAAAATATTTGTGATACCATAATTCAATTTGAAAAAAAAAATTGATGTGAAAAGATGTGAACAACTTTTCTACCAACAATCTTGCTGCGAAGTATTAAGTAAAGCACCTTATTTCAAAGGCAATTTTCTCTAGTTGGTGCATTGGGCAGGTAATTTTTTGATTTTCTAAGGGGTTTTCGAAATAATTGAGAAAAATCAGCAAGATAATTATAGGTAAAACGGCAAATATTTACGACGCGCCGTGGCGTAACCATTTTCATTGTTAATATTATGTTTACACGATGTTTCTACCAGAAATATTGCTCTAATCCAAAAATGACAAGAGATCGTTTTTATTCTTTTTAACATATAGCCATCGTTTTTTTTTATATTTCAAGTGTTTTTCACAATAATCGGAAAAGACCAAAAGAGATGAAATGTACAATTTTTTTTTCAAATTAAAACCCGATTCCTTTATTTTAAAAAAATTCTATGGCTTATGTTTTCAGAGCAAAAAATATTGCTCTGAAAAAAAACGACAAAAGATCTTTTTTGTTTAGTTTTTAATTTAGTTGGTGACCAAAAGTCTTTTTTTATTTTATGTTTTTTTTTTTTTTTTGTAGTTTTTTTAATAATTGAGCAAAATAGAAATATACGTAGAAATTACGAAAAAATGTACGCAAATATTTCTGAAATTTTTTTTAATTTAGTTTTTTTTATGTGATTCAGTTTAAAATACCTGCATTAAGTATATTATTGGAAAGAAAAATAGATGAGAATAGAAGCACTTATACAGTGTTTGTGGATATTAAAAAGGCATTCGACAATAAATGCACAACAGAAATAAAAAGAAGAACAGCTTTGGCTAAGGAAGCTTTCATTAAGAAGCAAAGTCTCTTAACAAGCAGACATTTATCGATTAAAATTAGGAAGCTAATTATTAAAACTTATGTTTGGAATGTAGCGTTATATAGCGAGTCTTAGACTTTAACCACACTAGACAAAAGAATAATAGAAGCATTAGAGATGTGGACATGGAGGATAATGATGAAGATCAGTTGGATAGAAAATAAATCTAATATGGAAGTGTTAAATATGATAAACACACCTAGACCAATTATCAAAATTATGAAAATGAGAAAAACTAAGTTTTTTGGACACATGATGAGACATGACACAATTATTACAAATATTATGGAACGGAAGATAAATGGGAATAGAGGAAGAATACGGCCGAGGGAAACAAATCTGGGGAATATTATGAAGCTATTACCCCTAGTAAGTTACGAAGAAGTGAAAAGATTAGAAGATCAAAGAAAGAATTGGTTGCAGCGAAAAGGTGAAGCCATTAGACAATGAAAAAAAAAGTTTTATGTATTCGTAAAAATTTGAAATTTTGACTAAAAACTTATAATTGCTTTTTCTAAACGTGGTAACATTAACCAAACATTTGAGAAATTTTTGAACGAGGTATTTATAGACATGGGTGTAGAGAGACTTAAGCCATCGCTCGCTCGGACTATTTTAATCGAAATATACTCCTCGATATGTTGTGCAAACTTTTCTACCAGAATCTTGCTCCAATGTATCAAGTGTAGCACATTTTTTGAAAGGAAATTTTATCAACATGATACTTTATGGAGGTAATTTTTTGATTTTCCAAGCGGTTTTCATAGTATCGGGGAATAACCGGAGAAAAACATGCGAAAAACGGGAGAATAGGTACAATATTAAATTTATTCCATTATATTCCATAATGATAAGAAAAATTAAATATCAAATTCACTTAAAATCCTCTGAGATAATTGCTCTTGGTTAAAGATAAAAATTCACCCTGTATAAGTATTTGATAAATAAAGAAAAAAAAATTAAATTTATATTTACTGATAGAAATATACCATTCCATTAGAGATTTAGAGGTATTCACCGACAGGCCTATAAGTCGGCCGTTATATAGTATATTAGTCCAGAGTGTTTCCGTGTTGTCGTCCTGCCCGTCGTAGTTTAGGTTAACTTACCTACCTACCTTTAAAAAAAAAAAGAAATTATGAAAATAATATTCAAAGCAAGCGCTATGGATTTAATTTATGCTCTATCGTCTTTCGAATAAAATGATTTATCGTTACTTTCGTTTTTTTTTTTTTTTATGGACAAATATTGTACTTGTTTATACTTAACCTGAGTAACAGCCATACAGATATTTCAAAAAAAAATGTTAGTTAATATACAATAAGCACATGGTCCAATTATGGCTTAATCGGTCAATTAACATACATGAGTTGTCATTATATTATTATCATAATAACATCAAGAAATACTCGCGTGTTTATGACAGTTTAAAATCATAGGTCAAATTTTCGAAATAATATTGTTGTATTTTTCTTTATCTAAGATTTCTGTTTACTCTGACGCCCATTTTATCTCAATTCTTGGTACCGACTATGATAAATGACGTGAGGACTCCAAAATCATTTTTTTTATATGTACTGTACCTATTTAATATATTGTCATACTGTTTTCGGTATAAAATATTACATTAATAATTATTGTTCTTATTTGCAACTTTATATTTATAATTAACTTTAATTAATCGACTTATATTTTAGACGCGAGGTTAATAATGAAATATAAAAATATTATAGCTATACCTATACAAAAAAATTATCATTCATAAATGATTGAAATTAATATGAAATAATTTAAATCCACATAGTTCTTTAATACGATAGCAAAAAAACCGTTTTAACCGATAAGTTGTACTAATCGATACACTATGATATGTTAACCAATAGTTTTCAACCTGAACGTCACGGCTGCCTGGGGCGTCGTGATTTAGTATCAAGGAAGCCGCGTCAATAGTCAATATTATAGTAGAGTAACAGTAAATTTATATTTTTAATTTTTATTATTATCATTATCACTCCCAAATATTAAAATTCCTTAAAAGCTCAAATAGTTCAAAAGTTTTGGCTATGATACCGTAATAAAGTAAATCAAATAGGCAACGAAAAAAGTGTCATGTTATTTTTCGATTAAATCATTTTTCCTGGTAGAAAACGTCGTTCGTGTTTGTATAAAATAATGAAATCGTGAAATTGTACGTTTTCTTACGATTTTTTCTTACTTAAATGCTTTTAATTAAAAAATGGCATCAAAAATAAAAAAATGTTTTGTTTAAAGTACAATCTAGATAACTTGAGCTTTCAGAAAAGGTGCTATACTTATACATCAGAGCAAGTTTACTAGGAAAAAACGTGTTCACAGACTAAAACAAAGAACAAAGAAAAAAAAGAAATAAACAGCATTGTAAAACCAATAGCTCCCTCACTATGCTCGGAATCTAAAATATGTACTAGGTAGGTAATTAAAAAGTAACATCTTAATAAAAACGAAATTGTTTTAATTGCAGCTTTGAAAATGGGTAGCATTATTTTCTTGATTTATGTGATTATCTCAAGGAGGTACGAATACTTAAATGGTAAACATTGTAAATTGCGTTAATATATAGCTTAAAAAAAAAGTTTGAACGGATATGCACTTTTTTGAATATAAAATAATTTAATAATAAATTTAAAACTAAATATTTATTTGTATACATTTTTTAATTAACATCTACAAACCACATGATAATAATTGAAATGTGAAAGTGTTTGGGAATATTATAACTATGGGAATAGCAGTATAATTAGTACCTAAATTATTAGATTGTAAAGTACCTACCAAATTTACTCGTAAGTACGTTTTGTTTGAAAGTTTCTAAATTTAAATTCTGATTTTGACCTGGAATCTGCAGTTGGTAGACGATAAAATAATCTAGAATTCTGAATTAAAGGTACATTTGATTGTTATACCTAGGACGAAAGTAACATTTATGAATTTGTACAGTTAAACCTCATTGTTTTGAATGATACCTAGGTAATTAATATTTCTTGCTTTCGTGTTTTGAATATTTTATAGAATTCCAGACAGCAAAAATCATTAGTTTATTATATTATTTTCGTATTATAGAAAATATGTACTCTACCTACCTATCTCTATTGAGAATTCATGCACTTTCAACATAGAAAAACCAATTTTACGAAAATTAAAAATTAGAAATTACTAATTAATATCTTATCATTCTTATTGCTCGATTTTACAATTTTTGGTTTAACGCAGTAACGGATAATTATTTAGCTATAATTTACCTTTAACAATTTAGTTAACCTCATGAATCATACACACACACCAAGTAATGATTCACAACATTTTAAGTGTTCCAAAATTTGATTCTGTTATTTAACACTTCTGTTAGAGATGTTATCAATTCTAGTTGGACGATTTTATACAAATACAGAATTCACCGAAATCATTAAATTATTTTGATATTTGTAAAAACTTAAATTTTCTTAAATATTTCATAACAAGTAAGTATAAATGTAATGAATATGAACGTAATGTAAATTAATGAAATAACAAAAGTAGATGTATACATCGATTGTTTCTATTTATCACATAATAATATTATGACATTGTAAAACACGATTTATTTATATTTAGTCTGTCACTATTTGATTTTTATCGATAGATTATAATGATTATTGTTGACCTATTATTATACTTGAATATAATTTTTTTTACTTAGCACAAACATTTACATTATATTTTGCACAATTTAATGACCTCTTAAATGGAATATTCATAGTTAACAAAATGTAAATAATAATAAAATGTGTATAGTACAATTACTCACTGGCTTCTCCATGAATACGATGCAATAAAATACATCATATAATATATAATATACAAGTACCTAAATATTGTAATTTTCCTTTATTATTCTGTATTCAACTTATTATTTGAACTTGCTATTTTAACATATGCTTTTGAATTTGTATATATGTATTAATTAATGTTATAAACAAGATAACACCTGAGTCGTCACACGAGTTTTTAACTCAGTAAGGCCCAGTTATGTTTCTGATTCAAAAAAAAATAAAAAAATAGTATTCTATTTATTATATTATACCTTGTTAATAAATATTTTATAAAATTAAATGCATTATATAATATTATTTTGTTTTTTAAATTAATTACTATGAATTAATATAGCAGTATTGTAAATAAATAATCTAATAGTTATAATATTTTATATTACGAATATACCTATAACCTATATCCTATATTATACTAAGTGTCTTTAAAAGTTTTTTTCTGTTTACTTTCAGTATGTATACCTATATGATTATGTATATTATTGTTTTGGTAATGGGAATAACGAACACCTTAATAGTATTATGTCAACAGTTTATATTAGCAAATTCACGTATATGGTACGACCCTGTAAGCATACTATTTGTTGTGTGCAATTCAATAAAGTATGTATAGGTAGGCGACTATCTTAAAAGAGTACCTGTATGGCTGTATATATATGTACTTGTAAAGTAGTTTTAAAGTTATGACGAAGGAAATTGAATACAAATCGTGCGATATGCATGTATAGACATGGGTATTATGAGAATTATAATTGCATAATAAAGTCCTTATAGACGACACAAATTTCGCTCTAGTTCATCATACGCATAATACACAAGTAGGCAGTTACTATTGGTAGTTTGTTATGGAGTAGTGTAGCTAATAAACCCGACAAGTATCACGCTATGCTGGTTATGAACAGTCGGATTGTAGTAGCCTTCACTGGTGGTGTAGTGTTTGCGCGGTAACGGTCTTCTTTTTATATCACTCACGGGAATTCGATTTCATTAACAAATATTATTATTCCGTTCCTTATTTTTATTTAGTAAACTTAACTAATGTTTTCAACAGTTAAAGTTATTTTTAAATGTAATTTTTGATTAAATTTCACAATGACTTGTTCGGACAAGGGATTTACGAGGATTAATATCCTTTCTACGTGCAATAGATCGGTAGAAACAGTCAAACGCAAACGAATTTTTATATCAAAAAGGTAAAGTCGATTTACAAAGTTATTTTTTGTCACGGAATTTTATAAAATCATATTTATTAGATAAAAATATAATTTTATATTTAATAGAAGTATTTCCCATAGTATAATAATACTAATTAGATACTAGTAAAAAGACAAATTAGACTAAAATATACAAATCAATTATAGTTTTAAGGAAATATTAATACTCAACGATTTAGTTTTTTAATAGTGTTCTTGTATGGTGTTATTGTAAAATATTATAAAATAATAATAATTATCATTTAAGATAAGTAGCTAACCAGATAGTTTTTTTTATAACATATAGGTTTAATGTCATTTATAGGAATATACATATTTTAAAATAACAATTCAAATTATTACTATAGGTAATTTTAATAAATTGAAAATAAAAAAATGAACGTACTTATTTATTTATGTAACGAACTACAATTATGTAAAATCCATCATAGGAACAAAAGTTATTGAAAATTGTAAACAAACAAATTGATGTCGGATTTATTCTTAAAGTTTTTAATAATTTAATTTTGTTGAAATGCTGATAAATTCAGAGTAAATGTAAACAACATCCTGGCCTGTAAACACTAGACAAAATTAAATATTATAATACTCGTATATCCGAACGATTTTATTTCAAGATAAAATATATGAGTAGGTGTATTAATTGTTTTATTTATAATTTGAATTTATGTCGCATGTGCATATGATACAATTGTCATAAAATATTGCAATACTATATATTTATATGCAATTTTGAATTATATTATAATATTGTGACCGTTTATACGACATTAATGCCGGGTTACACTAAATATTTACATAGAGATGAACCTGATTATCTGGAGTTAAATAAATTAGGTTGTATAAACCATTTTTTAAATTTTATCCGGGGATAAATATGTTCTCTATCAAGAGTCAAATTACAGGCACATTTATCGTCATATAAAAATGTATATATAATTGAATTTCGTTATCAATGTTTTTGCATTACTATTTATTTGTTAACCAATATTTTGATAATTACTTGAATATAAAACAATGATTGAACAACACTCGTAAATTAAATACACGTTTAAACTTTAATTTATCAACCATTAATTTAATATTATCATAATATAAATATCCAACACTAAATTTATCAATGGATAATGACAAATTTGGTGCAACCGGATATTAATAAAGGTATATTTTTAAAATGAAAAAAAATCGAATTCAATAATTAATCAATAACTAATAATACCCATAACCGGCTGATTTATATGAAAAGGAAAGCGGTTGACCATTAAATTTGTACAAACAGATTGTAATTGTGTGGTAATAAACGTTATAATTATATTATAGTTTTATCGGTGTTACTTATTGTATTTTTTTTAAATTTATAAAACGATCGAGCACCGCTTTTCATACAAAATGTATTATAAGTGCCTCTCAAACAGACTGAATAATATATGTATATTTTTAATTTGATGCGAATATTATAAGATTTATTGTTTTATTTATTAAACATTCTAATCTTCTTCTGTGGTATTCAACCCTATAGTTGGTCTTACAGTCTTCATTCATATTCCCTCTATTCTTTCCTGTTACTGAACGAATCTCTTCGGGTCAATATAGCCCATTAATTAAACATTTCAATATTGTACAGCATTAGAAAATTGAATATTTATGTAACATTTTCATTGTGACGTGTATACTGTAAATTGTATAGATATTTAATTATACAGAGTACTCATATATATATATATTATTTCTTATATAGTTGATGGTGTGTTGTAGATAGTTTACGTCGTTTACGGTGTTTAGACCATGAAATTGTTGAATTATTTTAAGAAGTACATATAGTGGCATGATATATATTGTAGTTCGGACACATAAATTATCATACGAATAAATAAAATCGGTTGACATTTTTGTCCGGAATATTATTTTGTACATCATCTATTTTGCATATGTTAATATTCTAGATATTACAGCTGTATATTTAAATAGTCGTATGCTATTTTAATTAAATTTTTTATTGGATTCTCTAATTTGCATTATTTGGCATCAGATCAAATTAAATCTTATACAGGTACAGTTATTATATTTTTTTTAAAAATCAAATCTTTTGAAGATAGGAACATTTGCATGTACACCTATCCTACACATACAAATTTATAACATAAAATAATATTTGGTATCCCGTAAGAATTTTGAAAGAAGTCAAAAAAAAAAAATGATTTTAAACTAATTGTTTTGTTATAAGTCGTATTTAATTAGAATTTAGTATAAATAATTATTTAAAAAAAGTTTAAGTTTATGTTTCATAATAAAGTCATCATAATTTATTTATTTATTGATCATTAAAAATTAATAATAAACATTGCATTACAAACATTTTACCATTCATTATTCACCACTTACTGATCACCGTCAAACGTATTTATTCAAAACCACCAAATAAGAACTACTTAATAAATTTCACATTAAAATTTGTTTATCAAGTATGAACCCATAATTGTTTAAATTATATATTAAAATTTGTTTATACTTAACACCGATTATTTGATCTTAAGAATGAAGTTTATTCAAATTAATATATTATAATATTACTATCATACATTCAACCAACAAAAATTTCCTTCCCATTTTACAGACTTTTTGAACCATATTTGAATTGACAGCAGTGGCCAGTGAGAGATTTGTTTTCACAATACTTTCTTACTGCTGCTATCGTTTATTGAACAATTACAGCTAATACTTATTTATTTCATAAATCCTGTTTCACATGTATGGGACAGGCTAACATATTCATGGGCAATTGATAAACGATACAACGAAGCAAAATAATCCAATGTCTAACTTCACTAACTTAACACTACTGTAGTTGCCTGTACTCCGAGTCTTCCCGGCTCGATTCAAGAACCCAAGCCTGGAGGCTCATATTGCTCTTCCTCTTTAAGACCCGGTTAGTGAACCTGCCGGTAATTTTACATAGACTTAGGACTGTTTAGAACACCTAAGTATGTTTAAAAGTGTTGCAGTGAAATTTGACACTTATTCAATTTTTAATATGTTCACCAATTAACTACCTACCTACCTATTTCTTTTCACCAATTTTTTTTTTTTAAATTTTATTTAAGCTCCTTTCATTGTTTTATATAAGTTTTGCATTTGATTTCTTTTAATTGTTCAATCAATTAAAAAATATTTTGGTGAGTGGAATAAAATCGCGAATTGAGTTTTCTCTGAAACGATTCTTAATAGTTTGTTGTTCATTCTGATGTAGCTAAAAACCCTGTTCACATTTTTGGTGAAAAACCACAATCACTTTCAAGTACATAATCAAAAAAGGCCAAGATTTTCATTTACTTGTTTTATAACCATTGACTGACGAGAAATTATAAACAAACATAACCAATTTATTAAATATAATAGGAGAACTTTCCCAGACAATTTCCAGACATTATAGATAACCCAATAAAATATGATATGATTATAGATTTGTATAGGAATCAATTCGAACAGTCGGATGATGATAAGTAATTTGTATCGGGAACAAATTCCATATTACTCACTACATAATGGTACCTATATATTATTACGGAGACAAAAGATAAATAATACAAATAATATGGGTAACCCCCTTCCCATTCTATTAAGTCACCCCTGTACCTGAAGTTACATTAAATAAATTTCCCGACAATTTAGAAAGCCCCCTTCTGCTGAGGGACGTGCTATCCAGGTTGGAAAACACTGTTGTAAGTTTCTAATGTAAGGACCTTGATTGAGCTATAGTTGTCATAATATTTAACATGTTACATAATATGCATACCTAATGATTTTTTTTTTTATGAATACGTATTGTATATTTTTACATAGTACTACCTATAATTTGAAAGAGAATGATTTCTTTTAAATGAATACATTTATTGATTCAATTATTGTTCTTATGTAAAACATCAACGAAAAAAATTAACCCGTAACCTGTATTGGTCCTCGGTCACCCGTCGAGATGAAAATAAATAAATGTATGTAATATAGTTCAGGAACATTTCTATCTGCACTGTCATGCATCTGCAATCTACATGCTGAGTTATTGATGATTTCTTAGTTTAATTTTTACTAATTTTGACCATGAATTAAATTTATAAAAAAAAAAAATAGTAATTAAAAATATTTTGCTTTTTTTTTAGAACCAGTGAACTTATTGCACTTGTGGCAATTTCATCAACTTTATTTTTATTTATACACACCAGAGATTTGCATACCAGACTCAGATCATTACAATCCGTTACGAATTCAGCATCAACTTCAGGTAACATTCATTTTAAATTTAAAAAAACCTAGTTTTATACAAACTATACTCATAGTAAGTAGTTTATTATATAGGATGATTCATTCAGTATAATTACGTGTGTGGAGAGTTTTTTCTTACCCTGCATATATTTTGTTTTCTATGCAAATAAACTGCAGTAGGTACCTATCTCCGTACATTGTATCAATTCAATGTTTATACCGTTCAAGCAATGTAAAGGAAAATGTAATAAAATAATCGTTTGTTTGTATTAAATTCTGCAAGACATATCCGAACATTACATTTCCATACAATCATATTATTATAGAAACATATAGGTATTTGGTTTTATTATGCACAACAAGCTTTGTTCCCATTTTTACTTTTGAGGTGGTAATGGCGTCTCACGATTTATGTACAACGTTTACGAAAATATGCATTAAGCAATGTGTTCACGTACGAGACGGACAAGCCTGACAAAAGACCGTTTTTGTTCCGTCGCCGCTGGACGACTGACCATCATTAGTCGCGAGCGTTGTTTTAAAAAGCAGCAGTAAAGTAACAAATAAATGTGTATGTACATTTTTATGAAACGGGTATTATTGTATATGTCTCGTGCCCTACATTAAAAGACACGACATTTCATTATTTAAAAAAAAACCATATTTTTACTCGCATCGCACCGGCCTATTCAAAAATGAGTTTAGAAAAACCAACAAGACTTTCTCTTTTGTCATCTAGCCACGGGTTGAATATAACAGTCTGGAAATTAAAATAAATCATATTAATAAAAAAATTTATTCACATTTATAAAAAAAAAATTAAAAATTAATACAATTTATAAAGCCGTTCGATTGTTTAGTCAAACATTTGTATACATTATTTTATGAATTATACATATTATATTACACTATTACACTTTAGTACCCTTTAGGTACTAATACTGATGATGAACTTTTATAATTATTTTTTTTAAACTAACGTTGGCTTTTTAGCTTAAAAATCATATACGCATGATAAATTGCCTACTTTTTTGTGTACATGTGCTTTGTTACACCGATTATATAAATATATAATTTATATTTGGTTACACATTTCATAATTATTTTTTTAGTACTTACTTATTTGCATCACTATATTTTACGGCTATGAAGTAAGAGAGTGCGCGTCTCATCTATCTCAATGTATTCCTATCTATAATCATTATGATTAAGAAATGCAATATAATATTTATTTCCTTCAGTATTGTAATTAATAGTTAAATTTAAAGGCGTACAAAAAAAATTGTTCGGGATATTTCGATTTTTGAATTATAATTGATTATAGAATTATTTGTGAACTTTCTGTTCAATTTTCAGATATTTTATTTTAATTCAAAATATCTAAACAAATTACTGATATTTTCTAAATTAATTGAACCAGAAACCAATAATATTTTCAAAATGTATACCACATTTATCAAACATCAAATTAATAGATCATCTTAAGTTTCAAGTGCCATTAAATATTTTCTGAATTACAACAACATTTGATATTGTTGTAGATTTTATTGGTTCGTATCAGATTGTTCGTAATTTATGCTTAAATTCTAGACATTTTATAATAATTTTATAATTAAACTAAAATTAATTGGCAATTTGTCTTTTTTTTAAAAAATAGACAAAGCATATAATTGGAATTATAATTGAAGAACTTTTTAAAATCGAATAAAAAATAAATCATTGCTTACATATATACATGAAATTCCTGTCTATAATTATTCTTGTCTTAATTATATCTATTAATAAACGATAGTAGTGGTGGGGCAGCAATGTTAAAAACTAATCACTCATTGCTGTAGGTTAATTCGTAAAAAAAAAAAATTTCTGTCTTTATCCTATATTTTCCTAACTTTCCACCTACAACAGTCGCTGCACCCATGTGCGAAGTATGTCTGTCTTTTTTTTTTCGTAGGTACTATGTGGATATAATTGTTTGACCAAACTGAAAAAAATGCTTGAAAATTAAACAGGAGATTCATTATAAGTTGTACTTAGTAGTAAACAAAAAGTATACAGTGTAGTATAATAGTAGTTTTAGATTCTGAGTGGAGCGAAGAAACTTATGGTTTTACAAAGATATTTATTTATTAATTTTTCTTTTTTTATCTGTGCGGAACTTTTCTACCAAAAAACTTGCTCAGATTTCTAGTGTATCAATCTTTCTAAAAGGAAATTTCACTAGCAAAGTACTTAAAAAGAGGTCATTTTTCGATTTTACTGAAAGTTTCTCAAAAACCCCCAAAAAACATAGGAAAACCGGGTAAAACATAAATCAGTACAATATTAAACAAATATTATTAAAGAAAATATATAAACCCTATTTAATTATTTTACTATAAAATGACATCTATATTTTTAACAAAGCTTCACTATCAACTGAACTCCGCTCAGAATCGTTTTTTTGTAAGTAATGGTACATCGTTGCTTACAGGTATACATTAAATTATCTATAGCAGTGGCTGCACTCATTCCCATTGTCCTAGGATAATGAATTTTTGACTTGAATTACAACAAAAAATCAAATTAAAAATAATAAAAGCATTATTTTCATAAATTTTCCTGTATTTCCTACGTTTATTTTATAATGATTATTATAAAAACTGTTTGTTAAATCAAAAAATGACTTTCTTAAAATACCAACTAGATAAAATTAAATTTTAGAAAAAGTATTACACTTTATACTTAGGAGCAAGATTTCTTAATTAGATTAGAATTTCTGTACACAGTAAAAAAAAATTTTAAAAATAAACATCATTGTAAAACCAATACATTCTTCGCTCCGCTGAAAATCTAAAATAATAGAATACTTCATGTAGAAACTTAATAATAAAACCAAGACAATAACTGTCATACTTTTTTCTTATAGCATAAAAAACTAAACAAAATACTTATACTTAACAAAACTTTTATTAGAATAACATATTTTCATTAATAGCCCGATCCTTAATTCAATACAGTATTATAGTTTGGGGAAGCATAAATTATAATTATAACAAAAATAAGCAATATTTTTTATTTTTAAAAATAATGTATTTAAAACAAAAAGTCAAACATATGTACCTAATTTAAGAAAAATAATTTTGAAATACCATTCGTAAACACCAAACAGCTTGAATGTCTTGCATACATGTTGTATTAAGGTGTCTAAATGTTATTTCAAAATAATTACTAAATTGTTCAAATTATTCAAATTTGAAATATAAAACTTAAATGTTGATTTTACAATAAACTGTAAATAATAAAAACAAAAATTCAAAACAATTGAATTTCTAAAAAAAATGTTGTATTAATTTTAATTAATTTTTAAGATTCCTGTACTAAACTAATTCACTCTTATTATATTCACTTTTTAACTATTTTAATGTAGATTTGTTCTTATTTTCTTATTATCACTATAATTCTTTACAATTTGTTTTAATAGATAAAATACTCATTGCTTTTCGATACATGGATATACCTCAGTGTAGAGTGATTTCTAATAATACTTCTCCATATTTTCCGTACTATGTATATTTCTTACATCTAGAATAAATAAATGATATTATTTATTATAAAAAAAAATTATAATTAATTTTAAAAATATGAAAAAATTGTGGTTGCATTGGAAAGGAAAAAATAATAAATAGTTTTTTTTGGAAATCTTCATATAATTGTATTCATTGTTTTTATTCGTAGCGTAGTAATATTCTCCCATCATCTCCAATTTATACAGTTATACCAAGATAATTTATTTATCTAGTATAAAGATCCGTATTATAGAACAATATAAAATAAAATTTTGATCCAAAAAAAAACCTATAAAATAAAACTAATTTTTGCTTTACGGATCATATAAATTGTTCTAGATCCCCGATGCAGGTAAATAATCATGTTTTATTCAATATCATAAATAAGTTGGTAATAACTTTTAGTTTATATAATATATAATGAGTTCGAACAAATTTCATACATGTAAGAATGTGAAGTATAATGTCTGAACGTATAATATTAAATGATTTAAATTTAAACAATGTACTTGTATTTGCTTGGATACAATTTATTGTTAGATAGTATCCACCTGACCACCTACTTACCTATAATAGGTATAGGCACGTTTTCAAACGATAAGATTCTTTTTATACAGTACCAACATTTTTCCTTAAAAGCAATTATCTAGAACATTTCATAATTTAGCAATTGTACATGGATATTATTTTAGAAAGGTTATTATATTTTTGTATTTAAGAAATATACAATTACCTATTATATTTTGTACCTTTTTATTTCTATCTATGTATCTACTTACTTATAGTTATCTCTCCGTCTCCCAATTTTTGTCCCCACGATAATACAAAAATAATGCCCATCATGCACGTAAATATATTATTATTTATGTGAATACCTGTAAAATGATCTTACTATAGTAATAGAGTTTCCCTTTATTATTATATACCTATTTGGTTATATTTCGATCGTTATTATTTATTTTAAAATAATAATCTTAAACAGTTTAAGACTGTAACGGGGTGAGCAGTGGCATAAATAGGGAAAAACATCAAGGGAGACATAAGCCCTTGTCGGTAATATAAGAAGCATATTATGCAATGGTTTATTTTTTCTTGGTATTAGATGACAAACCTGAGATTGCCTCAGTCGAGGTACTTGCATAAATATAGGTATAGATACGAGTACAGTTCATTGCATCATAAGAACCAGTAAATCTATGCAAAATGTTTCTATATCGAAAAAATTCATTGTAAAATTGTTTGTAAATTTAAATTTTAAGCAAACTGTAGTATGTTCTAATGTAAATGAAGTGTTATTCTAGAAGCCGGTAAAAAAAATGTTATTCATTAATATAAAACGCGAGAAAACAGCAAATTGATCATTGCTGAAATAATATTATGAAATATAATACAGGGTGTCCCACGAAGATATACCCACTGTAATATCTCCGGAGACAATAAAGATAATCATACTATATGTTTTTTAAATTACTGACAGGGATAAGGACTACAAGTATTTAATTTTATATTTCAATACTTTTTTTATGTTTTGGTAAAATACTTAAATAAATGGCTTTTTATTTTATTGTTTCTGAAAAATTTGAAAATACCCGTTTTATAGAGTTTATTCTTCTGAAATTTTTAACATATTAACTTTTTATTTTTATTAAATTCATGATTTTTAATAATTATTTAAAGTTCAAAGAGAAGTACTAATAATTATACAGCAGGCTATATAATAGCATTCACTTATTAATTATTATTATTATGGCTAATTAACTATACACTTTTTTTTTCTGAACTTAATTAAATGAAATTATTAAAAATCACGAATTTAATCTTCGTGGGACACCTGTATATATATATTTTTATGTTTAGACGAAATGACGAATTGTTTTATACATTTATAATATGATTGGTTACTAGATAATTTATAAAGAATTAAGAAAACAACTTTTCTATATGATGTATGATGAGGATATTACCTAAATTGAACAGTATAGCTTTGATTTTATTTTTTATTTCATCGTTTTTGTGAAAGCAAAATTAATTTAAGTCGTCCATTACATTTAAAATATTATATTACTTTATAATACTCGAATGAAAAATAAATCATTCTTTCGTTCACGCCAACGGTACCTTAAAAATCGCACACATTTCCGAAAATCGTAGAGAGAAAGTTGGCGGTCATTGCCAATGGTGTCCTGCAATTGCCATTGACCTCTGACATGGTATCGCCACAGGTAAAATACAATATGTGTGTTATTATACTATTATATATATTTTTCAACTATCGATTTCAAATGGCATAGGATATATATATACATTTATGAAGAGAGAGATAAGATTTTTTTCTAACGGATCTTCATCAGGTAAAACGTGATATACCCACTTATATTGCCTTTAAGTCGAATATTCACTAGTAATATATATAGGTATATAATTTTATTAACTAAGTACTATATATATTTATAGTGTTTAATGAATAATCTGGTCAATTAAAATAATAGAAATGTATAGTCACCTAGGGGAGGTTTACAAAAAATGAAAATAAATAATTATTCTTTCCTTTATAAATTTGAGTCAAAACTATTAAATCACAAACCGTATTGATTTGTTTAAATTTTATCATATTTGAAACCGAAAAGGTTTTATATAGATTTTTAAACATAGACATTAGGTATAGCCGGTATAGGTGTCAGCTATTTATATTTAATTTTATCAACATTCAGTTATCCTTAAAAATGAACAATGATAAAATAAATACAACTATAACTAGTTTACATCATATACCTACCATAAGTATAATATGGTGTATTCATATAGATATCTATACTCGCGTGTAGGTATCCACTTCAAATCATTCACATTCAATTTTATAATATATTGTCTCAAAAACTTATTCAAATTTGTTGTAGTTATATTTCAAGACTAAATCACATGAAAGCATTTACATTTACATTCACTTTTTTTTAAATCTCAATGTAATGACCGTTTCGAAATAATAGCCCAGATTGTATGTATACACAAATATGTTTATATATGTTCATCCTATCCTCTCTCTATTTGAACTGAACCATTGAGATGCTTACGTAGTCAAGTGCAGGTCTACTTGAATTTGACGTTAAGATTATACCTACCTACAACCTATTATGCTGTCATGGCGTCACGTTTGAACAATACGATGGTATAGGCAGTATTATATTATTATACATATAGATACCTACTACAAGAACATTATTAATAAAAGGAGTATTTATTTTGTAGTATATAGTAAGAAAAGAATATTACAACACAATATTTCTATATACGAATTGGTTATAAATTAGAGCTGTACCCATACAATATATGTATAATATATTAGCTATTGTTTCAATGTTAATAAATAATAACTTATTGTAAAATAAAAAAGAACATCAATATTTTGTTATACTTGCTACACAACTACTGTAGTAACGCACGATGAAAAATGATTCTTTAATTTCATTCATAAACTATATCAGAACGGGTAAAAATTATTAATTGCCTAATAATATATTAAATTAAAAAGCAATGCACACCTTGGTACTTAAAGTCTTGGCGAGTGTGTTATTCTATCACAGTTTTGGACGAATAAAAATCCACAGAGGTGATTGCCAGACTGCAAGCAATGCCAGCAATGTATGGATTATTGATTATATTATATTTTTAATTAGATTCATTATATTATGGATGTATGGATTGAAATAATATAAGTTGGATTGAATTTCAATATGAATTAAACACGTCTTTAGGGATGTATTCTCAATTCGACAAATCCGCCCCCTTGTACACGTGCTTGCTACCGATGTGTATATTTATTATAGTCGTAAGAAATGATTAAAATTAATGATTCGTTACAAACGATCACGATTAAATTGCCTATACCTATCAATTTCATTTGAGTTTACATTGTTATACTATAGTGCGAAATGTGTAGACGCGCGCATTGTGTAAAATTGATAGGTTTTTCTTTCACGTTACGTATTATCATATTGTATAATATTATGTAATAATTATTTTATATTACCTATGAAAAATCATAATAATCATAAGTGTATGTATAGACATTAGATACCTATAGAAGTGCTACGCGTTTAAATTTATGATTCTATTAATATAATATATTTTAATAAAAGTGTGTATAAATGCAAAAAGTAAGAGTTAAAAATTATCTTTTATGCATATAAAGGCATGCTCCAAAATGTATAGGTAAGTACCTTAAAAATATTGTGATATGCTTTCATATTACCTATAAACTGTATGCATAATATTATATGAACAGAGGAAGTTATCGAACCGTGTCATACGTTGATTTACTCTGAGTTTGGCGAACTCACACGAAAAATAGCAATTCTACATTCCGTAAATATACAATATTTTTCTTTAAACCGTCATCCAATTACACGGATGTTATCATCTTTAAATTTTGATAACAGGCCAATTATATTTACTCTGATAATAAAAATAATAGAATATTGTATATTTGTATCAATTATACACACATGTACCTATAACATACATATTTTATATACGTGCATCTGACAAATGTGTGACAGTATTCTTTTTGTACTTTTTTTTAATAGATTCATACAATTTATAATATATAAATGAGGATACACAGTTGTTTCTGTTAGAAATCTCTAGAAGAATTGAAATGATTTTCTTGTAAAATATCTGTACCAATATATTTTCAAAAAAAAATTAACAATAATAACATTAGGTTTATAATTTATAAAAAAAAACAATACAAGTTAGTCAAATTTAAATATATAATGATATAGATGAAATATTTGAGTAAATAACATTTTAAACAATTGTATATATATATATACAGGTTGTCCCACGAAGATATACCCCTTTAATATCTCCGGAGATAATAAAAATAATCAAATTCTGTTTTTTATATAACTTACAAGAATGAGGACTACAAATAATTATATTTGAATTACATTTTTTTAGTAAAAAAATTTAAAAAATAATTTTGTATTTTATTATTTTCGAAAAATTTTAAGATAGTCATTCTGAAGTTTTTTTTTTAATTTTGATGGATTAGCCATTTATATCCGATGAAAAGTAATGGTATCTAGGGAATAACCTAACCGCGTTAACGTCGGTTTTCACACGGATTAGTAGAATTTAAAACGGCTGTTACTTAGAAGCTATTCATCAGATATAAATGTGTTATAAGTATATTAAAATGTTTAAAAAATAATAAAATAAAAAATTATTTTTAAATTTCTTTATTAAAAAAAAAAAACTAATTCAAATATAAATATTTGTAGTTTTCATCCCTGTGAGTAATATAAAAAAAAAAAAAAAACAGAATTTGATTGTCTTTATTATCTCCGGAGATATTCAAAGGGTATATTACTGTGGGACAGCTTGTAAAGATTATAGATACTTGCACGTTATACTTTCACATGGATTACAATTTTACTTTGTGTGAATCCGACAATAAGTTTAAACCGGACCTTAGTCGATAGTATATATACGGTATACTACAGCATTGTATTCGTAATTTTCTAAATTGTTACCTATACTGTCTATGTCTAAATGGTCAATTGTCTGCCCTCAATTGTCCCGAGCTCATTTTTCCGTGTTCAAGTATCAGAACTTTCCCAAGAAGATTATTATACCTTTACTATTTTAAAACGGTATATACGTAAATAGAAGTCATGCGAAAACTCTCGATATCGTATGACTGAAATTATACGAGTAGTATATCTACCTAGTTTGTTTAAGCGAGACACCAATATCTGCACTATACAGCAAACACAGGTATATACGGTTATAATTAATAACATTTATAATATGTTGTATCTTATTTTTAACCTTATCTACCTACATAGGTTTATTAACGTTTATATATTTAATACTTTTTTATAGTTTGTTACCTATGCATATAGTATTGTTATTTTAATGTAAAAACACGCGAAACTATCATATTTTGATTGTTTTGATTTCAATTGAGATATACCTAGGTACTTACCTACTTATATAATATTTGAAGACTATCCGTGACTGAAAATGGTATAATAAGTTGTCAAATTATATGCGACCTTGGTGTTTAATACCGTGCAGTATACTTATTACTATTATAATATTATGTCCAAATCGTATACATAAAGGTTTACTTTGTATTGTTTATAATGTCGAATAAAAAAATGACATTTAAAATGAAATCCGTCGTAACAAACTTAATTTCTGTATAATAATATGTAATAAGAGTATAATATTTTAATGACGAGATCAGAACACTTAGTCACTTAATTGGTCACTTAGTTTTTGAAGACAGTTGGCCTTTAATAAAAATAACCAATGACTTTATCAACGAATCTTAAGTTAAATAATTATAATACATTGCTTTAAATAAAAAACAAATATAAAGTCAAAAAAAAAAAATATATTTAATGGCAGGAAATGACGAATAAGGTTATATATGAAAAAAAAAAGACCAGGATATAAAATATGTCCGAAGTATACGTATAACTTGGTCTTAGTACCAATAATGATGTAAAATGTATACGTTCATAACCAAAATGTAATAGCATTAAAATACTATAGCATACGAAATTAATTTTAGTTTAATAAGTTCGTACTTTGGTAATTTGTTAAATACAGTTTTATACTTCACGTATCATATATTGTCATGTGTAAGTCTTTATTACCTGTACCTATAAAAACATATTATGTTAGGTATAGGTATGTTGTTTAAAAACTAGTAAATTTATCCAAGTGGCCTACATACAATTTTATTTTAGCAAAACAGTACCTATATGAATATATATATATATATATATATGGATATAAATAGATACATTTTCTTAAAATCAGGTTAGAATAGTTAAAATTGTGGCCAATTAACAGTTCCATGAATAAAACGAGAGATAGATTTCAGGGTGAAGTGACTGAATACTGTGATGTAGGTACTTACAAATGTAATTACTAATGACATTTATGAACTATATTAATAATACAATTATGCAGGATGTTATGTTACTTAACTCAAAATATGCAAAATTTCTGTCCGGTGGACCTTTATTTGAAAAATTTATCGAAATTTCAACAGTTCCTACCCGAGGTACTTTTAGATTGATTTTACAAGAGATATTTATTTTTTTTATTTTTTTTTTCTATGTTAACACTTATTCTTCCAGAAAGCTTACTACTACATAAATGATGCAGACCCTTTTCTGAAAAAAAATTTTCGGGGGTGATACTTTAGAACTTAATTTTTCGATTTTTCAGAAAAAATCGAAAAAAATCGAAAAAAAACGAATAAAAATGAAAAAATGTACGAAATTTATTAGTAATATATTAGTAAAAAATTTTTTTCTGTGGGCAACTTTTCCACCACCAATTTTACACCGATTTAAAATGATAGTAAGTTTTTTAAAAAGAAATCTGACTTGAGAGGTACTCAAAGAGATCATTTTTCCATTTTCTCAAGAGTTTTCCCAGCAAATGTGAAAAACCGAAAAAAACATAGAAAAACCGAGAAAAACGGGCAAATCAGTACATTATTAAACAAATATTATTAAAGAAAATATATAATTCTTATTTAATTATTTTATCATAATATTAGATATAAATTTTTGACAAACCATCACTATCAACTGAACTCTGCTCAGAATCGTTTTTAGTAAGCAATGGTTTATCGTTGCTTACAGATACAAATTAATTTCCCCTCTATATCCTACCTTCCTAACTTCTTACCAACAACAGTTGTTGCACCTGCACCTGCCCCCATTATTCTAGGACAATTTTTTTTTGTTTGATTTTTATTAATTTATGGGTTACCCTATTTATGACAACAAGAGAAAAAATATGTCTGATACTACTCCCGCTCAGAATCGTTTTTCGTTTACAATGGTTTATTGTTACATTTATCTGTGAAATTAATTACCATGTGTATCCAATCTTTTCAACTACCCAACTGCAATGGTGACAATAAGCAGTATCAACATTTTTCTAATGTTAATGCATTACGCGATGCTTATAAAATGGATGGGTATAATTATGATCTTTCTAACGAGTTTGTTAATTACTCATTCACACAGAATTTGATAATATCACCTATATTTACTATAATAAGTAATAAGCCATGATATATGATAATACACATTTAAAAATTACGTTATTATTAGGATAAGGTAACAAGTTAGACGTTAGTACCTACTATAGGAACTATTTTAAAAATCTAGTTAGGGGTGACATACCGTGCAGTTGTTGTCATAATATATATCATGCTCGGATGCGTCGACAATTTAATTACAGGTATCACGGTAATTGTCAATTTTTGAGACATTTAGGCCGACGATTATTTGGTGTTATTCGTTTAACTGTAGAAGTGTGGAAAAAAACTGTAATTTTACAAAGACCTTAATAATTTTAATGTAGCACGAAACGATGGTATAGGTAGGTACCATGTGTACTGCAGTAAATATATAATATTATATGAAATGAGACGAATAGTAGAAAAAAAAATATATGCAATTGTTATGGCGAAATGAATTATATTATTATAATAGTAATGTAACATTCGTACATCAATTTCGCGATTGTATGAATTTCACGGTTTCATAAGAATTAAAATCGAATTCACATCTTTAACGGGATGTTAAAATATTCGGACTTAACTATTTATAGTGTTGCTATTCGTATAACATATAATATATTTATATGATTTTAATACGGTATTTTTTTTAATAAATCTGTTTTTTTTTTTTTTTTTTATAGGTGATTCTTCTGCCATGGAAAACGACATAGACAATCTCATACCACACGATGAGGTAAATAGCGTTTCGAGAATATGTAGCAACAAATAATATGGATCTGATAGACCAATGTACCTATTTATAAATATTTAATAAAAGTGTCCTATTACATAAATATGGTACACTATACTTAAATCAGTATCTATACCGTTATTTTGTCTATGTATCTATTTACCGATTTAAAAAATAAAAAACAAATATTGTCAACTATGAAAAATTAATACAAGGAAAAGCTTTCTAAAAAAATATAATATATATTAGACGACCAACACAAAACAAACATGATTAATTATATATCTTACATACTATATACCACTTTCTGCCTATAGTTAAACAGATGCATAATAAATTGCCAAATCGTTCGGGAAAAAAAATATAGGTTTATCTCAAAAATAATATACCTATAGGCGAACTAATTTACCATCTCCGCAAATATAAGTCAACATTATTATTGACTATTTTTAAAAACTTTCTAAATGTCACAGCGTACAATGTGAATCAGCGCCAATGTGTAAGATTAATAAGTTTAAAATTTTAACCGAACAAAAACTCCCTCATTTGGTTAAAATACATATTATTATAATAGCTGGTTTTATCTTGATGGGGGGGGGGGTTTGTTTTATGACCTAAAACGTTTCTAACGATACAATGTACTACCATTTATTAGCATTTAAATGCAAAACCAATGAATTATATTAATTGCAAAAAGTATTTATTATGGTGCTTTATGAAGCATTGTTACAGTTAATCATTGTCTGTAGAATATGGTGAAATAAGTGGCTATATACATTTTAATTTTTTTTTTTTTTTCCGTAATTCTACTAATTCAAACACACAAACATAACTATATTATAGACTTATAGTGCGCAATTCTGCTATTGTTTTTTAATCATACATTTATTTTAGATTGGGTATAAAGATTTTTTTGCATGAAAAATGTGCACGCGTTTTTACTGTTATTCAAAATATCGTTAATCGAAAAATTAATAATGAATTTTTCACTCCACTAAAAATCTAAAACAAACGAAAATTGTATTACATTATTAGTTTTTTGAATAATTCTTGCACAATCATGTATTCGTAAAAATAACGTTATTGTGAAATTTAAATATTAATCAATAATATAATATAATATAAAGAAAGTGAAAATTTTAAGAAATCTTATTTAGGTAAAAATCAATATTTCTACGGAAGCAAATAATATATTATAAGAATAAGTAAATTAATCAAACTCGTGGCTGTCTAATATTATTGACTGCTGTAAAAAAATATAGCCTTACCGTGAAATCGATAGGTAAATCGATTTTAGAAAAAATTACTTTCGTTCGTTTTTTTTTTTATTTACTTTTTTTATTTTAATATAGAATCTGTTATTCGTCTAGAACAATTTCTACTATATAGATATTAATCGGTAATTTCAAAAATGACATAAGCCACATTTAAATGAATAAAAAAAAACTTCTTGTTAAATTTGATAATTATATACCTATGTGGCTACATAGTTACGTATTCTATGAAAACTACATTTTTCAGACATAATAAAAATAAGAAACTAGAATCGCTGCAAAAACAATTCATCATTAATGATTTGTGTAAAATTTCAATTTTATGACTTGGGTCGTTTTTCAATTAATTTCAATATGAAGTTGGCGAATTTAAATTGAACTACCTGCCTAATAAACATTTTAAATTCTAAAACTACCTATAATAATTTAATTTCGAAATAATCAATTCAAATAAAATAAGTACATATAATGCGGATCTATAAAAACTGAATAAAAAATATAATACTATTTACATACGAGCGTGTTGACATTTCATTGGAGTTCGGGATGTCTCGGATAAGATATATTTCGTAAGATTAGTGTGAGCGGGAAATCGTGTTAATTTGGAATTAAAAATAAAATTTATTTTAATATAAGTAGGTACCTAATTATTTTGCTGTGTGTGCTGTGTGAAAATCATATTAGATATACATAGCATATAGGTAGTAAAAATTGCATTTACTCCATATATATAATATATCCGTACTTGATCTAAATGTATACATTTTATGACATTATAAACCTATATTAAATATTTTTTTTAATTAACAACGTGTTATAAATGGTTTTTATTCACGCACGTTTTTTTTTTTTTTTTTTTTTTTTTTTTTAAGAAATTAGAAGCATATACTTTGAACAATACAGGCCGGGTGAAAAAAGAGTTGATATTTTTCAACAGAGTGCCAAAAGTGGGCAGTCAGACGTTCATGGAAATATTGAGATTGCTGTCGTTAAGAAATCAGTTTGTATTTTATCAGGATCACGTGCAAAGGGTCGAAACCATTCGTCTGGCTGAAACCGAACAAGTGAATATATATTGTTATAAGAGTTGAGACCTATACGAAATCACATTTACGCGTATATATTATTACAAATTTTGAGAATTATAATGAAATTGGCTTTTATGGGTTCTAGTCTAACTGGGACATAATATTGGTAGGTAAAAAAAAAACTTGACTAATTTTGTTTTAATTAGGCAGGTTTTAGTCTCTTTAAAAAAAAAAAAAGAAGCTATAGCGATATAATGTATTATATTATTGTTATGCATACGATACTTTTGTGTATCGATAAAAATATTTATATTTAGTGTATTTTATTGGAAATATATTGTTTCGCAAAAAGTAATATAATATATAATTCGACTAGTTATACCTATATTTATTTATTTCGATGCAAATAAAAAAAAAAAAAAAGGAAATACTTAATACCTACTTAATAGTTAAATAGAATACATATACGAGTACCAT
The DNA here is from genome assembly GCA_902439185.1 of Cinara cedri. Lineage (NCBI taxonomy): Eukaryota > Metazoa > Arthropoda > Insecta > Hemiptera > Aphididae > Cinara > Cinara cedri. The sequence continues at coordinate 1,260,809 of CABPRJ010001897.1, forward strand.
ACTAAATTATTATTATTTTACCACACTTTATGATACAATATTATAAATTCGTTATACGATTAATATCCGAGTATATAAAAACTATTAGGGTTATTAATTTTGTTTCCATACAAATGTATTATATTTATAATCATATTTTCGTAATTAGGCATACCTATAATATCGTGTCACGCCTGTACGGCCCGACGGACATTCGCATAGTGTTTATTCAATGTACATAGTTTATACACATAGGCACAATTAGGGAGGTTGGAGGGGCTAAACCCCCTCAAAAACATTAAAATCCCTCCAAAAACATACGAAACTTTATATCATTATATTGATAAATAAAAAAAAAGCAATATGTGATAACTACTGAAAAAATAAATAACAAAATATATTTTTGTTTTTTTTTTTTTTTTAGTAACGCAATATTATAATCACGGTCTTAGATACGTATAGACCGTACTTATAATAGCGCACCGCAGTTGTTTATCAATAAATAAAATATTATCCCCGACTATATTTTATATTTCCGGTCAGTTTGGCTACTTGTGAACGATCATTTACTGCAATGAGAAGAATTAATAACTACCTCAGATCTAATAGGTCACAGGAACGGTTTTCGAAATTGGTAATTCATAATATTAAGAGAGATATTATTGTTGATATTGACATTTTTTTAAATACACTTGCTAAACGAAATAAAAATAAAAAATATAAAATGTAGAAAACTATATTAAATTTGTTACCTATACTTTTAAGTGAATTATTGCTTTATTTTTTATTTTTAAGTATTACCTTCCAAAACGAAATTTGTATAGAGGCTAAAAACTTCTGAGAGGCAGTGATTGAAAAATATATAGGAGGGACTGAAGCCCTCTATATTGTTTACTCTAATTGTGCCTATGTTTACACACAAAGCTGGGCAAGTTAACCAATTTTTTAAACTATTTTAAGTTAATTAATTCAAAAATAAAAAATAATAATAATTAAGCCAAGCTAAGTTAATTTTAAAAATATATAAACGGATTTGAGTAGGTAGGACATAAAGGTTTATACTAAGTAGGTAGTAAAAAATCACTAAACACATTTTGAAACAACGAATATAATACTATTTTTTCTTCGACACTTGAAATATTAATTTCAAAAAAACTTTCACTCTACTTAATTTTTTTTCTTCTTACAAAATTCAGATTCACAATCTGACATAGTATGTATTTCAGATGGTGTTTTTAAGTTACTGCCTCATATACAATAATATCATACAACAACAAAACGGTTTGCATACATTGCAGAAAAAAAGCAATTCATTTCAATTTAACTTCCAAACACTTCATACATTTAGACTATAGGTACCTATAGTTATTATACTTTCTTACAAACACTAGAACTGTTCATTATAATATGTAGGTAGGTGTATAATAGCAAGTCTTGTCGCGGTGTAGAGTAACGAGATTTTAATTAAAACGAAATCTAATCTTGTAATATTATTATAATATATTAAAATTAAGATTTTGAAAAATTGGATTTAATAACAAATTACAATCATTACATGATAATTTATTAATAAATATAAATTCAACGTATCTGTACGAAATCCAAATGTATAACAACTTACACTATGAAGAAGCACGCGCCACTACACTATAATATATGTTATGTACTAGATAGATGGGTGGATAATAATATAATATTATAATATATCTATATTATAATGTTAAATATCTAGGTACGGTATTGTTTTTTTTTTTATTTGAGTAAACGTAATAATTTTAGTCTGCATTCGAAATCGGTACGCCTTTTTTAATAATAATTAAAACATTATTAGAAAGGAACGAAAATTCTAATTTTAAAATGCATGAATGTATAATGTACTATTTTGTTCAAAAAGTATGTTAAACCCATCGTTTAATTAAATATTAGAAGTGTAAAACTATACGATGTGAACAAGAATTTATGTTCGCATTGTGTTATAATAAGTAGAATCCGTAACGTTTTTGCCCGAATAAATAGTTAATTTAAAACTTTTCCTTTTTTATTATGAAAAAAAAAAATGATAGATTATAATATACGAGTAGCTGGTACTTCTATTATACATATATTTTTTAAATTAAATATTAAAACATATTATACCTTATATATATTATATATTTTTTATGTTGTACTCGGTAGAGCGCCAAAGAAATGATATTGCGATAAACATTAAATTGTACACCAGGTATTCCATATAATATTTTGATGAAACTATAACTAATTCAAACAATGTCTATAATTTCGTAATAATACAACTATAGCTGGTGCTCGTTAGTTTTTATGTAATATAAATTATGCGGTATGGATACACACAATGAATTTACTAACCGCAAAAAAAAGTAATGTGGAAGTTAATTATTTGTAGGTTAACGTCAGAATAAATAATTGATAGTTGATATTAAATGTTAATTTATTTGAAGACAATAACCGAATAAAGCCAGTGGCGTCATTTGGTAAAGGGGGGGGGGGGTAAGGTGCAGCTGTGCACATGCCCCTGTCTGATATAAAAAGCAGCCCGTTCAATAACGGTTGAATCCGTATCCGTTCAGAATCGTTTTTTCGTTAGCAATGGTTGCGTACAAATATACATTAAATTTCACCTCTACCTTCCCAAATTTTACCTACAACAGTGGCTGCGCCCGTCCACATTATCCTAGGACAGCTTTTTATAATTTGTAACTTACATTATTATTACAATTTTAGTTTGTACCAATATAAAAGAGGCTAACATTTTTAACGCATCCCCTCGTGTGAGGAATTGTTGAAAAGGACTTTTAAAATTCTATAAATATTTGTATGCGCATAAATATATATCCCGACATACCTAAAATAGCCACTTAAGTTGATCAAAATATGCCCTTCTCCATTTGTGATAAAAAAATTCAAGCTCTTCAAAAACACTTTTAATGACATTTATTTTGAATAAAACATTAACTAGTCATTGTTTTTGGAAATAAATCAAAAGCATCGTATCTAGTGAATTATTTTACGATTGGCATATAACGAAATTCATTCACTTATTATTATTAACTAGTCATTCTAATTTGTATTTATTTTTTTTGTAATTGTCTACACTTGTACCATTTTCCATTGTTTTTGTCGTTGGTGTCTCTGATACGATTATTTATTTCCATCATATGGCAATCCTCTAAGTGAAACGCATCATGGAGCAATAATTGTAAATTGGTTAGGGTTTTCATGGTTTTGTACTACACACAATTATATAAATCACATTTTAACTTGTACAGTTGTTGGTACCTATATATAATTTTAATGTTTATCAGATTTTATTACATGCACCATGTGACTATATAGGAATGCAGGTAATTTTTATATACACGTATATTTAAATCCGGTGTTTTCCAAACTTTCAGGCACTGCAAACTACTTTAGATAACACATATGGGTCCAATGACCTAACCTAATGGTTGCTGACCTCATATCGATTTTAACGAGACCTTTTTTTCTCTCGCAACTTCTTTTTTTTGTTTTATAGCAAGTTTATCAGATCTGTTTTGTTGCTCGTAATTGACTTCGCAGATAAGTCTACGGACACACAGAATTGGAAAACACTGATTTAAAATTAATTACTTGTAAATACATTTTTTTGTATATTTACAATATAATTAAAAATTCATTGTAGTGAACAATATTGTAAAAAGGTCAACAAATTTAACGAATTTGTCTACTAAGTATCAGATTGACTATCAAAATGTATTATTATTAGGTTAAAAAACTATAAGCTTTAATATAGTGCAAAAAACTGTCTAAAACGAAACTATACAATAAGGAACTGCGTTGATAATTTCCGTTAATTGCAGAGTTCTGTTTTACAGAAGTTTAAATACGTACATGTGCGTTTCAATTTTGGAACCACTTAAATTTTCGTTATGTTTAGGGTCCGTGTTAGACCGGTTTTATTACATTTAAATAAAATATAAATTATTATTTTATTCGAACCACATTAATGGTTTTTTTTTTTTTTTTAGTACCTAATTATTGAAGATCGACAATAGATTAATATGTCAAATACGACAATATCAGATTCACTGCAGTAATTTCAATACATATTTGTTTGTATTTTTTTTCCGTAAATTTCTATAGGTACCTAGTATATACAAATCACAATGCACGACCTAGTTTTAAATTTTGATTATTGCAAACTATTTAGTATGAGCATACGGCAGAGGTAGATAGGTTTCGGAGATAGTGTTTGGAAAAAAAAAAAATCGAAGGAGTCTTGAGAAACTCGTAAATATTACGTATATCTTCCTCGACGAAAAAAAAAATTAGTCAAAAACGGTATACAGATACTTAATATGGTAACGAAAGAAAAAAACACCATCATATAAGATTTCATTTTAAAATGAATTGAGCGTGTACTTAAGTAATGTGTTGTTGAATAGAAAAACATATACAACTATATATATATATACATTATTTTCAGTAGACAACTGCAGTACTCACGTCATATTATGTATACATACGTAAATATATAAATATATGTTACTTATCTACTATTATTTTTACTTTTTTTTTTAACATATATAATTACAGGCACCTATTAAAAAATTAAATTTTCTCATGATTTATAATGTACAATAATATAGTTAATGATAACTGCCGAGAGAAAATGTACTTACCTTATATACAATATCATAGAGCCATGCCAATAAACTATGGCGAATATGGTAACTGCTACCAAACATTGTAAACCTACCTATGTGTATATTACTTATTTACCGATAAAACGGTATTAGAATATTTTTCGAATCTATACTTACAATAATTGTGGTAAAAATAAAAACTCTTAGAAAATACATAATATACCAGGGGAAAAGAAGAACAAAATGTTTACAATAATGAACTGTTGAAAAATAAATTTAAAAATTTATATTTTCAGCTTCGCGTGGCTTCTATGGTGTCAAAATACGATACACCTTCGGTGTTTATAAAACATATATCTTTCGTCAATTTTACCAAGTAATTAATACCATATTATAATAGTTTTATTATTAAGTAGATATATAGTAGTATATTATCATTCTTCTTCTTCTCATAAGCTCTACAGGCCATGATGGCTTCCAAAACCATTCTTCTCCACTCATCGCGGTCTTTGGCAACATTCCTCCAGTTCCGTATCCCCATCTGTTGTAGATCTTTCTTAAATTCGTCTATTCATCTGCTTCCAGGACGTCCTTGTCCACTGGTTCCCTTCATTCTTGCATGCATTACCCGTTTGGGTAGTACATTATCATAGTAATAACGATATATCTAGTTAACCCATGGAAAGTTTATTATTGGCGGGCGTTAAATATAGGTATACAGTTAACAGTTAAATTTTGCATTCGGATTTTAAGTATGTTTTACTTACGGAACTTAAGTTTGTTTTATTTTTCGAAATTCGAATAGTATCTGTATAAAGAATATATTATTATACTGAGACTATCTGATTAAATTTATTTCTAACTACCTAATTACCAATGCTAAATTTAATACCCGCGCGTAGATGGAATCCCCTACCTCATCTCTGACCATCTCTCTACCTGCTCTTTTCACCCTATTCGTTCTGCAGGTCATTAATTATTGGAATTTTGATTTATTTTATGTTTGTTTTTATTATAATATATATATATACACACTGTCGTATAGGTTTTACCTGCCAGAGCCCATCTACATCAATCTGGTAAGAGATCCTGTGGAACGGGTCATATCTTGGTATTACTACATCAGAGCGCCGTGGTATTACGTGGAGAGAAAACACGCGTTTCCCGACACTCCGTTACCCGATCCAAATTGGTTGAAAAAAGTAATAAAAAATAACAACCATTATTTTACATGGCACGTTCGTATTAAAATAATTTCTAACCGATTGGCGCGTGGTGAATGGATGTCAAACGAATGATATTTTTCTCTCAATCGTAACTAATACCTACCCACTTAATTTAGGACTTTGAAACTTGCGTTCTTCGCGGCGACCGGGAGTGTCGGTACACGCAAGGCGAAAAACGTGAGGGAATCAGTGACCATAGGCGGCAGACCATGTTTTTTTGTGGACACGACGAGGAATGCACGTGAGTATTACATTGTATTTGTACTTATATACAAAAATATATTCATATAACAGAGTGGGAATGGTTACTTGGAATTGTTTACTTTAAAACGTAGGTATATCGGATACCCATTCGTGGCGTATAATTAACTGTTTATGGGGAGACTCAGTCTTTTGCCTTCATCCCAACTATTTGGGATTGGCAACGCTCGTCCTAAATTTCCACTTGGCTAGACTTTTGATAAAATATATAATAATAAAAAAATAATAAAAATCGAAAGCAAAACAATGTATAATAATATGATCATGAGTAGACTAGAAATCCAAGAATTTTGCAAAATATCACAGTAAATCAGTGTTGAATCCAGGTATATAACAGGGCAGGAAGCAATAGCCCTCTCTGGAAATTTGGTTTGCACCCCCTCCCTATTTAATGTGGATAAATTAATAACTAATTAAAATCTTAGATAAGCAGAAAAAAAAAAGATCATTACTATAATTTTAGTGATGCCTCTCCCAAAAAAATTGTCTGGATTCAACACTACCGTAAATGCATATACATTTAAGCAAGTAGAACATTATAAATACTAGGGCGTTAATTTGAATAATACGAATGGCATGCTTAAGAAAATAATATTAGAAACCTGAAACAATAAGAGGAAACATATATGAATTTAAATCAGATAAATGAAACAACAGAAATGATTCAATTCTCAAATTGAGAATTCAGATAATAGCTTTGTGGAGGAATCTGGTAGAAGAAGCAACAGGCCTTAATGACCTGTAAAAGCTATTAGGAGAAAAAAAAGACCATTAATATATTTCAAAGCATATTTAACTAAACTTTTTGCTTACTTAACTATGCTACTTTCGAATTATATTTGTGAATCTCAACATAGATTTTTATTCAACACTCAATCTCAACTAACCTCCTAATATATCAGTCTGAACTTTTAAAATGGTCAACAAGTAGATACTGTCTATACTGACTTGCAAAAAGCATTTGATAAAATAATTCATCCACCACTTTTATATAAACTAAAATTGTTTGGAACTTCTGGCTCGTTTTGGAGGGAATTGCTTCGTATTTGCACAATCGAACTCATATTGTAAAAATATCTTTTCATACATCGATGAGTTTCAATTATTATCAGGTGTACCGCAAGGATCTCATTTAGAACCACTACTTTTTTTATTATTTATAAATGATTTGTCTCATATTTTTGATAATTATGTTAAAGTTCTTATTTTCACAGATGATGCAAAGTTTTAAACTAAAATTAATTAAATTTCTGACTCTGTTAACTTACAAAAAACCTAGATAAGTTTTTAAATTGGAGTTTTTTTAAATTTTCTTCTGTTAAATATTGATAAATGCAAAAATTGTTTCCTTTACTCGTAGTAAAAATCCTGTTACTTATAATTACTCTTTGAATAATATAGCTTTAAATAGAGTTAATTCAATAATTGATATTGGCATTAATTTCAGATATGACTTATCTTTAAGAATAAATCATGATCAAATGCTTAGCAAGGCTTACAAAACGTTAGATTTTATACATAAAAATACTCAAAAATGTAAAAGCCCTACTACTTTGAAAACTCTTTATTGCTCCCTAGTGCGATCTGTATTAGAATTTGCTTCAGTAATTTGGTTTCAATCATTATCCACTTTAATTACGATCTTGATAACATTCGGTATACATTTTTAGAAAGAATTGTCCATATGATTAACCTCCCAATTTCGAGAGACTCTGTCCTTTTAGTCTAAATTATAGTAAATTTGGACTCTCTTCTACTTAGACGTCAATTGATCGATATTATATCCGTGTAATTTATTAAATTATGATACTGTATGTCCTGAGCTCCAAGCTCAAATCAATTTTTGAATCCCTTCCTTTTTCTCAAAATCACAATATTTTTGCTATCCCTTATTTCAAATCTAAAACAGCTGATAACTACTTTTTTGTTAGAGCTCTGAAACTTGCTAATTTAGTCTTCACTGCTTTAGATTTCATTTATATTTCTTCTGATACTTTTAGATTTAAGTCTACATTTTAAAAAATGATTATAATTTTAATTAGTTCCATTGTCATTTAGTATTTTCTTTAGCATTTTATACATATAAACTAGTTGTAACTTATTTTTCATTTTGTAGGTATATTTAATTTATATAGTGTTATACATGTTCACTTTTTATATTTATTATCTTGTTAATTTTTATTAATTTATTTACTCTTTCATATTACACTCTATATTGTAAAAGGGCTGTCATATTGATTATAAAATAAATTGTTATTGATACTTATAGATATAAATTAAATTAGGTACCTATATATATTATCCTGGTACCCTAGTTCACACCTACAACAGTGGTACACCTGTCAACAGCATCTTTTTTTAAAAATAATTTGGTACACAATAAATCTTACATTTTTTTAAACTAAAAACAAAAAATTATTTTTTAATAAAATCAAAGAACTATTTTTTATAAATATATTTTGAAATAAAATTGTATAGTTAAAAATTAGAAAATATGTTTAATTTAGAAAACTAGAAATATTCTGAAAACACAGAAGACAGGTTATCAATGTTTTTATATGGATAGATTATGTAGTTGCTGATCCTGTACTAACATATATATTTTCTCAGTCCATTTAATTCAGAAGGTGCACTGGAGAGAGCCAAACGATCTGTGGAACAACATTATGCAGTGGTTGGCGTATTGGAAGATTTTAACATCACCCTGACAGTATTTGAACATTACATACCGAGGTTTTTTAAAGGAGCGTCCAATGTCTACTATGGTAACTTAACCTAAAAATGTTACATTGTGTAAACTTGTCTCATAACATTTGTATGTGTTCCAACAGGAGATATGGGCTTACATAAGGTCAATCACAATGCTTTCAAGCCAATTATCAGTGAAGCCGTTAAGGACATAGTGAGGAAAAACTTTACCAGAGAAATAGAATTTTATCAGTTTTGCAGGCAACGATTATACAGACAGAGACTAGCATTGAACTTGTAAAAGAACAAACACAGCTGTTGATGTCAATAAAAAGTTCCTTAAACACTTCTTCAACATTAAAATTTGAGTTACATATTTTTTTTTGTTACATATTATTGTTGTACACAGAAAAAATAGATATAATATTAATGTTTTACATTTTTAAAACTTTACTATGTGAATAGTTGAACATGGGAACATTCAAAAATTGTGAATACTATTTAATTATAAAAGAAACACAAATTTAAAAAAAAATTATTGCTATCATGTATATATTCCAGCCTATGTTATTTTAGTTTAACAGTTAGTTAAGCCAATTGGAACGGAGGATTAGCTTGAAACAGACTCTTTTATGAATTTTATGTCAAATTTGTATTTTTAATAATTACGACATATTTTGTTTCATTAATATAAAAAATGACAGTTTCATAAACAATATAATATTTTTAATATAAATATAATTTTTAAATTACATGTATACGAGATAAAAACCACTTGTTTAAAAATACTAGTGTACTTCAAATTTTAATATATACAAATAATTTTGAGTTATTAAGTTAACAATTATAATTTATTTATAACGCCACTTTGGACTTTTTCCGGGCAATGGCATCTTCTACAGCCTTCAGTTGTTTTAACAATTCTTCTCGCCTTGATGGTGGTGCTGCTGCTGCGGCGGCTGCAGCAGCAGCTGCTACGGCCGCTGCTACTCCTTTCTTCTGTCAATAAAATATAGTTTGTTGAACAAATAAACAAAAAAAGATGAATTACTAACCTAAAATTAAAATTATTAAATAATCTGAACGTATCACATGTTTCAGTATTCATTCAAAAATAAATAAGGTTTTTTTATGGATAGAAAAAAAGATACTACCCATAGATAATACTTCAATTAGACAAAATAATCTTTTGAATTAAATTTCACTTAGCGGGATAAAAAAATGATTCTTGAAGCAAAATTTTCACTTGAAATAAAACTAAAATATTGTTTTTAGAAACAAGTTATTTGGGTTTATTTTACATAAAAATAAATAGTAAAATATTATTCTGATAAAAGGTTGCATTTTCTGAGTATGAAAGTAGTTTTGCTGTTGACTAAGAAGTATTATAAAATTAATTTGATTTCATTCAATGATATTCAAATTAATGTATTTAAATAATATGCTTAATGATACATACTCTAGGAGGAGACAAATTTTTATTATCTTCATTATCAAAATCCAATGGCCTCTTTTTCCCTTGAATAGTGGATTTTTCTAGAAAAATAATACATATTAATATAAATAAATAAATAATAAACTCAAATTGTGTCTAACCTTTTCTGACTGCAGGAACAAGTGGCGCAGAAATTTTATTTTTCATATTTTGTTTCTGCGATTTTTGCATCTTAATAAAATAAATGTATACATAATTATTATTAGAAATTTTTTAAAAAAAATGCTAACACACATACTTTAGAAACAGCTCCTTTTTTCACTAATTTGTCTGGGGACATTGCTAGTGTTTTAAGTTTTGGACTTCCTCCTTCTTCAGACGATGATTCTGAACCACTCGAATCAGATGATTCTGAAGAACCAGAACCAGACACTGATTCACTGCTTGACGAAGAAGTAGAGGTGTGAGTACTAGCTGGAGACTTTACTCCACTTAATTTATTTACAGCAAACCTAGGTGGCATTGGCATTTGTCTTGCTCTAAAGTTTACAAAATGTAAAAACAAATTAATTAAAGCTTTTCATGGGTTCAAATCTAATTCTTTACCTTTGTAAAGGAGGCATAGAAGGTGCAGAATTAGTAGGAGAAACAGACCAACGATTAGTTGGCACTGGAGGATTCATTGATCGACTCATATTTTTCTTTTCAAATCCATCTGGAGAAGGATTTCGCTCTAAAAAAAAATAATACATATTCCTCTCTTTAATTTCAAAATTTTAATTATTATTACAGTTGACTAACAATAAATATTTTATTTATACATACATATATTTGGGTGACCCATATTTTTTAACTTTTGTTTCTTACCCTTCTATTTTGAAACTTGATATAAGAAAGTAATGTGTTAAATTGGGATGAGAAGATTTTCAATTGGAAGCAAATGTTCGTAATATGAGAGTAATCCATGACTGCTGAAAGATGCTAACAAAATTATAATAATATACTGACGGAAATTAAAGAGCAAAAACAATACATTTTAAAGTTAATAAAGATCACAGAAAAAGAGTTCCTGGTATTCAAAAATAAACTATACCCAATATTATTTATAAAATTTGTTATCATCTCAAAATTACATACATCTAGCTGTAACAATTAATCAATACATTCAATATTTTATTGTATATTAAACTTGGTAAATATATTGATAAAATAATTAATTAATTATGCTAGAATAATTAAATAATTTTCTTGAAATGTCATGGATGTACAAAAAAAACTATGTAAGAATATTTTTTTTTCTTAATAGACATTAATATGTTTAGTAATTAATTAATATTCAAAACATTTTGAAATAAATTGAAAAAACGTAAGAAAACTATTCCTTTGTTAACCATTCAATTTTATTGTGACAAGTTATTGCATCCAAATTTAACACACAGTACTTTTCTTATATTAAGTAACAAAATAGAGAGGGGGTAAGAAATTAAATTAATTAATTTTGTCTACGAATTAAGAATTATATGTGATAGTATCATGGTAATACCTGCAATAAATTGAAAATAACATTGTTGCGTGATAGTTGGTATGAAAAACCACAAAAAAAAACAAAATTAAGAGACATTCTAGTAGATTCAAAAAATGCATATTATCAAAATATTTATTTAGAAATGAAATTTAATGATTAATAGGGTTTTGACTAGGTTAAACTAGTTTTGAAACTTATTGTATTTAAAATCCACAAAAATGGTATAAGGGTTTGAAGTCCCTTTTCTTGATCTAAAATTGTATTGCAGTAGTGCGTTATTGTGTTCTCCAAGTTCTGCATTATTTATTGTGTCGTTAAGTTATTCTTAAACCACATTGCAGCCGAACCCAATGTAATTAAAATAGGTTATGAATTTAGATTATAGATTGTATAAAACATTTATAAAAAATCATAAAAGAAGATAAAATAATGTGCTCTGATTACAAAATTGGCTATCATTATTATTGTCAAGGTTTAAATAAAAGTACATTTGCCAAAATGACAAAAAATACCAAAAACAAATGGACATGTAATGAATGCAAACTAAAATGGAGCAACAATAAAGAAAAGTATGTCCCAAACAAAGAAAAAGCTACAATAGAAAGTTTAGCATCCTCTGTCCAATATATGAGTGACAAATTTGATACATTTAATACTACAGTTAATAAAACTTTGAATGATATGAAACAACTAAGAGAACAAAACAAAATACTTTTACAAAAAAGAGAAAAGCTATTAATAGAAGTTAAATACTAGAGATCATTATAGAATAATATTAATCGACAAATAAAAAAGCATAGAAGAAAACTGTAAAAATTATAATAATGAAAAACCAAAAAATTATTAATCTTATTTTTATCAGAACAAAATTTGTTTACAGTTTTAAATGGATCTGATGTTAATAAACGTGCAAATAATTTAAATAAAATATTGAATAAATACCTGTTTGATTATCTAAGAATGAGGGATAATTACATTACATTAAATAGAAGAAGAATTAAACCATGGTTAACTATAGGCTTAGTAAAATCAATTAGAACTAGAGAGTTAGATAAAATGGTATTAAAGAGGAAAAATGACATTAAATTACACAATTATAAAATTTAAAAAAACACTGGATATATCAAATAAGTTTGGAACACAATTAGAGAAATAGTTAACTAAGATCAAAAAAATAATTTACAGCCTTCCAAAATCATTTCTAATATTAAACGAATTGATATAAATACTGACGGGAAATTGTTTACAAATACTTTTAATTTCATCTGATCTATTAATACAAATAGCAGAATATATACATAGTTAAACCTGTTACTTATTTAACAAACTTAAAATTTCAAAAGAGTACTTTCCTTGATATATATAAACAAACAATTGTAACCCCGAAGAACTTACAAATTACATAACAATATCATTAATTTCAGCAATATCAAAACTACTAGTAAAATAAGCAAAAATCCAATTACAAAAAATTTAGTAGACAAAAAAAATAATTCATAAACAAAATACAATACCGATTTCATAAACATACTAGTAGTGAAGATTCAATAGTGTGCTTAGCATATCTAGCTTATAATTTACTAAAAGGAAGTATATTTTAGACTTACATAATAGCTTTTGATTCAGTGTCTCATGATATATTATTATAAACTAGAAAAAGTTGTAGGGAAAACATTTTTTTGAACTGTTTAAAATTGTATCTATATAATATATCTCAAACACTTAAAATTAATGAAATGGTGACCCTAATATTTTAAAATATGGTATCCCGAATGGAACCGTTTTAGGTCCTATACTATTTTCAATTTATGCAAATGATTTAATTGAACTAGACTTAATTGGAAATATTATAGCTTTTCTTGACAACGCAGTTTTTGAAGGTGACAATTAGAATGAAATAGAGACTAAAGCAAATATATGAATGTCAAATATTCAGGATTAGTATTCATAAAATAATTCACCAATAAACTATTAAAATCCATATTTATTCCCTTTTCCTTAACCAAAATCAATTTGCCTCAAAAAAATGTTGACAATTAAATAGAGTAATTTAATTACGCACATTAGAAAATGCTTTTGTTTTTAAAGAACCACGTAACATAGTCAAATTTAATAACATTGAAATGGTTTATTTTGCTATTGTCCTATTTAATGAAAAACCATTATAAAATTTCATAATCACAGAGGAAGAACAATTATAAATAGACATTTAATCTGATTGTTGGTTACAAATAAAATGTTATTCAGTGTCAATTTTTAAGATTTTGGAAGAACATTAAAGATGAATACTCTGAAATGCCAACAAAGCTTTCCATGTATAATTCCTTCCCATTTATTACGAACTCTTGGGAAAATCAAATAATTATCTAAATACCCAAAGTACCACCCCAATATAATTTTCTTTCAGAAAATCTGCTACACTTAAAAATTTGAGCAATATTTCTAGTAAATATTCACAGAAGAAAAAAAACCTGTAAAACCAATATATTCCTTACTCTGTTCAGAATTTACAATATGAATTACTAGGATATAAACTAAGTGAGTACCAAATAAAGTACTAACAGCAGTCAACTTTTTAAATAGAAAACAAGCACATTATTTGTATGAAGAATAAATACTAATTGTGTTATTCTTCATAAAATAAAAATATTTTGTAATATTTTAAATTGAAAGTATATATATACCCTTCCAACTTCATAAACAGTTTACCTCTAAACACAGATACATAAGACATATTATACAGTTCACTTCTGAGATTCATGGCTTTGGAGATGAACATTTATTCTGTTATAACCACAGAATGTTAAATTTTTTCATGACAATTGTACAATATTTTTATTAATTTAACTGAAATAACATTATTAACACTTTTAGCGCTGATATTGAAGACAAAACATATTCGTTCTCTATAGTGGGCGTTGATAACTAGTCATTATTTTCTTAGCTCTTCCAATACCTTCCATTACCTTTCGCCTCTGCATAGGAAAATAAATAAAAGTTTCATACAGGGGGATCACCCAATACAATCCATACCGAGTATTAAGGATATATTTTCAAAAAAAACCTTGAATTTAGAATTAAAATATAATTATTATATTTTAATTAACACACAATTAATTAAAATATAATAATTATATTTTAATTAACACACAATTAATTAAAATATAATGATTATATTTTAACTAACTCACAATTAATCAAATAAGTAATCACCTGGTTTTCTAATTGGTTTACGTCCAGGAGAAGGTTTAAATGATTGTGGAGGCGGTTTCTTCCTATTTTTTGCCATGGAATTAGATCTCCCTCTTGATCGACTACGCGAGCTGTAACTTGATGCACTTGAACTAGTACTAGACCTACAAATTGCACAATTTTTTTTTTTTATTTTATGTATATTAAACGATTTTTAACCCTTAAGCAAAAGACAATTAATACGCACAATTTCTGCTTAACTTAATAGTGGAAATTTGATGCTTAAATATATATATATACACACACGAGTATGGATACAAAAAAAAAAACCTTATAATAAAAGTATAAGTATTAAATTAACAATAAATAACAGAAGCAGCAAAGATATTTCGATAATTCAAAAAACATTAATTTAAATAAACAAATTTAAGGCAATATAAACATTCTGTCTGAAAACATTACGAGACAGAAAAAAAAATCAACATGGTTCGTTAGTGTTCACCAGACAGAACTCTGGGGAAAAATGAAGTGGAAATATAATCATTTCTATAAAAAGGAAAATGAAATATATTGTAATTTCTTAATCGACGAGTTTTTATATTAATACTAATCAGAGATAATAATTCTATCGAAAATAAGACCAATTAATAGGTCATAAATAAACATAATATCTGCAACATTCCTCCTCAAATAACAAGACGCAAACCCAAATTGGGTATTTCAATCTGCATACTTAAATTAAGGAAGTACTTTAAAATTTGATACATGCAATATTTTTTTTGACACTCACAACATATTTCAAATATTGATTTTTATACTTTTTAAACTATTTCATGTAAATAAATATTAATTCATATTTTAATCACGCATAACTAATATAATTTTTAATAAGAAAAAGTACTTAACTTAAAAAATAAAAGTGTGAAGTCTTATTGGTTTAAATATTTTAATACCTCGATGATGAAAATGAAGAATGAGAAGAATAAGACTTTTTTCTTCCTCTAAGTTTAGATCGACTTCCAGGTGATTTTGATCTCATCCATGGATCAGCCCAATCGTCTCCTCTACGTGGTCGACTAGATGATCTATCTCTTCTATTGCGATGTCCAGAAGGCTGAGGGCTGCAATTAAAAATATTTTAATGTTTTAGAATTTTATAACATGTAGCCAAATTTAAAATCATACCTGTATGATTTATCAGAACGTTGCATTATTACTTCTCTATTAGGTGGGTATTTGGGAGGTAAACCACGATGATGTGGTTTCAAACCGGGATGATAATATGGATCTGGTGGTGGATATGGATAATATGGATTTCTTCGAGGAGCGGCATGAAAATCCATAGGATGACCAGGAGGAAAATGTGGTAAAGGACGACCATGATGAGGAGGCCAAAAGTCTGGCCTATGAGGATAAAAATCTACTGGAGGTGGTATAAAATCATCTACATATGGGTCTGGATGTGGAGCTCTATGATGTCGAGTTTCTAACTCTGGTTTACTAAAAATTAAAATTGAATAAAGAATACGATTAAAAAAAAATAAAAAACAAAAAATAGTTTTTTCTTATACTAACAATCTTTCAATAGGAGGACTTATAGCAGGTGAAGCAGTTGGACTAGTTGGGCGTTGTGAATAATAATCATTTTCTTTTTCAACTTCTTCTTGATTTGATGTTAAATTCATTTTTTTCTCTTCAAAATCAATATCACTTTCCTTTTTCTTATTGGATTTTTTAAGTATCTAATCATTGTATAATAATAATAACAAAAGAAAAAACATTGATTACATTAAAATCAATTTTTTTTTTATTTCAATATACCTAATTATTTGTTTTACATTTTAGTAATAAAAATAGTGTTTTTTTTTTTTTACCTCTTTAGCTTGACGTAATCCTCTTTCCCATGCAGATTCTACAGGAGGAACTTCATCTTTTTTTACAGCTGGTATTGGAACACCAGGTATCTAATTGACAAGCGATTTATACTCATGTAACTGTTTTAAATTAAAAGTAGTTAGAATTATTATAAACATTTACCAATGGTCTTTCATGCTGTCGATAATGATCAGGAGGATAAAACGGTAAGCCAAGAGGTGGAGGTATCGGACCTGGGCGTACCAACTCAAACATTGAGTAATTGCCTTTGTCCGTGACACCCGGATGCAAAAATCTAGATAGACCATTCTTGATAGATTCATTTAGGTCTTTATACATTTTTACCAGCAAATTACTCACCGGCAGTTTGCACCCCATGTACATTGTCCTCTTGAGTAAAATCGACATACTGGCCTAGGTTCTGTTTCTTCGGGTCGATGTTCACCTTCATCAGAAACCTCACCTTCCTCAAGTTCTTCAGGTTCCTTTTCTTCCTCAATCTCAGCATCTTCTTTAACTGGTTTCGGTTCATCACATTCCCCATCTTCTCCGTCTTCAGCTTCAAAATCTAATGGTTCTTCAACTGGATCATTAACAATATTAGGCTCCGATTTAGCATCAATATTATTATGACCGTTAACTGGCAAAACATTATCTTTAGAAAGAGAATTAGTATCATTGTCACTTTTCCATTCCTTCACACTTTTCTGAAAACAGAAAAAAAGTTTTTTCAAAATGTTTATATTTTACTTAAAGTATCTTACTACAAAGACAACTGTGTGCAAAATCTATATTATTAGTACTAGTATCTTTGTAGTTTTCATATAGTTAATTAATCAACTATTTCAATGATATTCGTACTTGGGAGGTATTATCGTCAATTATCTCGTCGTTTATATTGTCCATTGAGTCTTCATCAGATACATCTGATAAGTAATTATTAAAAGGTTCTTTTGGTTCTTTTTCGGATAAATTACTCCTTGATGATGCTTTAGATGATGCCCGAGAATTACTATTTCTATCTGGAGACCCAGCCTCTGATGAAGCACGACTCGATGAGCTGGAAGACGAGCTTGGACTTTGTTGTTCATCGTTTTGATGTTCAGGACTACATGATTCATCAATAAGACTTTTAGATTTAGTTGATGAACTATCAGCAGACTGATCATCACATTCTGGACTTGGCAAACCATTACCATCCAAACTCTGAGATCCAGATGTATTGTTATCAGGACTTTGAGGTGCAGAGTTATGACTGGAAGCTGAAGGTGAACCGCTACCAGATTGGTCTCTGTTAACATTGTCAGGTGATGGCTCAGGTGATGCAGATCGACTTGAATTATTTGATTGAGAGTCATCGGAATTTGAAGAATTTTCTGATTCCATTTGTAGATGTTACAGGTACAACTCCTAAGAAAATATATTTTTTAAACAATTCAAAACCTATGATCAAGGATAAGAAGCACAAATAGGTTAAATTTGTCTAGAAATATTTTCCTGAACTTAAAATATAACTGATTTATTAGACCCAACATTAAAAAAAAAAAAAATTGAATAAATAAAAATATTATAGGTATGTTAATTTTATTTCAGAAGAACGACCATATATAATCCTGTTTTAGACCCAGCCCAAAGATCGCTGTTTTCTGGTAGATCTTACCTTCCATCGCAGCGAGCATATCGAGGTGCCGAAATATTTAACGGGAACACACTTTTTCTCGATAAATACATGACTTTAATACTTAAAACAAAGTTTACGGAAGAAAGTGACACGCGATCGAAAAGACTTATTTTCACGACACGAACTAGTTTAAAAAAAAAAAAAATTCAGATATCGACATATCAGAATACATAACTCACGGTTTTAATTAAATTTATTTTTTTTTTCGCTGAAAACTAATGAAAGAGAAAGAAGATAAAATGCATATTGTAATTATATATAATATATATTTATAGTATAGTATAAAATGTAATAATTACACGATAGGTAGTGGAGTTAGTTTTGCGTGCCTTGCACAGCGTTAGTACGGTTCGGTAATACGTCCGCGTGCAGAGTACGACGCCGCTTACCTGGGACTATGGGTAATTCGTGACCGTGTACGACGGGAATGCGGCGTACGAGTCGTTTATGGAGTCTGTCGAGCGGCGGACGACGAGTGACGAGTAGCGAACTGACATGAATCAAAAATTCCAAGTGACCACACGTCTGTGCTGGTGACTGGAAGCCGTTGTTGCGGACGGTCGGTGTAAAAAATAGACGACGATGGCACGGAAACGGTGGGTTGTACCTGTATTTCGACCAGAAAAACACCGTACAACTTAGCGGCAACCAACAGCTAGCAGTGTAACGCCGAGAACGCACATCATATCACAAATTCACGATTTACGGGCGAAAACAATAATCAAAATGGCCGGACGGGCGCGGGGCGGACCAACGCGTCAGTGTGGACGGCAGTGACAATCCGAAATATTACTAATTTCAGTATGCGCGAGCGACTACTACAGCCTATAACTTGCTGGTATTATCATTTTGTGGTAGCTATTTTGAGTTTTCATTTTGATCTTACGGTGTGCACAACTGCGCACGGTGGATTTGTATATTATGTTGTGTTTTTAAATTTTCATATAGGGTGTGATTGCTTTGCTGTGCCGTTCGGTACTCGGTAAGACGATAGCGCTACGTGCTTACGTCATTGATCCGCGCTCACATAAATGGGTAGTGTACAACTAGTGTAGCGTTTGCGCGTGTTATCATATCAATAATTTTATTTTTTCACAATTCTACTAAATACAGATTCATACTTGTCTAGTGATTACTTTATTGTCTATGATATCTACAATATTTAATACGTATGATCAATGCGATCAATTTATTTGTTTGTTTACAAATTATATATTGTATTTGATTATATTAAACGTGGATGTTGGTTGTAGTCGTAAAGAAATAGCCGTGATTTAATATAAATTTTTATCTAGGTAAATATACACTTTTATTTAATTTGTTCATGTTTTTTAAATAATTTCTTATAACACTTAAAGGTTACAATATTATATATATATTATATTTTGAAAATAATGTTGGTCGTTTGAACATATATTTTTTTATATTTACTATTTATTATTTGATAATTATATTGTATCCGGGGCTACACTGCCTACACTGTAGGCGTCGATGACTTGTTATTTTACGGGATACGGGGTGGAAATTGCTTGTAAAACGCGTTTTCTTTATCAGCTATGCTGTCCGACGCCACCGAAAATGATTGGCCAATCAACTATTCTCCTTCTCCTTTTTATTCCTACAAAGTATGTACACAATTGTACAATACTTCATAGCAACAATTTATTGTTTATTTTCTCCGCCATGCTCCTGCATGTATGTCTATACAAACGGCGTCCTGGCCAGTTGAATCCTTTTTTGTTTTGTTTGGCGTGAACTTGATCATACTTCATTATACAGGTACGTGTAAATTCAAATAATATTATTTACTAGCGTTCGATAAAGTAAAGCCTATAGAAACTCGTCGCTTCTCTCTTCAATGTATCAGTTGGGATACAGAGACTTAATTAAACGGCTTTGATGAACGGCGATTTCCCTTTTTCCGTTTCCGATAGACGGGCGTTTGCAATCCAGCAGTCACGTAAACCGGTAGTATTCCGTACATACTTCCTGTATCTTCTAATCATCCCTGTGGCCAGTTCCCACATTCTTATAAGTCTTATGATTGTTTTTTAATGCGTGCATAATTGTAATATAGTGTAAAAAATACTCCGGTTTGTAATGCATATGTTGGTGTATAATTAAAGGATAATTGTGACCCAAGGTCAATTGTTTCTCAATAAAAACATTTAACTAAATTACTATCAAAAACTGTATAGTGGTTCGGACAAATATGTATAAACCAACTCTGGAAGGAAACAATATAGTATTTTTGGTACAAAAAATGTGTTATTAATAATTGTATCTAATATATCAACGTCAATACAGTCACGAAATGTATTGTTCTATACATTCATGAATCATGAGTGTAACTGTAGTATGAAGATCTTTTTATTAGATAAATCTAGTTATGTGTATCTAATAGAATGTTAACAAGTTGACTGCCACGGTATTTTTATAGAGCTTTCCTCATACCAGAATAGGTACTCACTATGTTTGTCACATACGCTGTTGTATTTTTGGACATTATAACATGGGCCATTCGTTTTTTCATCATATTTCATAAAATTTTCTTATTGTTATTGTTTATTTATATCATTTTAATAATATGTATAAGAAAAATAAACCTATTTGGAGTGAGTACCATATATTATACTCAATGCCTATTGTATCATATTATTCAGTTATACGTTCATTTTCATTTTATTTGTCATTGCGTTGTGACCGTATTTATTACAATGAATGACGACAAAATTGTTGAAGCTATTTAGTCATCAGATGAGTTTTCTGAATTTGATAATGGTGATGCAGATCCAGACTTTGCTTTGGTAAATATTGCTTAGTTTATAATATTTTTTTTAGTTTGTGCAAATATTGAGTCGTAGACTACTAATTCTACTAAATACTAGTCTATTAAATGCATTAACATTATTTACTACTGTGACTGGTCATAAAATGAGTGACAGAATTTAGAGAGAATATAGTTCAAGCTTTAATAATGAAAGCCAACATATCAATGATACTCAAACCCAATGAAGGAGAAATTCATAAACTTGTTAATTCTAATCGTGGTAGATGTTCAAATTGTTATTTTGAAATGGTTCAACAAGGTGGAAGGAATCGCGCGCAAAAAATTACACGTAAAGTACAAACATTGTGTCCAGGTTATTCTAAACATTTCTGTTTGGATTGTTTTTTCAAAATACATTCAACAAAAAAAAAAATAATAATAATTTTAAGAATTTTATTATTATTTTTTAAGCTGTATTTAATATATTTATGTTTGATTTATTGATATTTTTACTAAAAAAGGTTAATGAGTACTCGTATAATATTAATACGAGTTGTCTAATTTTTTTTTTATAATAATTACATTTTTATTTTAAAAAAAACATTACATTTGAGCGCTGTTTGCACTATTCAGCTTGACATTTTTTCCTCTTTCTATTCCAATAAACAAATTGAGCATCAGAAATGGTTCTCAATGATGTAATCACGAAAAATAGGGAGTACCACAATTGACCCTCAAAGCCTAAGAGTTAAACGGTGTGAGTACCAGAATTGGTACTCAAAAGCACGTAAAACAAATATGATTAAAATATTAAGGCCTATAATACAAATCACGTGAGTATCAATTATGGTACTCGTGGCAGTCAACTTGTTAAAATTCTGGTATTTTTTTTTAAATTGGCAATCGGCTTGTTTAAGGTAATGAACATAATAGAATAAATTGCCTAATATAAAAATGAAAAAATACAAAATAACATTGCTAACCACTGCCCTGTTATATCATATTATTTGGCTTGTTTTATTAAAACATAGAAAGATATCTGTTTTCTTTTTTTTAAAAAACTGGCTATTTCTTTATCTCTTGGTACATCATATTTTAAGTGATGTTATATAATTTTAGATAAACCATGTTAAAATAACCACAATTATATTATCATTTCTTTTGGAGAGAGATTCTTCTAGCTGTACAATATATATCCTAGACTTTACATTTTCCTTTCGTTATAGTTGATCGCTGGTTGTCTTTAGATCACATATTGGACTGATCTCAGGTATTATAATAATATTTTATAAGAATACAAATTATTATTAAAGTAGACAAAAATTTATACACTACAATCTTGTAAAACAAATATTAATTCTAAAGCTTTATCTCAATATGTATGATATATATTTCTATGGATCATTATACAATATGTATATGTATATAAGTTATAAACTTAAATTATTTTATCAAATAAGTTAACGTATTCATTCTCGTTTAAAAAATAGTGATAAAAATTAGACTGCTGAATAGTAATTTTGAGTCTTGTTTGCCGAATGATTGCTCTATCACAGAGCTATCTGGTAGGTATCTGACTTCTAACACTATTTCTGCTGGATTTAATCGATTTAACATCCTGGGTTTTGTACAGTTGATGGTGGGGGCCATGTCAAAGTACATTTTACATCCTACTTACTTTTATTAGTTTATATTATTATTTACCTATTGATGTTTATCATTAATATTCATTGCCAATTTATTGTAAATAATGTACTTGTTGTATTAGTGTTATAGGTACTTTTTATCCAACAGAACGCTTCACCATCACAGTTTTACGGACTATGTAGGCTGCTTGTGTCCAGTGTCTAACGTTGTCATTGCACATTAGAATTTTTGGAAGGGGTATCAAAATTGTAATTTGTTCACATATTGAAATCTATTAAAGTAAGTTTGTTAATTCATTAATTTAATTATAGTTTTAAATTTAAAGATTTTTTATATTCTGTATACACTATACACATATACCACTGAGGATTCCAAGTAATAATTTAGTATAAAGAACTTGGTGCCTTTTAATTACACTGGGTCAATAAATACAGATATCATTAGATTTAGATAGGTGCCTAATTTTAAAACGATAAAATTATATGTGTATACAATTTTAGACCCTTATTATTTAAAGTTTAAAATTGATTAAAAAATAAAAAATGTAAACTTAAGTTTATGTACTTTTTCATTATTGCATTTTCCATACTATTGAATAAAAATAATGCATGTGTACTAAGTTAATAGACGCTATTTGAAATAACTAAATAAATTATAATTTTTATTCTCAAGCTACAGTAGTATAAGTTAGGTAAGTAATAATAGGCTTTTGAAGTTCTGATATTATATGTTATGTTAAATAACTATATATTTAAATTATATCTGTCGAAGTCTAATAGTAATAAATACTTTTTGTCATCCTAAGGATTGCGAATTCAATCCTGGGTTTCAAAAAACATTTTTTGAATTTATTTTTCCCCTTTTACTTAAACAGGGAAAAAAAGTAAATGCATTTTAGGTGTACCCAGAGACTCAGCTATCACTTGCTTGGACTATTTTACTCAAAAAATATCCCTCTATTTATTTTCTGCCTATTATCTTGCTCCGAATTTGAAGTATAGCCTTTTTTGAAGGAAATCAGACTTGGGCAGTACTTTGGGAAAGTAATTTTTCGATTTGCTCCATATTTTTTTCAACAATTGGAATAAAATGGGAATATGTACAAAATGTATTAGTAAAATATTACTGTTTTTTTTTTTTTTTTTTTTTCCCAGTAGATTACTTTTTTACCAGCAATTTTGCTTCGGTTTATAGTGTTTGCACTCTTTCTGAAAAGTACCAACTTAGTCAGATTTCCTTTCAGAAAAAGTGTTATAATTGAAAATCTGAGCCAAAATTGCGAATAGAAAAGTTGTCTGCAGAAAATAAAATAAAAAATAATCATTGTAAAACTACTTCATTCCTCACTCTGCTCTAAGTCTAAAAAGTATCGACTAAAAGAAATTCTTAATATGATTAAAGGAAAGGTCTCCAAAAGTTGAAATAGATTCTGAAGATAAAGTTTTAAGTTCGGTTAAAACCTAAGTTTTTTGTAGAATTTGATTGGAAATAATTTGTTCCATGTAACCTTTCTTGATACTTAGCTGTTTACACATTTTCTTTTTACCCTTCTTTTCATTTTCATATTTTTATGGCATTTTTTAGCAAAATTTTAGGACACATTATAGCGCTTATTTTAAGATCTGTTAGATCATATTATAGTGCATATATCAGTTATTTTTAGTACTATAAAATCCTAGCCCTGGTTATCATTCGTACTGAGTAATATTTTTTCCAAACGTATCGTGATGCACTTTTTTACTGTCAGTCAAAGACAAACTAATAATCATTAAAACGATTTCAAAATTTGATAACTTCGAAAATATTTCAAAACAAAAAAACCTGGGAGATTATTCACCCTGTACAAGTGCTAAATAAGGTTAGATAAATAATAATGTATTGTATATTTTTTTTTTTTTAAGAATATATCTCCTAAAGTAACAAAAAAGTTTGAATCAATAACTTCAGGTATTTTGGCGTCGTCTATGAAAATGTCAAATTTCTACTCTTTTAAAGAGATAAAAATAAAAGTTGGAAAAAGTGAAATATGGCCTTTTTTGTCCCAGCAGGTGTTCCATTTTGTTAATTGTTTTACTTCTTCAAATATATTAAAATTTCCACATTTGTAAAATGATTTATCTTATTAAAATAAAAGTTGAATTTTAATGTGAACACAGAAGTGTTATGGATTGAAAAAATAATTAATACTTTTGATTTATTATTTTTTTAGAAATCCACCATGAGTTTTCCTGAAGATGGATATAGAGCTATGTTAAATAGTTTTCGGACTAATGATTTTCAAGCATTGCTTGGAGCCTTTGGTCGAAATAAAGCGGGTAGAAAAAATGAATTAAAAGAACGTGCAATGGATTTGTTAAGAAATAGACCACCACCCGGCTTTAATCAACAAGCTTATTGTCAAAAAATTATGGAAATTTTTCGTTCCATGCAAAGTGATGTACCTAATAATGATATGTTGCGTAGTTTGGTTCAAAATCAGCAACGCCAAATAGTTACTTTGCAATCTCAACATCAAAGAATCTTTCCACCACCCCAATATCCACAACAGCCTATGCATTTAACTCGGGCTGGATTACCCCAGGTTGTGCCACATATGTCAAGAGGCATATATGGAAATAATATGGGCGTAAATAACGGTAATATTCAGTATAGTTATCAACCGGTTCTTTCTCGTAACATGCCTCAGGTATCTTCAGGTCAACAGCTTAACTTAATGGCAGATTCAATGGTTTATGATATGAATGCTCCTGGGTGTAGCAATACTTACAATCAACTGTCTCATTTTACATCAATGAATAACATCAAGTTTAGAAAATTGCCATTTTTTGAAGTGATGAGTGAAATTATTAAGCCAACGATTTTAAATAGTCAAGATAGATGCACCCTGCCAAACGTTTCCAGAGGTACCAATTTGTTAAGATTTTAAGCATTTATAGTTTATATTTATCTATAAGCTAATGATACCAAACATTCCCTGTTATTTATCTATCCCTTATCTTCTATTAGATAAGAATATTAATCATTGTAAATCTGTATCTAATTTTCAAAAAATTAGCCTTTGTAGTCTATAATAATTTTGGATGTGCACTACCATTATGTTTAGTACAGCCTAATTATTGGACATAATGTGAGCATGGGTGCTTTGTAATTTGGTCTATTTGTGTCAGCATTATGATTGTTAAAGCAGGAATTCGTATTTCCTTAGTGTTTTCGAAAGTTATGTGACATTGAAGTGAGATTCCCTCAATTCATGCTATATCAGATTTTAAAGAATTAGGATATAAGCTAATAAATCAAATATTTAAATGCATCTGTATCTAACACATAGTATCTTATTTGAAGAACGAATAAAAGTGAAAGATAGCATGTTGTTTTTTCGATTTTCTGTATACAATATCAATAGCAACACGGCTTCACCATGGGATGGAAAAATACCTGTTTTGTTTAACCATTATTTAACGAACGGTTTGAATTGTAAGTTAGTGGTGTAAACAATACTTTTTATTTTGTCTCTTTTCTTTTTTATGTTGGTTAAATACATTTAAAGCTGATTTCAGTTCTTTTTAGCGAAGGTTGGTAACAAAAAACCAAAATAGTTTGTTTACTCCACGTGAGAAGTTTTTCTTGTTTTTTTGAACCAGTTCAGTAGTTAGTGTATTGTAAACAAAATTCTGTTTTATATTGAATTTTGAGTGTTTCAAAATTAAAAAAATGTATTTCATATACTTTTTCCTAATTAAAACAATGTTATAATTTACAAGTTTAATTCATTATTTACCGTAAAAACTATGGCTTTTTGTTTGTAGATTCCAGTGTAGCAAAAGAGCTATTAATTTAGAATCCTGTTTATTTCTTTTTCTTCTTTCTTCTAGAATGTGTACACGTGTTTTCCTAGTATACTGGTTTTTAATAAGTCGGGTTGTTTTTTGATTTTCGAATTGTTTTTCGTATTAATCTAGATTTTTCCAGATCTAAGAAAAATGTACCATTTCACAATATCATTATTTTACTTTAATACAGAAAAGTGCTTTAATTAAAAAATGACAAGAAACCCTTTTTTTTCATTGTTCATCTTGTTTCTTATGGCACAAATCTTTTTTTGATTTAATATTAATTTGGAAAAAACCAGAAGAAAATTGAAGTTGTTGTTTTTCAGTAAAAATATTTATAGTGACTTGAAAAATGGACAAAATGTTTATAATTTTAGCTATAATTGTATTTGCTATATAACCATCAGAAGTATAAAATAAAAGATTGATGAAAGAGATGATATAACAAAGTGTCTTATTCTCCTGGACAACAAGAAACCATATTTTTAATTTTTTTTTTTTTAATAAGCATTTTGAAATCAAAATTAAATAAAAATTGCAAAAAAAAAATTACGGCACTTCAAATTATGTATTACTAAACTGTGCTTGGAATCATCTTTTTTCAGTAATGGTTAGGTTGCCTACACATACTAGGTATGGCTGCACCCATACCTAGTTTTTATTTATCATAAGTCAATAAGTATTCTCAAACTGATTGTAATTTTGTTTTTAAAAATATTAATTTATTTTAAACATTTTAGATGTGAAGGAAGTAACTTACAAATTTCAATTGTCAAGTAAGCACGCTACTGAAATTGGAATGAATCGTGATTTGTCTCAAGGAAAGACAGAATATCCTGTTCAACTGCAGGCTCGAATCTGTTATTTGGAACCTGGGAATCTTGAAATACCTGATTGTTTGCCTATTGGACTTAGCATTAGGATTAATGGCAAAGGTATTCCATTACCACCAACTTCTGCTAATGCTAGACCTGGAACTGAAGCTAGGCGGTCTCCAAGACCTATCAACTGTAGTCATTTTATTAAAATCAATCCAAATCTTCAAAACACAATTACTGTAAATTGGACTCCAGATACGAAAACATATGTTATTGGCGTGAATTTGGTTAGAACATTGAGTTCAGATACTTTGATAAAAAGACTTCAAGAGAAAGGAAAAAGAAGTTCAGAAGAAACAAAAAATTATATAATTAAAAAGTTGGCAAATGATGATCCAGATTTAGCCACTACTTCCTATCGTGTTTCCTTGGTGTGCCCATTGGGTAAAATGAGAATGAAGATGCCTGCAAAATCTATTTATTGTGATCATGTGCTTCAGTGCTTTGATGCAAGTATATTCATTTTAATGAATGAGAAAAAACCAACTTGGACGTGTCCTACTTGCAATAAAAACTGTTGGTATGATGATATACAAATAGAATCTTATTTTATGGATATTATTTCAAGTCCTGCTCTTACTGATTCTTGTAAGGAAATTGAAGTATTAGCTGATGGTACCTGGAGAGTTTATGAAGAAAGTAAAGATACTACAGATAAAACTCCTATGAATAATAAAGAAAAACCTATAGATTCTGTGGATTTAGATGATAGTGATGATGAAACACCAGTTGAAAAAACAGATCCTAAACTAGAATTTTCTAAAGAAACTAACGACGTGGCTTTAAAATCGTCTTTTATAGACTTGACATTAAGTGATGACGATGACGAGGGCACAACAAGATCTAAACAAGAAAATGAGGCTCAGGCTGCTAATGCTGCACAGATTCCAACTGCTGTAGATAAAAAACCACAAGCACAGGTACAGCCTAAACAGGCTGTTACCAGTTCAGAGCAAGGTGATGTGATTGAAATAGACAGCCCAACTCCACCATCAAGTCCAGCATTACCTTCTACCCCATCTTAGTTTGTTTATTTAATATTTGTTCCTTTTAATAACAAACAATTTTATTTATAAGTCATTTTTACAAAACTTTATTATATGATATTACATACCTCAGTAGATAATACACCAAATATTTTATAGTATTCCAAGTCTATACATTTCATTAAGTTAAATTTAATTGCTTTAATTTAAATTACTGTTCAAGTTCTAATGAAAACACGAACTAAATTTTTCTATCAATGTTGTCATTTGACTATAAAATAATTGATTTTTTCATATTTATAGGTATTAAATTCATGCCGGGTTAAATACAAATAAATTGTTTATAATAATAATTTTTAATTGCAAACATCTGACATTATAATTTCCAATAATATAACATTATAAGTTTGCTCACCTCCTATAAGCTAAAGATTGTGATGGAGGTGAGAGGTTCCTAAAATATTCAATATATAAATATATACAAAATACTAGAGATATGACAAATTGATTTTCAAACTGAAAATGGCAAATTATTAAACCCGATAGTTAGGTTTGAAAATTATCTAATGCTGATTCTGCAAGGTCACCAATATAATATTCTATGGTGGGACAAAGCGACCTTGTTACACAAAGAAAGTTCTATTTTTTTTCACATTGGTGGGTCTCATAATCATAAATCACGATATAATAAATAATCATGTACCTATAATTTCAAATTTGATTCCTATAAATAATAATGCAATAATTACAACTTTTTGACCTAACCTAATTTTTTTTACTTTTTTAATGCTTGAGTTTAATAAAATATTATAAAGTTCGGTTTGAGTTCGAATAAAAATGTGAACTTCGGGTTCTTTAATTTTAAGAAAAGTTTGGTTCAACCTTAAAAATCAGGGTTTGTAACATCTCTTAAAAATAATAATATTAACAATAAACTAATTTTATTGGTTACTTTTTACAGAATTAGAAATATAGTATTATAAATTATAAAACCATAACAAATTATTGTCTCAATAAACAATTGATAATTGTATCTTCAAGAAAAGTGTTAACTATATAATAATTTATTGGTTAATTAAATGTTTAGTATACATTTATGCAACTTAATATTAATCAAAAAACAGACTTTAATCTATGATTATAATTTACAATTATAACTTGTAAGTGAATGATGAAAATGTAAACTTAAAGAAATCCAACTAAGAATTTAAAAATCTAACCCATGTTTCTCTTAAAACATGCCCCTTAAAACCTATTTTAAAATATTCTCAAAAAACAAACACTATTGTTCAAAGTAATGGTATATACCAGGGGTAGCCAACTTGTAACTCTTATCATATTTACAAAAATTAAAATTTACTTATTTGTTAATATGAATTTTAATTTTTTTTCTTATACATTAATAAAAAAAAAAAAATGTTTTCATTATATATATATATATATATAAGACTTTAGAATACAGATTATTAAATAAATATTAAGCTAAATTTGTTTGTGTGGTATTTTTTTCATGTCTACTTTTTTAGTAATCTTTTTAAAATCTGGTTCCATTGATGTAAGAGCAGTTCTCAGTAATTCTGTGAGATAATCATTAGTCAAATTTAAACGATATTTCAACTTAATTATTTTCATTGTTGAATAAAGCGATTTATACAAACATCAAAAATTGTTAGAAAACTTGTAACCTAATC
The DNA here is from genome assembly GCA_902439185.1 of Cinara cedri. NCBI lineage: Eukaryota > Metazoa > Arthropoda > Insecta > Hemiptera > Aphididae > Cinara > Cinara cedri. The sequence continues at coordinate 1,291,116 of CABPRJ010001897.1, forward strand.
AAAACAAAATAATATTGAACTAATATGTAATTTAATAATATGTTTTTTAGGCTGTTAGCTATCGTTATTTCTTTTGTGTTTTAAAAGTACAAATTATATAAAGTTATACAATTTTTTTTCAAATATTTTGGCTCTTGATATCATTGCATTTATATATGTGGCTGCGAATATATTCATGTTGACCACCCCTGGTATATACAGATGCTTGATATACGAGTGAGACATGGTCAGTTAAAAAATAGTTTCTAAAAATCTTTCGAAAGAAAAAAAATTTCCTTTATAGTGTTTTTAACTATTGACGAACCAAGAAAATATACGTAATAATTTTAGATTTTATGTATTTTTTTGCAATTCCCTAAAGTAAAAATAACCCTAGATACATAAAATTTGAACAAAATACTTATATTAATCTTGTTAAATTTAGTAAAATATTTAGAATATTTACTAAATAAATGTAATTTTATAGCAATAAAAAAGTTATTTAAAATAAGTTCATGGCTGCTTACAATTAAGCACTTTTTTTATATCAAAATAGTAATTTAAAAACAAAGAAACCTATAATTCAAGAATTTCTTTTTACATAGGTAATTTAAATAGACTACAAATCGTAAGGAGGGTACTACATTGATATTTCTTGTCTCTGTGTATAAGATAAATTCTGATATACTATATAACAAAAATTCTTTGAATTACCTAAGTACAACTGTAGTAAGAGTCACCAACAGGCCAATGAAAGCAAATGAGCTGAGGCAGCACAATGTAAAATAAATTTAAGGTTACCTGGCCTACACAGACAGATAGTCTCCGAATCAGATAGGTTAATGTAGTGATCGGGGAACATTTAAGTTTATTTAAATAATTTTTTTATTTTAAATTATAATAAAGGCTTCCATATATTATATTATCTGTTACTATTTATGATTCCACACTATTGTATTCTTGTTCAATCTAATACTGGTTAGTTGTCACTAAACAGTAAATGTTATATACTTTGTTGTATTATTTAAGCTCAATCTTAAAGTAAAAGTCTAAATAATGAAGATAGTTCTTTCAATCTTTTGAGAGTTAATCTAAAATCTGGTTAATTCATGGTCTTTAAGTTATTCAAGTTATATCACTGTACAGTGCATATTTAACAGTTCTCAGACAAAAATTAGTTTACCAAATTAAAAATTACAACATTTACATAACTTGATTTATGTTGGTTTGATTATGTACCTTAAATGTGTAGGTACATTGGAATTAATAATAAAAAAATGTATTAATATTGGCATGAGGATTTACTGTCAATCGGGGGGACATGAATGATTTTAACCTTTAAATTGCTGTAATAGATTCATATTCACTATTAATAATTAAATTAGGTTAAAAGTCATAGAGTTAAAAAAAAAAACTTAGTTCCTGGGTATTAATGCAAATTACAGTGTGAAAAAATTGATACTGGATTGGTTATTAATTATTATCTATTACATAGGGATATTGCTCTTGAGAGGGGTGAGTTTTTGGTAAATTCTACTGTGGGTTGGATTATAGAATATTGTGGGGTATCTGCTGATGAAGAGGGACTTTGATAATTTAGTACCATTCATGGAAGTCCAAGAGTAGAATAAAATATGTATTATACCCAGCTCAATTTAATTTAACACAGCTAAATTACCCAGTATTTTCTGGACTCACCTTTATCCCTATCATAATAAATATTAGTTGCTCAGTAATTTATATCTTTTAAAAAGGTTACTTGCTTGACCATGAAAACTAAATAAATTGATGTAACTTGTTTTTCTTCCATTTGTGTCGCCAAAGTAATCCATAAATCAACGAAAAAAAATTAAATTTTCGTTCCAAAAATACCCATAACTTAGTGTCAGTCACGCTTTAGGGGTTGAATTTCAAGATGAAAAGTAGACGGTGACTTATCTTCTTTTGAATGTAAAGTATGGAAAGTCATCCAAATTGGAATAAAATTGTAAATTTGTATAAAAAGCCAACAATCAAACTTAATTTTTCAATACTGAATAGTTTATATTATTACTATTTTGTTAATATTAAACAAGGTTAATAAGGAGAAGGGCAAAGCATCATTAACTCACTCCGCCTCCTCCTTGAGTACGCCTCTGCTAATGGTATAACTATTTTTCACTGTTTAACCTGTATTAAAAAATTTTAAACAAAATTAAAAATAAATGTGTTAGAAATTGTTAACAAATAAAATACTTTAATGACTTCCTCGATACCCTAACTAAACAAAATTGTCTATTTATCCCTCAAGTTGATGATTTGAATATAATTTCTGACAGAAAAGTGGTTTACAGACAGGAAAACAAAATAAATGTAGTTGAGAAAAAAACACACAATATAAAAAAATTAATAGTGGGGATGGGAGCGGCCACTGTTGTAGGTGAGAAATTGGAAAGGTATGATACATAAGGTTATTTCATTTATTTATATCTATAACAACAATAAACCATTATTTGACGAAAGACGATTTCGAGCGCAGTTCGGTAATACATAATTTGAAATGCCGTAATTTGTTTTGCTATTTTCATTTAAATTTGACTTAAAAACTTATTCAAAAAAAAAAACGACTTCCATCATTAAAAAAACCAGATTAATAAATTTAAAAAAAAGTCTTGTCGGTTTTCAATTGGCACCATATTTGTACTAGAAAACGTAGTAGGTACTTATTTAAAATTACGAAATCAAGAAAAAATGACATGTATTTACCTAGTAGATAAACTATTAATAACTTATTTTGAACATATTATCAAGTTCTGAATAATAAGTAGACAGATTTTGACACCAAACAATTTAACCAAATTCAAGGTTTGGTCTTATAGCAAGGTATAATAAAGTTTTTTTATGCATACAGGATTTCTAAATTCTTTTGTACTTATTTCTAATTATGAAATCTAACATCTTTGGTATATGATTTTTCGAGGATTATTTTATGATTAATTTTTAAGTCATGATCTCTTAGAAATTAAATTACTAAACTTTTAATTGAATTAACTCTTGCGATAAGAAAAAAAAATCATTTATTACATATTGTTTTAAAATAGGATCAGTTTTACGGATAAAAGAGATTACATTTATTGATATTTATAAATATTTATATTATTAAATTTAAATATTTAAATATAATATTTATATTATATAAATATTTTGCCACTATAGTGGTAAATAATTTTTTTCACTCCATAAAACAAATTTATTTAACCTCAATGGTAAATTAGTTTGATCTTGCAAACAATTTCAGCATCATCAGCAAATAATAAAATAAGTGCAATGCTAGAACTCTCTAAAACAAAACGTGGTAGATCATTATTAGAAATCAGAAACAGTAAAGGACTTAAATGGAAACATTGGGGAACGCCAGTAAATACTATAAAATATTGAGATGATTTTAACGGTTTGAGTTTTATTATTTCTATTAGTGAGGTACCACTATAGTTATTCAAGAAAATAATAATCTATACCAAATGTTTTTAATTTATAATATAGTAAATATGGTCAACTTTATCGAAAGTCTGTATAATTGTGTCGACTTAAAAACCGTGATCTAAAGCATTAGCAAAAATAAAAATAAATTGATAAAAATTTGAGTGTTTTGCTAAAAAACCCATATTGAAGGGGGCTAATGCAATTCAATAATAAACTAGATAATGTTTTGATATAATAGCTTTAAATAATTTAGGTATAATAGAGATTTTAGAAATTGGCCGGTACTTAGTTACTTACATCATTCTTACTTCCAGACTTGTGTATAGGAATAATAAATTATTTTTTTCAGAAACTAGTAAAAACACTGGTTGATTAAGAAGAGATTAAACAAAAAGTGCAAAGGCTTAACAAGTACTAGAAAACATTTTTTAATTTTATAAGTTTTATTAGTTCTATAATACGTGTCTAAAACTTTTTATTGTACGACTAATAAAAAGTGAGATAATAAAAAAAAGGTTATTTTCGTGACCTTTGACATCGAATAACCTTTTTACGCGTACATGATATTAAGATCGATTATCTTTTTAGACATTGTTTATAACGATGTTATAAAGGTTTTTATCAAAATTCAGCTAGGTGGGAATTTGTCCGAGCTGAACCCTATTTTTCTTCTAATTTGATTGGTCTATTCTTAGTCCTAGTAATGATTTTAATTTCTTTAATACTGTTACTTAGTGAGTTTTAAAAAAAGTTTTAAACTGTTATTAAAAATTAAATTGTATTTCAAGCTAAATTATTTAAATTTACTTCAATTATATAATATTGTTGCTAAGTTGCTTATAATTACCCAGAGGCCAGAGTCAATAAATTCTAGAATAAATGATAATGGATATTATGATGCACACCAAGTTCATGCTTTTCATTGTCATGATAAAATGACAATGTTTATTTTGTCATGCTAAAAGTTATGCTATTTTGTCATGGACTATCGACTGCTGTCGTATGAATAATAATTGATAAAATTTAATCATGTGTATTTAATTTTTGAGCAGTTGAACCGCTCCGTGTGACAAAAAACAAAAAACCTTGTAAGGAATTCCTAGTTAGAATCTAAAATATTCTCAGAAATTTATTTTTCTTGATATGCCAACACTGATTGTAATATAATCAGCTGATAATATGATAACACATTTTTCATACTAGCTACTCGCCTCTTCTGGTAGTATTGTTTTACGAATATTTTCGTCTCTTAACTGGAACTGAGTGTTTTCCAATTTCTACTGAAGATGGCTTCCAAACGTTTCGTCCAATCTTCTATTAATTGGGTAGCAATTGCTGAACGTATACCGGAATCTGAAAAAGCAACTTATTTTGCATTCAAAGCAAAGTCTGATGGATATCTTCGCAAGTAAGTTAAGGTCATTTAAAGGCCACACGCCCTTCTCGCTAAGACAATTTGTATTGCATTTTTCTTCCACTTTGCCTTTATCCTTCTACTTCTTCCCTAGCTTCTATACTCGATTCACTATCACTCGATTTCATTTATTTTATTATTTCATACTAACATTCCAATATTACCTCTTTATTTTAATATGCAATCTAGTTTGTGTTATAATTTAAATTTATTAACTATTTGATATTTATTATTGTTCTACTAGATTATCGGCATTACCAGCCGAAGTTCCAAAAATTGATTGGGCTGAATACAAAAACAAAATTGCTGTGCCTGGTTTAGTTGATAATTTCTCGAAATTATATAGTGCAGTTAAAGTTCCATATCCAGAAGACAAATACACTGCGGTTATTGACAAAAACGAACAAGAGATTGTAATTATTAACTTTTTTTGCTAATCTTTTTTTTATAACATTATATTAGGTATTTGTACATTCTAAAAAAAAATTGTTTATAATAAGTATCTATATTAGCTTATTTTTTTAAAAAAAATGTGAAAAATATTTAAAGTGAGTAGTCACCTAGCAGCAACATTTAACTTATTTTATTTGTATATTAAAATTATTACCTACTTATGTAATATTTTATGGTCGAACATTTATAATTATAGATCAAAGGCATTGTTGAATTCAAGTCTGAGGCGGAAGTGATTATAAAAAATTGTGAAACGAGGATTAAAGAAATTGAAGGTTTGTTGCCATTTGATCAAATGACATATGAAGATGCTGCTTATGACGCTCCTGATTTGACTTTGGATTTGGAGAACAAACCATCATTTTGGCCTCACGAAAATATTGATTACATTTTCGATGAACCAGAAGAAGAAAAAAAACAAATTGAAGAACAGAAAAAAGTTGATGCTTCTCATTAAGTAAAAATATTTCATAGTTCTGAGTTCTAATTTTATATCATGTTTTTTCAATAAACATTTAGAAAAATATTCATAAATTATAAATTGATGAATACATGTTTAGATTTATTTTTCCTTTTATTAAAAATCTCTTACTAATAAATTCATCTTAAGATCAGATAACACTATGGTTTGTATTAGCAATTAGGTATACTAAGTAAATTATTTTCAATAAATTACAAAAACAAATTATTGTTTTACTTATTATCTTATCATTTTTATTAAAAAGTTGTAAAAATATGTTTTCAATGTTGGGTATTAATTAAGTATTTACTATTCAGAATAGAGTTGAGTTTTTGACCAGTTAATCAGCATCAAAATCTAATAAATTAAAAATTAATACTCGTTATATAATTCAGAGCTGCTATTTGTGCATTATTATTCATATTAATGCACTTTTTTTTTACGAATTCTTCACTATTTAGTACCATTTTGGCAAACTGTTCACTTTATTATACGCGAAAAATAATTAACTCCCAGACATTTTATTATACAACTATTCAAACTATAAAGATTTAAAATTGTTATCTATTTTTATTATTTTTCCTAGAAAGGAGGAAAAAATTGCTTCAATTTTACTCTTATTATTCAAACACAAAATGACATATTTGTTCCTTCAATTTTATCATTCATGAACTAATCATTTTCCTTATAGACATCCTATGTCTATGATTTTCCTGCCTTGTTTTTAATTTTTATCACAGTTTTAAATATTTAACATTCCTGACATTAATTATAGGATACCATTTACCATATTTTTCAATAATTATTATCACAGAATGTCAAAATGGCAAATGCTTATTTTATTGTTATAATATTTAGTAAATGTTTTAACATTATGACATTGCTTGACTGTGTTAAAAGTGATTTTAAGTGATAACTTCTATGACAGACTAGTGTTTTTTTTTAATATTTATTTTAAATGATAATTGTAAAATGACACTAAAAAGAAATGGGATGTTGTACACTCAAGGAACTTAATTTTGTAGTGTTATTAACACTGTCATTGTTTATCATTTAAGTGTTATTTTATATTTTTAATATATTTTTAATAATGAAATTATATTGAAATTAAAAACTTAAAAACAAATAATTTTAATTTTAGAATATAATTCATAATTTCAAAAAATTATAGTTTTCATTATTTATTCACTTATTTAAATAATTTCTTCACTCTAATCGCCTTTTACAACACTATAATAATTGAATGACAGCCCTGATAATTATATTTTTAAATTTAAATGCATTTTATTATTTTTATTGACTATACCTTAACTGATCAAATTCTTGGTGTATTTCAAATGACCAGATTTCGACCAGTCTATCGACTGATTGCCAACTCTAATTCAGAACATATACAAATTACAATTAACATTTTTCATGACAGTTTTTTTTACACAAAATCTTACAAAATGCATACATATCGCTTGAACCTAATGTAAATATTATTATCATACAAAACTTAAGCTTTGTTTCAAATTTTATAGTTTATTTTTAAAAATCTCTGCATAAAATAATAGTTTGACTATTTAATCATAGTTCTAAAATCTATGTTTTCGTCAGCCGTTGTATTTAATCCTCGGGAATATTTTTTTAGATTTTGAACGTAGCTAGGAATTCATTAGTTTTATTATGATTTTATACTTTAGTATTTTTCTTGATTTTAAACAACTTTTCTACTAGAAATCTTGCTTCGATGTATAGATTTCAGCACCTTTTCTTAAATGAAATTTTATTCAATTGGTGCATTTGAGAGGTTATTTTTTGATTTCCCAATGGGTTTTCAAAATATTTTGGGAAAAACCGAAAAGAAAATTATATGGGAAATATTTACTGTGCACCGTGACATTACTGATTTTATTAATTTTAATTTTTGTAAATTATGTTTTCTACCGAAAATACTGCTGCAATAGAAAAATAACGAAGACACCTTTTTCGTTGCATTTTGGATCTAGATGCTAATGAAGAACATTGTTTATTGATTTCGCAAGTAGTTTTTAAAATAATTGGGAAAATCCAAAAAAGATAAAAAAAAAAAAAAATTAAAAACTAACAAATTTACAGCTTACAATTTCATTATTTTAAACATGTACGCATAATGTTTTAAATCATATATATCATTCTAATAAATAAACAACAAGATACTTTTATTTTGAATTTTTAATCTAGTTTATGACCATGACAAGTCATTTTTCGATTTTCTTTGTAGTTTTTAACATAATTAGAATGGAAATACAAAAATAATTGAAGAGTAAATGTGTGAAAAAATATTTTCCAGAAAACAAAAAATATTACAATATTAAAAATAATCAATTATGATTAATTATCATAATTGTCATCTTTAAGTTAATGTAGATAAGAGAATAAAATATAATTTTAAAATCTGTTTAAACATTTAATAAATTAATGAAATTATGTTTTTTTATCTCATAATGAATGTAATAACTTTTTAGTATAAAATTAATTGTTTTTTTTTTGTGTGCATATTATATCTAATAATAATTAAATACAATATTTCATTAATTGTTTTTAAATTATAACCATTAATTATATCAATTTTTATTATTGTATGTACCACAGCATCACAAATAACATTGAAAAAGATTTATCAATAATATGCATACAAAACAATACATTTTTAAATTCAGTACCAAAAAGTTAGCATATTCATAATGAGATAAAAAAACAATAATTTCAATAATCTATTAAATGTTATTAAATGTTTTAACAGATTTTGAAAATTGTATTTTATTATCTTATCTACATTAACTTAAAGGTGATAATAATAGTGATAACATTATTTAATCAAATTTCTCTGCTATCATCGTTTTGTTATAAAAAATATGTTCACACTTGTATGATATAACGATTATGTTTATTTTTGTTTTAAAATTTATATTGTTCCCTTTTTAGATTAGATTATGTAAACCATTTAATTACATTGTTTATCAGCAAATAATTGCGTAAACCGAATCTTAGTAGTTGTATAAATAAAACTTATACGCTTTTGTCAATTATTTAAACAAACATTTTTTTATATATATAGATATAGGATTAAGTAATATCTAACTGTTTAAAATCTAATTAAATCCTATAATTAATTCGAGTAGTAGGTACTATATTATGTATAGTAAACCGAAGTATTTACAATTTATAGGTAAGTGCTTATTTATTTATTATTATGTATGTTTATATATGTTGTAGAGCTGGATTAGGTTGGGTCGCTAATTTTGATGCCTTTTAGGTTCGTAACGTAGCGAGGGATCTATTGGTTTTACTATGTATTATATTAATATATAATAATTTTATGAGGTGGATAACTAAAATTATTGTTATAGGTACAGTATTTTTTCTGTAGGTATAGACAATTAAAAATACTGCCGTCCTAAGGAAAAACGTAGTAATACACCTAATGCCATTTTTTTTTTCGATTTCCGGCATTTTTTTCCAAGGACGGCAATATATAGATGGGACTATCTAATCTTTCTTGCTTAGGTATTAGGTATGTTATACCTTTTATAATAATGATGTGTCAGTATAATATGCATATCATTACTTTATCAGTTTGGTCACTTTATTATTATTGTTTCATATAATAATTATTTATGTATATATATTATATTATTTTATTAATTTAGATTTTGAAGTATAATGAGAAAATTTTAAAAAATACATGTTTTTTTTTTTTTTTTGAAAACAATTTTCATTTATGATTATTACAAATTCTTTGATTTTGTCATGCAATACCCTCAACATTTGCAATTTTTTGTCTGATAGTATTTTATTTGAAACATGTATAGGAATGTTTAGCAGTTCACTCACAAACTTTTTTGTTGATTTCTGGATTACCTTGATAACAATGGGTCATACATAATGGTAAGTATGTTTGTATTTTTAATATTTATGTAAACATTTTTTGACATTTTGACTTAAGGATTGTCTATGCCATTAAACTGATTTAGTAATATGAGAGGGGTTATTTTGTTATCAATTATTATTATTTATTAATTTTTTTTTTTAAATATAAATATATATATACCTACAGTATCCTACAAAGATATACCCATTGCAATATTTCCTGAGATAATAAGGATAGTCAAATTATTTTTATTTTTTTTTTACATTACTCTCAGGGATAAGGACTACAAATATTTATATTTGAATTGAATTTTAATATTTTAGTAAAAAATCTAAAAAAATAACTTTATTTTATTATTTTCAACAAATTTAAAGATTTGTATAGAAAATAGTAATTATAATTATGCAACAGTCTGTAATCGCATTCGCTAATTGATTATTATTATTTTGGCTAATTGTTTGTACATTTTTTTCTTTAAACTTAAAAAAAAAATGATTAAAAATCACAAATTTAATAAAAATAATAAAATAAAAAGTTATTTTAGAGTTTTTACCAAAAAATAAAAATAAAATTCAAATACAAATATTTGTTTATCCTTGTTTTTAATATATAAAAAAAAAAACAGAATTTAGCTATATTTATTATCTCTGGAGATATTACAATGGGTCAACCTGTATAGATAATATAATAAATATGTAATCGTAAATCATTATAAACATTGACGAGAAAATGATCACGGAGGGGATATATTTCCTTCATCACTCCCCTATATATTCACCCCGGGCATTAACTATTGAGGTATTGAAATATTAAACTATTATTATTCCCATTATGGGAATAATAATATATTTGCTTCAACAGTTAATATTACTTCATTATATAATATATGTATAATAATCGTATTAACAAATAAAAACGAAAGTTTATTTAATATTATTCGTACCATTTTACATCAATAATTATATTATTTAAAATCAACATAGATACTATAATAGATACATTGCGTAGGAAATTTAAACTTGTGAGAAATATAATATTATTAGATAGGTTCCTACTTAATATAATGAATCACTAACTGTAAAAAAGGTCAAGTTTATTTAATTAATTTTTCAAAAGTCAAAAAACGAAATATCAAATTGAATAAATAAATTTATGATTTTGAAAATTTGGCATTCATTTTCAATAGCCTATATTTAAATGTCAACTAAATTGGATTAACAAAATTAAGCATAATACCTATATTTTTTTTATGTCTAGGATATGCCATATTATGTTTCCTTTCTATGAACAGGAACATGCCCCCTTATTTCTATTGTAAACTGCCCTTTCTGAATGCTTTTTTTAAACATGTTTGGCTAATTGCATATTATATACCTATCTAAGTGCAGTGCTTAGTACAAAATGATAAAATCAAAATTTACTTTTATCATTTTCTGTGGTTAGCGATTCATTATAATATATTTGTAAAATAACGCATTATAATCTATAATGTAAATTATAACAACAGAAATTTAACTGTATTATAGTTGAATTGGTATTTTTATTTATTGTATTAGGCGGATAATAAGGTAGGGTTTGATTAGTTTGGCATATTGACACTATCTGAATGGGTAGGTATATAATGAATAATATTATGCAATCGAAATAAATATATTCGAATTGAGTATAATGGGTAATACAAGCATTATTTAGTGGCTAATGATGCCGCGTACATTTTTTTTTTTTATTCCGCGACTAAGTATATTATAGGTACACAAACGCTGGTTAACTGCTTAACCAAAGCATGATACCGCGTTGAAAGCGCACTGCTTCCAATAACTTCTCTTCTTCTGTGCGCGAATCGAATCCGTCCGAGCGTGGATTTTAGTCATCATTTGCTTGGCGAAAAGATAATTTATCAATGCATTTTCTAAGGCTTGATCTTCGATCTGAAATTAATTAAAAAGGTTATAAGTTGTAATAATAACCGATAATATTAACATTTTGTGTAGATTGTTTAAGTATTTTAAAAAAAAAAGCTGTCCTAAGATAATGGGGATGGAAGCAATCACTGTTACAGGTGAACAACTCAAGTTGTCTAGATGGCCATTTTTTGATTTTTGACGCCATTTTTTAAATAAAAGCACTTAAGTGGGAAAAACCGTAGAAAACGTACAATTTCTTGATTTCATTATTTTATAAAAACACGGACGACGTTTTCTACTATAGATAATAATTTAATTGACAAATTACAAGAAACCTTTTTTTTGCCTTTTTGATTTAATTTCTTACAGTATCATCGCTAAAACTTTTGAGCTTTTAAGGAATTTCAATTTTTGAGAGTTTTTATGTTGTAATTCAATTATAAATACACGTTAAAACTTGGTAATAATACTTATATTAGAAGTAACTAGACGTGATAAAATATCCAAAGTCATCGGACGAATTTTTTTTTTTAATAAGCGTTTTGAAATCAAATTTAAACGAAAATTGTAAATAAAAATTACGGTACTTCAAATTATGTATTACCGAACTGCGCTCGAAATCGTCTTTCGTCAGGAATGGTTTATTATTACTTACAGATATAAATGAAATAATCGTATGTATTCTACCTTCCCAACTTCTCACCTACAACAGTGGCCGCTTCCATCCTCAGTATCAGCTCTTTTATATTTAGTGTGTAATCGTTTGTTGGAAACACTCTATAACTTAACAAATTTTAAGTATATTTAATGTAAATAATTTAAATATATCAATATATTCTATTTGTTTTTGGTGCTTAAAAACATTTTTATAACTTATTTGACTAATTAAATAATTTGTATGCTATGTCATTTTGCGCATGTGCATATCAACTTTTTTTATGATCTGGGAATCGAGGTGGCCATTTTATTATACCACTAGTTCCTATCCAACGATTTTCAAAATGTTCATTTAAATAATTTTTCACGACAATTGCATTATGTGCCGGGGCTCCATCTTGTTGCAAAATCAAATTGTTTCTTGTTGCAAGAGGAATGTCGTCTAGCATGATCGGTAGCTCATTCATTAGAAATTCTAAATACCGTCTTCCATTTAATTTACCGTCGTAGAAATAAGGTCCCAACAATTTACCTCCAATCAAACCACACCAAACATTTGTTCCCCAAATACATTGATTATTTGTTTCAAAAACCCAATGGGGATTTTGAGTGTCCCACGATTATTTTTATATTTAACCAAAAAAAGATGGGGTTGCCATTTAAAAAAAAAAGTTGATATACGCATGCGCGAAATGACATGGCATACAAATTGTTTAATTAGTCAAATAAGTTATAAAAAAGTTTTTTAAGCACCAAAAATAAACAGAATTCAAATATATTTAAAATTTGTTAAGTTATAGAGTGTTTCCAACAAACGATATACATACTGTATATTTTTTTTTATTTATATATTTATTTACTTTAAAAATTATAAACAAATAAACAATTTAAATGATTTCCTCAATACACCAACTAGACAAAATTGTTTTTCAAAAACCACCCTTAAAGTTGATGAACGGAGTATGATTTCTGGTTTAACAGTGGTTTACAGATAGAAAAACAAAATAAATATAAATCTAAAAAAACACACTTACATCATGGAAAACCAATAAATATTTTGCTTTACGCTTAGAATCTAAAAATGCCTTGTGTACCGCAGTTCGTGTGTCGTTTGGGTTTTCCTTTGTTTTTCGTCACTTTTGACATTTTAAAGTTAACACAAGCCTAACACCACAAACCTGACTAAAATAATAATATTACGAAATTAAAACCACAAACCAAACTAAAACAATAATATTACGAAATAGTAAATACCTAGTATTTTAATATTATATGATTGATGAAGAAATGCTTTTAGAAATAAAAATGATTGCAATCAAATCAGATTCTATTACAAATATTTACCAGTATCTATCGGCTTCCCTTATATGCGACTCTATAAGAATGTAGATAGGTATATCGTGCAATATAGTATACATTTATTATGATTCCACTATAAATAAATACAAATCGATATCTGAGTTTTTTATCTTTTAAGAATAATTTAATTATCAAATATTTATTTTTAAATAACAAAAAATAACTTTTAATTTTGAACACTTCAGGCCATTTATAAGCCAGGTCACCGGGAATTTGCCCGGTAGGCCACTCCGCCCTTGCCCAGATGCCTTCATTTTTTATGCAGCGGGTCACTTTTTATTTTCAAAAAAGTATCATGGGTCTCATTCGTACTAAAAACAAGTATTTTATACAAATATTTAGTATTTAATTGTATATTATTATACCATTTAGTTTTGAATTTATATTAGCTTCACAAGGGTTAAAAATTATTTCGTTATTACCTAGTTATAGGATAATTTTAAATCTTAAATAATAAGATGTACCCATAACCCATTGCCATGTCCATACCAAAGAAAGTTACAAAATATTAAAAGTAGTAAGAATCTATACTTACATACAACCTACCTACCTATCTCTAACTATATTATGAACAATTCAAAATCGTATTGAAAAAAAGTAAACTTTTAATCAACAAATCACACTTTGTAAATTGTAAAAACTAGTAAATTGGCTAAAATATATTCATGTCAAGATTAAATTACTTAATAAATAGGTATCTATAGCTGTTATGTTTTCATTATATGTTATGTTTCATTATATTATATTATAAATGAAAACACACACATATACATGTGTAGGTATACCTAGACTTATTATTATTTTTTTTTTATAATTTAATGTAGGCATGTTTTAAAATTGGAGAAAATAACAAGTAAAAAACTTATATCTTGTTATATTTTCATTAGTTTAATTATAACTGTACAACTTATAAAAACAAGTTTATATATTATATATACATAAATTTAAAAAATTACGTAAGTATTGTTACAAGGCTCTTTCTTTTAGATACTTATTAAAAAGATAAAAAAAGAAAACATTCTGTAGACAAGAAAAATAAAATGGCCCGGGGATTCCTAACATCTCTCATTTTCGGTAGTTTTCTGATTTTAAAGACTTTTCTTTATAGCTCCCATTATGATTAAATCAAATCTTGGTGTTTTGATCTTTATGATGGTAGATTTGTACACAAATAATATAATTAAAATGTAGATGTATCTAAGTATAATATTTTAGGTTTATTTTGTTTATTGTTGCTTGTTGGCTAACTAATCATAATTAATGTATAGAATCAATAAATATAAAAATAAAAAATGTTAACGCCGTTCTCTATTCAGGTAAAATCTCTCGTCTTATCTTAAGTAGGTACCTATTTATAGATACCTATATTTTGCTGTAAGTCTCATATTTATTAGAGGTAACTCTGTATATGAACAGGCAGCTGTGAATTTTGTATATTTTGGTGCATATATAATACATATATTACATTTATATAATATACATATAAGTAGTATAAAACAAAGTTACATTCTGCGTCTGTCTGTCTGTATATCCACTAATTCCCCCTAAACTACGTAATGGATTCTGATGCGGTTTTCACCATCAGTTTTGCATTGTCCAGAGAAGGTTTATAACTATTAAAATCTACTTCCTATTGAATACCATCTTCTTAAAATTCGGATTTTAGGTATTTTTAGTCCAAAAATCGTATTATTTTTGTTGATTTATGAGTTACATTGGTAACATGAATGAATCCATTCGTGGAACACTGTATATGAATTGAAAATACACTCAACAATTATAAACTTAACAATTATATTTACTATATTTACTTTATTTTACTATTGATTATACACAAGAGTTCCGAAAGTGCACACTACAATGTGTCTATACAACTGTACACATTAGTTCACTCTGTACTTATATAATATAATGACGAGTTTAACCATTTCATAAAACTTGACTAAGTATATTAATAATACTAATAGATTATGTATTTACTACGAAACAGAAGCTTGAATTTTTTTATAATACAACTATTCTGTTAACTTTGTTATTTTTAAACATGTGAATATTATATTACCTTGAAGTCTTTAGAGTAAAAAAAAAAAATCCCTACTTAACTATATACCTACAATACCATCTATACTTACCTACATGCATTATACCAGACAATTATTTTACCTTTACGTCTACCTTTGTCCTTTCTGTATTGTTACGAGTCTGTTGTATTATTATTCTAGACGGTAATTTTGATCATCTCGAATATCTAACGAATAATTAACTACAACTATAACCTAATTGTCATTCTCTCGAATTACCTATACTCTTCAATTAAAGGAAACACTACACGTTGAGATTTAGATTTGCAGAGTAAACCAACCAACTTGTACGGAATATATAGGTATTTTAAATAATAAATAATTATAGGCAAAATATAAATAGGGTTTATTTTGAAGTAGAAAGAAAGCAGGATTATTTTATAATAGGTACCTATTAAAATCAACGACCAACTAATTGAATTCGAAAAACGATTTCGAGTATTATAGTTTAGTCTATATCTTCGATATATTTTTTAATTATTCAATTATTTCAAAATATTTAAGTATAATATATTAATAATTAGGTAGGTTTATTTAATTTAGAATTATTGAAAATTTATTTTTATTTTTCAGCACAAAAACGGATTAGATATATTATAAACGTCATATTACTTTATTTTATAACTATCTAGTACATATTTATTATGAGCTACGATATTCTGTTTTAGAAATAAGTAATCAAATTTGTATTGCATTTTAAATACTGAGGTTTAAATGTTTAATGTACTTGTATTGCTATTTGTTGTGTTCATAATTATTCTAATAGATTCTGAATATTATAATAATTGTTTCCCTTTAAAACCTTAGAAAATAAAATAGCAATATTCATATTTTATTTTCTATTCTTGCAATTTTAGATTAGCTTTTTTTTAGTTTGGTTTTTACAACGATGTGTTTTTCTTTTGTCTGTTATCAGCTTTTATACGAAAAATCTTATACTGATTTTCAAGTGATGCATCTTTTTTGAAAGAAAAATTTTTAGTGATTTAGTGTTTAAAATTCAAATTTGGATGAAAATCGTAAAATCACTGCATTTCACTCACTGCATATCATATTACATTGTGTATACTTACTCAATAGATAACCCAATATATGTATACCAGTCATACCGGCTGACCTTTTGTAATTTGTTTAACCTCCCTAAAATAATAAAATCTTACATGCGCCTTGGTCTTCATTTTTGACCTGAAAAAGTAACCTTTCAAAAATAGTGAACCTACATTTCCAAAATTTAGATCGGCCACTGGGTACATCCATGGTGCAAAGTATATTGGCTTTTTAATAATGTTAAAATATCAGTAACAATAATTATAAGCTTAAATCTGCGAAACATTATAATAGGTATATATATTAATTAAAAGTTTGAAAGAACGAGAAGAAAATATTATAAAATATAATTTCGCGTACCATTCCGAACTTTTTGAAATACCATAATTATAGCCTTTAAACTATAAAATAATAATACCATTATACAAATAATTTAATCGTATACTATGTTGCTCTCAGTTGAAGGAAACGTAACAAATATTTAACACCAGTTTTCGGTATTTTAATTTTTAGTTTTTTTTACCAATTAACATATTTGTTTTGTTACCACCGTATAGTTGGTAATATGAGTACCACAAGTAGATGTTTATTCAGAGCGTTCGTTTAATCCATTATTATATACCTATTAAGTAATTAAAAAAATTGTTTTTAAATATTCCTCCATCTACCTAACTTAACTTTTGAGAGATAAATATAATATTTCCAACAACTGAGCATCGTAATTATAAGTGTATAATATATTTATGATTTCTTAGGTAATTATAGAAACTCGTGAATATCTATTTCGAGAGAGAAATATTAATTTTTTAATGATTCTTATTATTTATTTATTTTTTAATGAAACGTTAATCTCGAATGTTTTATTATAATGAATACCTACGTTCTACCTTCGTTAGTTTGTGCAGTCTTGTATTTAAAAACTATACGTATAATATTTTTTAGGTATTAGAAGATACCTATATTGAATTTCATTGTACTCATTTATAATATTATAATTAAATAGGTATTTATTTTTTTTTTATTCTCAGATGTTTAAAAATAAATATATTGTTAAATAAAAAATATTTTTTTTTTAGTAAAATGGATACTACGAACGACGGTTTTTAGGTGGGTAAGTACTTAATTGGAAAGATAAAATGTACAGGGTAATTTATAGTTGATATAATATATTATATCAAACGATAAAACGAACAAAAACGATTCTGAGAGGAGTAGTATTATTGGTGTTTTTTCTATTGTCAAATTAACAAAAAAAAGGATTTAGGTGTGAATCGCATACATTTTAAAACATGTTTCAAAAAAGTACCATAATCAGCATCTTTTAATGTATGTCATGAAAAAACCCAAGCATTTTTACCGTTAGTGTTTTTGGGGTGGCGATAAAAAATAATCTATAAAACTAATAGCTTCTTCGTTATACTTAGAATTTAAAAATCAATTAATGTTAAAATTAATAAAAAATTAATAATAAAATTAACATGATAAAATATAACCTTATAACTGAAATAAAAATCAATCGCCAAATGTATAATATATCATTACTTTAAGAACGATGTGGCCGATTTGACTGATTTTTTTTTGTTTTTGTTTTCTTAATTATCAGGATAAGGTTTGTATGAAAGAAAAGTTTTGGAAAATTCACCGGAAAAGTCGTAAATTTGGATGGCATATTATTGTATGGAAATCTCAATAAAATTTGTGACGTTCAGTTCTGCTTTCACATGTTTCCATAGGTAACAACAAATTTATATATTACAGCGCCGGCGCTATATACTTGTATATTGGCAGCCTAGGTAGAACTTTACATCTCTGTAACATGTAATGCTTTGAGGTTTCTATACGAACTGTCGTCCACTAGGATTATATTGTGCGAGTGGAAAAGTCAAATTACCACAATTGACACCGTCACTAGAGCTACTGCCATCATTGCTTTCTGGCCAAGAACCTCGATCGAACCATTTCTTGAAGAATGTACAAAAGTAGAACAGTTCCTTTCAAATGACATCATTCGGGGCGAATATTATTGAAGAATGAGGTTTGCACACAATTTGTAAATACATTATTTTACGACTACAACACACATCACGTACAAAAATTAACATCAACGAGTCAATGAGTCTCGTTTAACCGAGACTCATAAATGATGAATTAGTCTCGAAATTTACAAATTCAAGGACAGCTATTTTTCGATTTACAAAGGTGTTTAATTTTTTTTATCTGTGAATAACTTTTCAACAAACTTTTCTAACTTTTCTCTAAGAAGATTTGCCCAGATTTCTAAGTGTTGCAACTTTTCTGAAAGGAAATCGGAGTGGGGGAAATTGGGGAAATTATTTTTCGGTTTTCCTAAGAGCTTTCCCAGCAAACGTGAAAAACCCTGGGAAAAACGGGAAAATCAGTATATTAAACAAATGTTATTAGAGAAAATATATAAAGTTTATTTAATTAATTTACTATAAAATTGCGTATATACGTAAATTGTTGACAAAGCATCACTATCAACTGATAGTGATGCTCAGAATCGTTTTTTCGTAAGCAATGGTTTATCGTTATCTACAGGTATACATTAAATTTTCTATAACAGTGGATGCACTCTTACCCTTTATCCTAGGAAGTCTTTTTTTATTTAACGGGTTCTTTTCGAAACTTTAGATAAATTTACGTGTGAATTTTTTCAGGATAGTCCTAGTTGTCCTGAGAAGATTAAAGCGTTTTAAATCTTCGATTTGACTAATAGAAGTAATAAACTTCACAGGATTCAAAATAATTTCAAATTAGATCAAATTAAATCAATTAATTAAATTAAAGATCAAATTAAATAACTATGTATCCCACAAATTGTAGTCCCAACATTGTGCACCTACAACAGTGGCACACTTGCCCCATAGTAATCATAAATGATATATTTTTATGTAGTTTTATTTTTACTACATATTATTTTATTCATTAAATTTATTATACCGGGCGATTATTTTATTGTTAAACACTCATTATTTAAAAAAGTATTGACTATTTTTATAATTTTTTTTGTGAAAACTTAAGAAACAAATATTTCTAAAATGTTATACCTATTATCATTTTTTTTTTTTTTTGTCGCCCTTATTTTTGAGGGTGAAACGACTACTTACCTTTGTTTTTCAAATGGCAACTTATATTGAAAATGCCTTAAACAGATGAAGTATTATTTGAAATAAATTTTGGCGATGACATATTTGATTTCCGTCAATCGCCGAGATTTATATTTTTGAGTTTGAGTCGGAGGAGACAGTAGTGATATTAAAACACCGTGTGCCGTGCCACCACACTACTCTCCACTTTCCCATATTAAAAAATTGGAATATCTCGTCAATGGATTTATGGAATTTAAAAATGTTAATACCAACATTTTTTTAACTAATACTCCATCTATTTGAGGCATTTACAATATAGGTTGCCATTTGAAAACCAGAAGTAGATAGTCGTTTTGCCCACAAAAATTGGAATAATAAAAAATTATGTAAATATAAAATTGTGGAACTGCTTGTTTCTTAAATTTTATATAAAACAGATTCTGAAAAAATTGTATACTTTCCGAGATAATAGGTGTAATTAAACAATTATAAAAGAATAACCCGGTATACTAGGATCTACAAAACGATTTTACAGATCTTGATTAAAACTAGAAAGTCTAGTAGCTATTTCCTCTATACAATTAAGTAGGTAAAAATCGAACACAAACCTTAGTTTTTATAGTATAATCATTGAGTACAGGCTCTTCAAGCTCGCGGAATTCGTCTTTGTCGTCCATTGACATCATTTCCTGAGAGTTGTCTAGTTCCCGTTGCAGTACTCTTTGGTCAATGATGTTTCCTTTGGTTTGCAAGGGGAACAATCCGGTCAGAACTGCGAACGCCAAAATTATGCCGCAAGACAAGACTCCAATTTGTGTAGTCATGTTTAAGTTTACCTGACAAACATATTTAATTATATAATATCATTAATCAGAAATACAAAATCAAAATGTAATTACGGATAATTATAATTGTATGGAATAATATTACATAAAAATCAATTATATCGAAGAAAGAACATTCTGACTATATAGTATAGGATAGCTATAGGTTTATTCATTTTTAACCGACACATATTATCGTTATAGGGTTTGAGCATTTTATAACGGTAAATTTAATTACATTCGATTCTTCTTAATCATCCATCAAAACCACGAATCTTGACTCGGACATAATCCCCGGAAACTAACCAAAACGGTTAGTTCGCCAATGGTGCATATGTCTTAAATTCAAAAGATGTGAGTCATTTGAATAACATCAGACATTGTTCAGAAACCAGAGGTCTTTAATTAATATAATTTTTAAAAAATGTCGTCACCAGGTTGTTCTTTTTTCATGCCAGACATATATCCACTAATACTGCGTTATTGTAAAACAAATTTAATTTATAGATTGTGTATTTCTAAAAAAAATAAAAAGTGAATAATGAACCCATTATTATACAGATGTTTAATATTTACATAGGTAGGTAGGTGTACATGTGTATAGTAACATATAAGTACCTAATGATACCCTAGCTACATGTACTAAATCACATATTCAAGTGGTAAAATAGTTAAGTAGGTACTTTTATAAAATTACGTTCAATAACAATTAACGAATACAAATTTGAATAAAGTCATTTTTTTAAAACCGTGTACAATTTTTTATATTTTGTAAATGTAGTGTATTTATTAATAATACCTAATAAATAATTATTGGTCTTAATCTCATTTCAAAAACTCTCAGGGCTGGATAACCCATACCAAATTAAGCGTAATGCCCAATGATATTACTGCGCGTTCATTATAAATTCTTCATCTCCCTCCGATTTATACTTAACGTGTGTAAGTTCCTTACATGCTCACGCATACGTAATTAAAGAGTATATTACATTAATCTCTACAGAATAAAAAAAAAAGGTTAGGGGATTCGACCTTTGTCCATTAATTAAAATATTCCTATATCCGTAGGACGTGCCGGGGAAAACGAATACGAAATATATTAGAGATTTCCCTAAATCTAGATTAAAATATTAACTGCAAATTTTATAAAACATCCTTTTTATTTTTGAACAGTTCTCGTTGTCACATTACGCATATATTACATTTTAAACCTCTGTACGCCGAATGCATAAATTAATAGGATTACCTTACCGATTTCGCATGTATGCCAAACACTCTTTAATACGAATTTTAACTATATTATGTCATTTTTAATAATTATTACATTTTTGCCACACCATGCTCCTTTTATTTCAAATACCCTAACGCTATTGTTTTTTTAATTCTAAATATTATACATAAATAGGAATAATGACGAAGTTCTATCAAAAATGATTTTCTTTTCGAAAATACATTTTTTTGTTCTCGATAGAAATCTACTACTATTATAACAGTTCAATGAGCATTGTAACTTACTATTAATTTAGGCATCAAATCTTTTTAAATATAATTGGAAATTTAAATCTTATAGGTGTTAATCAAATCGAAAAAATCGTATAGCTTTTGTTTTTAGAAAATCTAGAAAAAAAACTGAGAAATTGTTGTTGTTTTACTGAAATACATTTATGACTTTTATTAGAATAAAATAATTTTTTTTTTGACAATGTCTGGTAATTTATTACTCAAAATATATTATGTATTTAATAATTATCCAGAATTTTAAAATTTTACGAAATTAAGTGTCTCGATTTGTGAATATATATTATTTATGTTCAATAGTTAGAACGAAGTGTAAACGGACTTACATTTATTATTATATATCTTCATCTTTTGTATTTTTTGCCAAAATATCACATAGGTAACGTCTATTAAATTTATAATCTAACCAAAAAAAAATTATTGAAAACATTAACACGTATAGTTATTTTTGGAATTAGGTACTATATAATATAACAAATATCAAATTGATTAAAAACGGGTTGATTGAATTGAATAAAAACAGGTTGGCCGTACATTGTTCACAGTTTTTTCGGTGTTTTCCTGTTGTTTTTATAAACTTCCTAAACTTTAAATAGTTATAGGTGACTGCATTGATGACTTTTCTGTGAGAACAAAAAATATCACATCGACTACCGGAAATTAATAAGCTATTGGAATGATCTGAGCAAAAATACACAGGCATTAAAAAAAAAAATTAAATGAAAAATAACATATACCTTTAGGAAAATCGATAGGTAGTTTTTCAGTTAGTTCCAAAAAAAAAAACGTATTATATATATATATCGATACATATAGTTACACGTCAGAACGAATATTTTTTATCACTGATTTGTTTTTATTAACCAAGATGTACTTTATAATTATTCATGATTCGTATAATGTTTTTTTAGGATTTCGTTTGGATTTTAGTGATATTACAAATTGGTTAGGTATACTATTATAATTAAGCTTAAAAAAAAAAGTTCTAAAAACATGTAAATATGCATTCATATATGCTTTAAAAAAACAACTAAATATGCACTAAAATATAGTTTAAAACAAATTTGTTTTACTTTTAGTAAAAGTTAACTTTTTAGTGTGCAATAAATGTATACTAAAATCTTGACACATAACTAATTTATTATTTTTGAATTTGAGTAGAGCGAGAATGTATTGGTTTACAATGATGTTTTAGTTTTTTTTCTGTAAACAACTTTTCTACCAGAAATTTTGTTCCAATTTTCAAGGGTAGCACTTTTTATAAAAGGAAATTTGACTGGGATGGTACTTATAGTAGAGATACCATATTTTGATTTTTCCAGTGGTTTTCATATTAAATGGGAAAAGCCAGAAAAAAAAATTAAGAAAAACGGGAAAATGTACGGAATGTATTATTTTCAAATCATAAATATTAATACCTTTCAAAACATGTATAACCGAACTTTGCTTAGAATCGTTTTTTGTTAGCAATGATTAATCTTTGCGTACGGATATACATTAAATTTCCCCTCTACCTTCCCAACTTCTCATCTATAGTAGTAGTCCACTCATGATACGAAGTATATCCGTTTTATTATTATTATTGATGGTATTTACGTAAAATCTTTGGTTTTTGAGATGAATAATTTGAGAGTTTTTATCTTATTGATCAAACTCAATGTTAACTAAAATTTAAATAAGTATCTTACGATAGTCTCTTTGAGTATGCTATACTATCATCAGTGCTTATGAATTTAAACAATGTAAATTGAAAAAAACCGTGTATAATACTTGGCATACAATACGATAACATATAATTATAGTTAATTTTAATAACACTTAAAAGTTAGGTACATACTCCTAAAATATGGTTTTTGCAAATATTAATTTACATGATGAATAGTATTTATGTTTTACTCTACTATTTTTGTAATCTTTTAAAAATAACATACAAATGCTAGACATCCTTAAAATTAGTTATAATATAGACATCAATAATATTATTATTAATATATTGTAATATAGTATTTATATTATTATAATTTATAAAAGAGGATAATTATAATATATATTGTGATAACTACAGTTTTATTTAAATATTTGAAATACACAATAATTCATTTGCTAATAAAGCATGATTTTTATTATCACATTAACTTATTTCAAATACTTCGCAATAAATGTTTTTTTTTGCACAAATCTCATTAAAAATCTTTTTTGTTTAAATTGCCCTACACAATAATATCATTCTATTAAACTAATAACAACGGTTATTTTATTGTTATAATATAGGCTGGTAGACAATAATATTACGAACCAAATATTATATAGTTATAGTATAGAAATGGGATTGTTCTTTGTCATCTCAGTGTCGGCTCTTGTTCTTACAATATAATATACTCGTATTATATTTAATATCATTTATTTTTCGGTTTTTAAAGCTGGACCTGCTGTAGATTTTAAATTGAAATTTAAACACTAGTGACTAGAACACCTTACTATGACCATTATAATATAATACAGTCCTGTATAAATTTGAACTAATGAATTATTCAATTGAATAATCGTAAATTACAGTTAATGAACTGAGAGATAGGCTGGGAATAAACATTGGACTCAGGGAAACAAGAAAATTTGGTTCTTAATGTTGAAAAGTAAAAATCAATATTATTTTAATTATAATAGAGATGGTTAATCGGTAATTTTAAATATAATTAATTAGTTCTTAATTTCGATATAAAATATTTTACGCTTGTTCAATTGATTGACTCAAAACAATTATCATCGGCCCAGATGAGGAACTCGTCTTCTTAGGCAGTCGGTCCCTGATCACAAGACCAAAAATAGGATAGGTATATTATATTCATATCGTTTACGGAATTAAAAATTAAAATATTTCCTACTCTAAGATATTTCAAAAAATAACATTTTTCAATTTCAAGAGTAATATTTCGGTTGATAAAATTCATCTTGCGTAAATACGTTTTTCGTAATTAGGTATAAAAATACTAAACTTATTTCAAAATACAAAAATTATAAATCTGTTTTATAATTGATCATAATATTATATTATACGATGTTAAAACTTGCATAGTATTTTGTCTTAAAGATTTTGTATTTTTAAGTTTTATGCATTATTCTAAATGATAAATGATATAATATTACGGTACAGAATGTATGTTGAAAATGTTGTTATTATATGTATAATATTATTTTCATAATAGTTAGGTGTAATGTGTACATACCACAAATTGAACTAATATAGTTTGTGATTTATAAGCGATATAAGTGCAGTAGAGTTGTAAACAGCGTATACTTAAATTATTAAGTATATTATTACTTTCCCGTTTCTCTAAAATTTTCAGTGAAAACTTTGTTGAAATTTAATGTTTATAAATCATAAATTTTCGTTTGGTTATGCTGCAGTAGGTATATTATAATAGTATATGCATTTACTTTTTCAACAAATATTTTGCATTATAATACGAGATTTAAGTATTATAATTGATATTGAAAACTAAGTAGAAAAAAAAAAACAGAAATATAAAAATAGCACACACATTAAAATACTTATTTGAAACGGATGTAATATTTATTATTTATCGCTTGTAATAAATATAGAGCCTATAGTTTTCGCGTAAGCCAATATATTACTCTATATGTTACTATAAAATTAAACTACCTAACTAGTTTATTTATTTTAATATTACGAAATTTGATTTTTCTATCATTACCTATATGGTTTAGTGTAGTGTGACAAAGATAACTGTTGCGGCGCGGTGGTGTGACGTCTACCAAAAGTCAATATTAATTTTAATCCCGGGGAGGATTGTTATTAGTTTAGGTTTAGTAGTCGCCAAAAATATACACTTCAAAAATATTGATTAGAGAATTATTTTGTACAGGGTTTTTGAAATTGTATGTTACAGTAATAGATTTTCTCTATATTATGAAATATTTAGTATTTTTTTTTCTAATTATCATTGTGTAATAAACTTTATTAACATCGAAAGTTCTAAATTTCTAAATGTACCTATTTTATTTATAGTGCTAAATAGGTATTCATTTTTTTATTCACTAAAAATATGACATTTAAAGATCGGTTTTTTTAAAATTCAACCTTTATTGAAATTCCATAAATAAATAGAATTTCAGTTAAAATTAATTTCAGTGTTAAAATTTTTAATGCCCGTTAATCCGAAACTCGTTGGCGAGATATATTATCTCTTTAAGTCCGGTCATTTTACAGGTATAGGGATAAGAGAGTATTGGGACAGTCGCCATCACGTGTAGTTGACATTGTATTAATTTTTGATTTTGTTGTTATTTGAATTTCAAAAAGTACCTTTCGAGATTTTCCTGTTCCATGGCTATCATATACTATCTATGCTTTTGTAATAGTTTATATCATCTAGTAAATAAATTAATGTAAATTAATACAATAATAACTATATGGAATATCAAATTACACAATTACACTATTTACGAATAAAATAAAAATGAGTGGCAGAGATACTGGCTATAGGTAGTGACTCAACCCTAGGTCGTTTAATAATAATAATTAAAAAAAAAACCTAAATATTTATTCATATACGTACCTAGTGAAATCTGCTGTCATACATGTTATAATTCGGAACACCCTGTATAATATAATAATAATTCCCTGTAATAATAATGATTGACGTGTATGATGTATTTTTAGCATTTAGGTTACTAATTAAATTATAGCATTTAATTTAACATAAATAAATAGCCGATATAACTACGACTAAAATATTAAATTGTCTTATTATCTACACATCGAACAGCGTTGTTTTAATATTTTTTCGGCTCAATATTATAGTATATTATGTACTAATATGTATTCAAAGTATTCTGCATTGATATTTAAACTTGACTGTTGTTGTCTGGTTGATTGGAAACTATTTTAGAAAATAAATCATGCGAGATACCTATTTAAGAGAAATCAAAACTTAATCGACTGTTCTGGAATATGTTATACATACCAAGAGTAAATAAATACATATATGTAGGCATATTGGCGGATTTATAACTCAAAACATATTTGAAAATATATTTTAGTGGTGAGGGGGATATAACATTTATTCAATATAGGTACCTACTAATGTGATTCACTAAATATAGGAATGACACATGTTCAAATTTTAAAATTGTTCAAGAAGACAAAAATAATTAAAATAACTATTTATCTCTGAAAAAAAAAAAAATCAAAAACAAATTTCATGTTAATAAACTAATTTTATAATGTTTTATATCATATAATACGTTTCTACAGTTATTTTATTAAATATTATTAAACTCTAAGTGCTTAAGAAATTTTCTGTCTGTCCTGAAAAATGTTAAAATTTGAATAGTTACTTTCCCTGTGTTTAGCGATTCATGTACAACTCATATTTTTTTACGTACAGTAATAGTTTAACTTTAGTAATTAAACAGTATAATTTTATATTTGTATTATTATTCAAATTAAATTTAAAATTAAAGCATCCTTTTTTTTTAGATTACGTTTTCTGATTTTTCATATAAATTTTGAAAGCGTATAAAAGAAAATATATATATATATATATATAGATGCTAATCTATTAACATTGTTTGGAAAATGTTATAAAAATGAAATTTGATAGTACCTATAGCGTCTGTATATTATTATATTCTTTTAATTGAACGAACACATTTTCTTAGCTCATTAAAATGTTACTTGTTTTACATTTGGGTCTTCCTTCTAACGAATTAAAGTTTCCGGTTTCTTAAGCGATGAGTTTGAGTATAAACCTGTAATATTTATATAGATTGAAGAATGTTAATGCTTTTGGCAATTGTATTTTACTAGGTAATGTAAATATAAGTTGAAAAACTAATGAGCATTATTCTTGTAACTTACTAACTTCTTGTTCACGAAAAGTGAACGATAAATAAGTGATTTTATTGAGAACTCTGTATAACATTTGAATTATGACAAAAGGAAATACGATAAACTTTGACTATAGGTATCTATAATGAGGATAATATGAATAATATTATATCGAGTTAGAACTAGGAAGGTATCTAATATTAAAATGTACAAATGACACTGATGGATTTATAGTTATTAACCACAAATAAATAATATTATAATTATATTAAATTAAATATTGTTTTAATATTATCAAAATGAATATAGAAATTATTCGTGATATTATCTATTTTAATACCGAAAACCTTTGGTTTAATATTTTCAAGTTGGAATGTATCTGTTATTGAATTACAAAAAAATCAGGTGTTTTGAAAAACATGGGAGTTTTTTGTGTCAACGGCGGTATGTTACATGGTTCAAAAAGCGCTTCCAGATAATTATCATTTTAAAAACTAACAGCTTGTCCCAGTCTACGTTCAGAATTAAAATAAATATTATTTATGTAAATATTCAACTACATCTGTGTATTGTAAACCTTTGAACTTTAACCACGCGTATTAATAACATTTTCAGACTTTTCAGCGGTATCTAAATTCAATTTTCAGATCTTTGAAATTACCAAATGTATAAAACAAAAACAGAAAAAAAAATCCATTTCGAAACTCTATTATTTCTATTTATTTATTTATACTACTAAAAGTATATATAAGACAATATAATAGTATACCTAGTCTATACTATAGTCGGTATATTTTTTTTAAATTACTGAACTACTTTAAAATAAGAAAATAAGTGAGTGAAAATGTCAAGTCCCTAGAGTAATTGTTTTCTGTGTTTCAAGGAAATAGGTAGGTACCTACAATAAAATAAATGGGTTTGTTATCCATTTTGCAATTTTTTTTTTTCGATAGGTAGATTTTCACAATTTTCTTACCGTTATACCGGGCTACACTTAAAAAATTACAACTCTAATAATTTTAGTCTATTAGAGGTACACGCTATAATATACTTACAATCTGTAAAATAATGTTTGAACGAAAAACAGTTAGGTACATTAATACACAGATTGAAATAACAACAAAATACCTGTTTATTAGAGCTTAAATATTATTATTATGGTATTCTTCGATTTACTCAAAATAGTTAAGTAAGTAGGTATATCATATTATATATTTTAATATATTTTTGTTTTGTTTTTTTTTTTTTTTTTACGTTTCATTCAAATTCTTAGTACCTATTACACCCCAATGGTTAATATTATACTTAATCGTATACGATATAATACTACTAATTTATAATAATATACTGTCGTGGTTACACACAGTTTAATAGACACCTAACCTTATGATTTTAATGGAAAACAAAAATTATTTTTAAACTGGAAATTCTAGGGTTAGACAAATCACCTATACATGTACGATCTTGTGGAACCGGAGACACGTCATACGCGCGTTTTCCAAAGGTAAGGATACCTATATAATATTGTACCATGACGATACAATATATATAATATATATGTTCGATAAATGAGTATAGCCTGTGGACACGATAACACGTTTACACGATACAGTACGTCAATTATAGTTTTCGTCGTAGAAAACTATTTTATATATATATACTATATTATATTATTATTTTTTTTTTTTTTTTGAAAACAGAACAGTATCATAATCCCTCGTTACACTCTAACAAGGCGTGTCGTCGTTAAAGCCGAAAAGACGAACAACTGTAAAACTGTATCGCAACGATCGGTATATTAAATAATATTATCATTACCTAAAATCATCTAATTACCTAACAATTTAATATTTTCGAATAATATTTTAATAGTTATTATATCATAAATATACATAATATAATGATTTGAAACGAAACTTCAATATATTACATTTCGTATGTAATAATATTCATTGTTATTAATTTAGTTGATAAAAAGTTTTTTTTAATTTACTATGCCTGATTTGTCATTAGGCGTCTATAGAAAAGTATAATTGGATACGCACATAGTTTACGAATCGTGAATATTTTTATCGTTCATCGTTTATTGAATAAATAATTTTGTTTTTATTAAACATTTTTTTTTTTTTTATTGATTTCTGGGCCTCAATGAGATAACTCATGTGAGAGATAACCCAGGGTTATCTGTATCTTAAACACGTTAATATTTAGTAAATATTTATAAATAATAAGGAAATTAATATAATATAGCATAGTTAGAGACACAAAATAAGATAATATAATAATAAAATATGAAGTTAAAGTAAATTCACGTGTTAGTAGCGTTGTGTTCATACATTAGCAAGTATGAAACCTGATTTTTAAAAAGTGGTAGTTGCACATTAACTAAGTAACTGGGCATTAAGTTGTATTTCAGTCCCAACTAAATCAAAAACATTTCAACAGCTAGTTTTTTTTGGCAAAGTTTGGGAGTTATAGAATAATTCGCATAGTTTGTTCGAATGTTTTATACAGGCAGAAAATATGTCTATGATTTTGTTAAAGGCAAATTTAAAATAGTACGATTAGCCGGGTAGAAGCTAAATAATATATCAGGTTTAAAAAATATGGAATTACTATAAATTCATGAGTACTCAAATAGTTTTTAGATTTGAATCAACTGTGAACTAAAATCACGAATACATTTTTTTTTTTTTTGAAAGTTAATTAACTTCATTTGAATTATAATTCAATGTAATAATATTTAAACGTAGACAAATACGATTTAAAACTCACGATCGTTTAAGATGGGTAAACTATGGATAAGTATTTAGAACAAAAAGATACATTTTAAAATTTCATCAATTTTGTGTTAACAAATATTTTTTTTCTGATGCTTTTTATCACTTAGGTAATTTTCAATAAGTGTATTGGTATATAAGGTAAACTTTTGGTTTTTAATTTTTTCAAGCGATTAAAATATGTTTACAAATTATAGCTATTTTTATTTTTATTAAAAATGTATTAATTATCTCCAATTAAGTACCTCAGTAATTTATTTTTAAAAACCCATTTTTATAATTTTATAAAATAATATAAATAACTTTTATAATATAATCATTTTATAACCTTGTGATAATTTGAAAGAAATTGTTGAATTTTCATCAAATTGTCTACGATTGATACCTCTAAGAAGTCGTAAAAATGAATGTATATAAATATATATATTATATATATTTAGATAAAGCGAAGAGGATTATGGCAAATAATAATAATGTAACGAGTCCTTTTAATATCATACTATCATATCGTATATCAATATACCTAATCTATATACGAGTAGTTTTAAATTTAAAAAAAAAAATTATTTAACTAGCCTATGTACTATATATATAACTCCGTTAATACCTTTTTATATTTTCAATAGAATATAAAAAAAAATATTTTTTAACGGTCGGGGAGTTTTTTTATTAATTTTAATAAAAGGTTTAATATATTGTGTTAAGAGCGTTGGATTTCGGCTTTGAAAATGTACATGGTAGGTAGGTACCTAATAGTTTATTCATAACTCGTTAAGTATAGAAGTTTACCATAATCGCACTAAATTAATTTCAAATATAGCGAAGTTGCAATAATAATAATTAAAAATTGATGAAAAAAAATAATAATTTTATAAAAAATGTGTTAACGGATAGGTATACCAATTATATTTAAATACCGTTTATAAATAATATTAAATAATATTTTTTTTATTTTCTATCATCGAACTATGAATAATATTTCTTTGGATTTTCAAATAATAAAATAATACTTGTATATATTTTTTTTTGTTAAACGTTTTAAAATAACACTAATGTACATAAATCACACGATTAAAAAAAATATACACTTAAAAACTATTGCTATCTATTTTAATATTATAACTACGTGGAAAACGTCTCGTTGCTGGATTAATTTACAATTTATTTAATATGAGCAGTGTACGTACCTTTTACGGACAGTGTCGGCGGCTGAGTTGAGCGCAAAAGTAAAACGAAACAACGGGCGGGTAGCGTTTTATAAGCGCAGAACGGGCGCGGAACGGAAAAGAGGGTGTCGCGCATGTTCTTCGGGCTATAAACACCACTATCTAGGGACCGGGAACGAAGCACAATATTGTATTATTTTTATCTATATGCCGGTTTACGTCGCCGTCGCAGTTTTTCATAATTCGCTCTATACCTATTAGGTATATTATTAATAATAACACGCGAAAGTATATTATACGCCCGCATATTGTGTTAACGTAATCTATAGATATATATAGAAAAATGAATCCCTATATTCCTTGGTCATCGCATCACGTGAGAAC
Organism: Cinara cedri; assembly: GCA_902439185.1. Classification (NCBI taxonomy): domain Eukaryota; kingdom Metazoa; phylum Arthropoda; class Insecta; order Hemiptera; family Aphididae; genus Cinara; species Cinara cedri. Next base: position 1,323,460 of record CABPRJ010001897.1, read on the forward strand.
GGCTTGGCCGATTTGAACGCAGTTTTTTGTAAAATGTTCCGCATTGTCCGGAGAAGGTTAATAGCTATTGAAATTCACCCTCTATTAAATACCACCCACTAAATTTAGTTTATAAGTAATTTTAGTTCAGAAATTAATTTTTTTTTTTGAATTAGAAGTTTCCGTGGTAACATGGATAACAAAAAAAAGAAATCCATGTAATGGTGTGGGGGTATCTATGAAAAAATATATTTATTCATTTCTTAGTGTACAATGTATTCTATCTGAACATTTATCTAGTTTTGATTTTGTTGAAAGAGTTTTTTGAGAAGTGTTTGTTCATTGCAGTTAGTTCAGCACAATTTGGTTCATCAAAATGCCACCAATTCGACGTACCAACCAGAGATCGCAGAGGTTACGATTTGAGAGGAATGTGTAGTGGTAATAAAATAAATGCTAAATGATAATATATTTTTTTGATTGTATTTGATTGTATTGGTTTCAGATTAAAATAATAGTATATTGGTTACTATTAGTTAATCGGGCATATTTTTTGATTTGTATTATTTGTTTTCAATAATATATTTAGTACAAATTGTAATGATAACTGAGATTTGAACTCGATATCATTGCATTAATATTATAAACGTTGTCTTTATATACAATGTAGACAAAAATGTAAAAGGTTGATCAAAATGTATTTATGGTAATTAATAACGCATAAAGATTGCAAATAAAATCTATAAAAAACTGTCTGTTTGAGTGTATGGTTCTTACTGGCTATGGAACTGGGAAAATGGTCTTATTAATGATATCAACCAATCTACCATTCCAGTTTAAATAGCTCAAATTTCTCGTGAAACTATGTTTTTCAACGACAATAAATAAGGCACAAGATCAAATATTAAATTTTGTTGGTTTAGAATATAAACTTATCCGTCCAATGTTTTGCCTATGGTCAATTGTATGTGGCTCTGTCACGTGTCACATGCAAAAAAAATTTGCAGGCTCCAGAAGGTGAGGCACTTAACGTAGTGTATCCAGAAATATATAATGCTTCAGGAAAATAGTAATTTAAAATAACAGAATAATTTTAGTCCACCGTAGGTAGACTACCCATTTTCCACCTATTTGTTTTCATTCAATACCAACACGGTCAATACCAAAAAGTAATATGGGTAAAATAAATAGTAAAAAATTGGCACGGGTAACGACGGGCGGGAGAGTTAGTAATATATAATATTATTGGCGTTGCCGTAGGTATTTGGAATTTTCCAATTGCGTCGCTTCCCTCCTTTCTAACTGATGAGATTAATATTACTTATGGGATGCAAGTTTCTAGCGGCAAATATTGTCTAGCGCGAGTATTGGCGAGGTCTTTTTCTTGATTTTCAATGGTTGTTTTTGAGAAAAATTGAAAAATGTACAAATATTGGTTTCTGTTTATTTTTGATTCACGTGAATGCACAACAGTTCAATGCTATAGGTTCATCATGAGTTATATTTAATAGTATAAAAAAAAATAGCGTAGGTAATGTTGTAATATTTCTTATAAGAATTAAAAGTTCAAATTTTGATGAATTTATTATTTAAAATTATGTAAATATAATTTTATTGGCCCAGTAAAAATGCTCAAAAATTTAATGTTAAGACCGTTATTAGTTACACTTAGTGATAAAAAACAAATTTAAACTTTAATTTTTATATACCAGTTTTTTTGAATATCTATTTCAGAGACATATGTACCTACATTTTGTTATAAGATTATAGACTTAATGAGATCTTTCTGTTGTCGTACTTCGAAACATACAATTTCATCAGACGAGGTCATCGACGAACTAAGTTTTTTAAAGAAGAAAAAATTATGGATGTTGCGTTATAGTGTATTTGAACTTTCGAAATTCGAATTGTAGGTACCTAACCAGATAAACCCACTTTTTTCGCAAATGCACTTTTTCATTGATTATTTTGTATGAAAAAAATACTTATATTTAGGTGCAACAGTCAGTTAAATTCGATAAATATACGAGGGCTAATCAAAAAGTATCGAGACTGATAATATTACTCGGAAACCGAGCGTTGAAGAGCAAAACGATTTATAAACTTAGCTTCTATGACTTATACTAAGCACATTTATTCGTATAAAATCTCTATAAACTTCTTCGTTTTGATTTGACGATATTTTTCTAAAATTTGTTTTTCACGTTTGGCGATTTCGTAATGAATCCAAAAGAAGCGGAACTCGCTGCCACTCGAGGGCACATTTTCAGTTTTTCAATTGACATTTAATGGCAAAAACCATGAAATGTTGCATCCCTCTGAAACTGGAAAAAAATGTAGACAAATTTTCTAAAATCTCCAAATCTGTCAAGTTACTCTTCTTTTGGGTTTATTACAAAATCGCCAAACTCGAAAAATATATTTTACAAAAATATCAGTGAAATCAAACCGAAGAATTTTATAGAGAAGCAATAAAAACAAATGTACTCAGAAAAAGTCATAGAAGTAAGTGATACCAATCTTACTGCTCTTCGATGCTCCTTTTCCAAATGATACTACCAGTCTTGATACTTTTTGATTAGCCCTCGTATGTATAGTTTTTAATGAAATTAGATTTATCTTGTTTTTGGAGCAACAACCAGATGTCTCCAGAGTTATACAACCAATAGAATATTAAAATATGATGTAAGAAATCTACCAAGTTTTTTGGATTAAAAACAATATTTAAATTGGTTAAAGAAAACATTTTTTTTTAAATCCATACTGAATAATTTTAAAAAGTGGATTTATCTAGTTGTTGCACCAAGCTGTTTAATTGGACTAATTATTACAGTCTTTCGATTAAATTTATTATGTTCAAAGTTTTTACAATATTTTCAGACTTTCAACAGTATATTATGATCTAGGTAATATAATGGTCATCATCAATATTAATATAAAACAAAAACTAATTTTCTATATTTTGTTGACAGTTCACCGACAACTTTTTCGACTGATATAAATGGACGTCTAGATGATAAACCATTCATCAGAAGTATCTGAAATAAATTATGTGATAACTTAAATCTCATTCGTAATTGTATTTTACAGCTATATTTTAATTCACTTATTAAGAAAGCTGGGGTGTATTTTGGAGTTATCGTTGAAACAGACATGGATACAAATATCTTTGCTAGAATTGATACTTGGACGAATAATAATATTGTTATTTCTTTATGGCAATGTCGTACATTATTTTGAAACCGTTTGAGTTAATAAGACTATAAACTACTTATGGCTCATTAGAATTTCCATAACTCGAGTTCTGCAGCTATAATAAAAAAGGTAATGCAAATTAATTTGTTGCATAGAACTTTTGTTCATTCTATACAATATTTATATATAGGTATATACATGGGCGCTCGCAGGAAATTTATCAGGGAGGGGCAGTATCTTAGTAAAGTTTGGAATGACGTTTTACTTATTTTTTTACGTATACCCTTAATAGGAACCTGTCTGAGCCCTTTGATGGTCAAAATAGGAAGAGACACAATAAAATCAAACACCTAAAAATTATATAAATAATCTTCTTACTAAAATTATATTTAAAATTTTGAAGGCAAGAGGGGAGCAGATGTCCTGTCTATCCCATCCTTCTGAGCGTCTATGGGTAAAAAAATATACGGATTTACTTCGCACTATGGGTGAGCCACTGTTGTAAGTAAGAAGTTAGGAAAGCAGAATATAGATGGGAATTTAATGTATATCTCGTATGCAACAATTGAAAAATGAATCTGATCGGAGTTCGGTTTAAGATGTTTTGTAAGATCGTAATATTTACAATTTGAAAACAATACATACATTTTAATACGTACATTTTCCCATTTTTCCCCGGGTTTTCTTATTTATTATGAAAATCAGAAAACGAATTTCCTAAAGTATCGCCTCGGTCAAATTTCCTCTCAGAAAATACACACTACCTTTGAAAATTGGAGCAAAATTTCTGGTAAAAAATTTTTTCACAGAATAAAAATCATTGTAAAACCAATACACTCCTCGTTCCGCTCTAAATCTAAAATTATGTTCATACCAATATATCTTTCTAATTCGAATCTAAAATAGATAATAATAATGTTTTAAAGTCAAATAATATACATCATAGATAGGTACCTACATTATTAATCATTGATCAATTTGTTTAGTTTTATTAACTTAGTTAGATTTATATTTTTCTATTGCCTTCTTAATTTACAATGTTATAATTACCAATATGATACCTAAATAATAATGCCCGAATAATAATAATAAAAAAAAATATAACGAATTTGATTTACTCATTTTCATAAAAAAAGAATATACAAATTATATACTAAGTATGATTAATACGTACATACTCCCGGGCCCCAATATATGTAGTGTATATAATAGTGATTTTAATATATACCTTTGATAGGTATACCCACCGGCTTTTGCGTTCTACACAAACGTAATATATCATGTAGGTATTTATCTATGTATATTTTAAATTTTACCAGATACAAATAATAGTAATGTTAGTACCTTTATGTTGATTCTCAACGTTCTCTATTCATATACCCTATAACCCTACAAAATTAACGAGTATAATTTAATACGATTCTTTGTCCATACAAGTATCGTAAATATGTATTTTTGTTTAACCCGTCTTTAGTCGAACAGAGTTAATAACTATTTACCATTTATTTACCAACTATTTACTATAACCATTCTTTATTTAACCGTGGAATAAATATTTAAAATAATAAAATATTTACCCCGTGCGGCTAAATATGACATCCGAAACGGTACAACGTATGAAACGTGGTTTGTCACAAAAAAAAAAAAAAAAAACCAACAACTACAATAATAGGGTACTCTATTATTTTAACAGTTTGTACAGTTTGATGGACAGCCCATCTAAAATTATTTTCATGTCATACAATGGTTGATAAACGCTGGTCCACACTATATGAATGGGTAAATACACTATACAGCTTATAGAAACGATTGGAAATGCAATACTGAACAGTTTGGTGTTTATATTACAAGAACAAATAATTTTCAGAAATAAATTAACTAAATCTGTGGATATTCATCGATTAGGTTATTTTTTTTTTTTTCATATTGCTCTATATAGAGTGGGTGTTATAATATAATATAGGCACCTGTTGCTTTTATTTCCGTTTTGTAGTTGGTTAAACTTTATAAAATGTAATAATTTATATAAATTAGATTTATAAAGTTTATAACATAAATATTTATATAATAAGTATTTGATCTTTATATGAATGTAATAAATTCTGAGTTCTGAGTGTAATGAGTAAATCCGGGGAAACTATTTTTCTTTAAAGTGGTTTTTTTCACATCATATCTACATTTATCGTGTATCTAAACAATTCAAAATCATTCATATTCATATCAATGTTATCAATTTTGTAAATAAGTAAATTTATAATAAATTTGTGTATATACAAATATTTAACATTTGAAACTTTATATTCTATACATTTCATAGAGAAATTATTAATCATAATTAATACAAGTATATAATATGTAATTACAAGAATTAATCTTATTATAAAAATTAATTAGGTACTTATTCAATATTTGTCATTAAAAACCATTTCAATTTTTTTTTCTTAATGCATTTTCTTAAATAATTCGTAAAGTTTTTAATAAGATTATAATACGTAAATAAGTTATCATTTTAACTTTTATCTTAAACGTTTAAAATTAAATTTTTAATTCGTAAAACGAAAGTCTAATTTATTGTAAGTTTAATAATATGTTCTCCTTTATATATTTAAATGTGCTTGCAAATGTGTGATGTGATACATAATATATTTTAGTCAAATTGTTATTTATGATATTTTGAAAAATTGTGAAATACAGTAAAATTCAAAATTCAAAGTGTCATAGACATTTTAAATTTTGAATTAAAATGTTTTAAAACTATAATGTGATTAGGTCCAGCATAGTTTATAATCTTTGATATAGGTTTATACATACATAATTTAATTGAAAACCGTCAGTTATAACTTATAAGGATTGATGATCTTGATTTTCCCATAATGTTGGTTTTTATTTTTTTTTTTATCTGTTTTAACATTTTTTCGGATAAAGGAAGCGTTCTTAAAAGTTTTATATAGCCCTCCATCGGTTGAATTCGACAATACCTTTCTATTTTATTACTTTAAATACTTTTTTAAGTACTGTTGTTAATTGATGGGTATTATATTATTTGTATGAATACTTAAAACTTGAAAAACGACACAAATTCCATTGTAAACCGATCTTTATTCAGAATAGTTTTCTGAAATTGAAAATTAAGTAAATCATCAGGTACCTACTTTCAAATTTATGCGATGATAATATAACCAATATATTGTTTTGCGTAAACAAAGTAAGATGAGAATGGCCAATATATCTACTCAGTCTCACAACCCGACCACAGTTTTAGATTCTAAGCATAACGAGAAAGCTATTAATTACTATAGGCTTATAATATGATGCATGTTTAGGATATAGTACAATTAATCTTCGGGTTTCACGTTGCCTTATCTATATTATAAATATGGAATTTAGCTCGAGTGGGTGGTGATTCGTGGATGATAGGTAATTTTTCACTTTCCGTAGTGCTTTAATAAAAATAAAAAAATGATAATAATTAATAAAAAAAAACCTGTAAAAAAGCAACTAAAGTAAACTAAACATGAATTTACTTGACGATCAATGCAAAGGGTGACGAATTGGAGGGGGTTTATTCCATCCAATATGTTCGATTTAATTGCGTAGGTATGAAAATTATGAAGTACCTACGTAGGTGTTTATGTTATTTTTTTTATTTTGATGGCCAAAACGTTAAAATATTATTTTTCCTTTATACTACACAGAAAAAAAACCTTTCATTGATTACACACGAAGGTTATTTTTCATCGTCACCAGCTGGAATATTTGGGTAAAATATGTTTTAATGTTCAGTGCTTTCCAATTTAAACTATTTATTGTTAATAAAACAACATCAAAGTTAGCGAATTGAGTCAACTCCTTACACATATAATTCCAAAACCATTTATATTATTTATATATAGTTATATATCCATAAACTATGTATCTGAAGACCATAATATTGAGTCAATAATATAATAAAAAAAAAAAGTAAAAAACAAAATGATTAAAATGGTTAATACTCATAAATAAATATATACATAAAAAATGTATTTATAGATATAAAAAATAAATAAATGAACGAATGCGTCGCCTGGAGTATTATGATAAGTATATTATACGACCGATTTCGAATTAAAAATGAATTGAATTTTTAACATATAATACACTTATCATAATATTCCAGCAGTGGCAGATGAGAATGGGTCCCGAGTAAATTAAAAAGCTAGGCTCTCTAACTAATATGATCTTTATGAAAATTCGAAATATAACCTAACCTAATCTAACCTACCCGTAACTTCGTGACTGGAATTACCACGTAAGGTTTAAAACATTCATTATTAAATACAAACTAATTTTTAATTTTTAAATTAAGTAATTTCATAATTGACCGATGTCCCCCGAGCTCTGGGGTTCCGAGACACTGCCCCACTTTGCCCTATGATAGCTACGCCACTGTACGCTAGGTGACACGTTCATTCATTTATTTTTTATTTATATATTTATTTACTATATATATAATAAAATACCGGATATATTTTGTTCCATATGGACAGGCCACTGCTGTACGTGGGTAATTTAGTTTATATGTTATGTGCTACGATGAATCACTGCAAATGAAAACCTATTCTTAGCGGAGTAGTATAAATTGTGTTTTTTCCATTGTAGTCATGATGCATTTTTATTTTTATTAAAACAATCTTTAATACGCCTAGGTTTTATACGCCTGATGGATCATATACTTGAGCTGGGCGTTGGACTTTTACTGTCTGACGTTGGATTTCTGCTGTTCGGCGGCGGATTTCTTGAGTAACTTCATAATTTGCTATAGTCATGGTCGTCGCGAGGCTGGGCCCTCTCCCAGAGCCTTGCACAAAGGTTGGTAGGCGCGCTTTTATAGATAAAATTAAAAAAGTAAATTTGATGAACAATATAATAAGAAGAATATTTTTTTTCATATAAAATAATTGAATAATTGTATAGGTATAATTTATATTAAAAAGTATGTATAGGTAGGTATATGTATGCATATTCACTTGAATTCTATTTTTTTCTATTTTTGGGTAGATATTAATGTTTTTCCGGCTTTCCCCGAAAGATTACGATAACGACACTACAGCTAATAATAATATTTTATAAGTATTTGTAATAATTTCAATTATTATCTTATAATAAAAGTGAAGTGTCTGTTATTTGTTTTAATATCGTCAAAATGAATAAGTATTTCGAAAACGGCCAGGCCTCACATAAATCATCATGTGAGGCGCCAGACCAGCTTAAGCTTTATCAACATTGATATTACAACGCAGTATATTATCATTGTTTGACAAGGCGATATAATATTTATGTTTCTTTAACACCGAACGGACATAATATTTTTATACAACTGCTGGTTGCGTTTTCATCAACTACCTATAATAAATAGATACGTTTTAATATTTACCTACTTAAGTAAGATCGATTTGTTCGTTGACAACGTTTGAATAGTAAGCATATTTATTATGTGCAGTTGAAACACGTGGAGATACTCGAAGATAGTATTTATAATATTATTTATTCTTTTTATACTACACACGACCCGCGACCGCTCGCTGATCTTGCTTTACGGGCCGATATGCAAACTACGAGGGGTTAAAATAATAGGTACAAACGAAATTCATAATTTTATTATAATAATAATCAGGGGTGTTTCCAGAACTTGACTATGAGAAGAGGGGGGTAAAATAACTAAATTTGATTTTAATAATTGATAAGAAAAAAGACCGAGATTCTTCGCACGATGGGTGGACCACTGTTATAGATGAGAAGTTGAGAAGGTAGGATATTGGGGGAAATTTAATATATATCTGTATCTAAGTAAATTTAAGCATTGCCACCAAAAATGATTCTGAACGGAGATCGGTTAATTGTATTGCTCAAGGGTGGCTTCGGGTCAATTCAATGGAGGGGGGGTAGCAAACAATTTTCTACCAGCATTTTCGCTTCAACTTTTGATAAAAGCAATGTTTCTTATTGGAAATTTTACTAGCGCGGTACTTTAGAGAGGTCATTTTTTGATTTTCTCAAGAGTTTTCTCAGCAATTATGAAAAACCGTGATAAAACATGGGAAAACCCGGAAAAACGTAGGAAAACTAGGAAAATCGGTACAACATTAAACAAATATTATCAATGAGAATATATAATGCCTATTTAATTGTTTTACCATAATATGGCATATATTGTTGACAAAGCATCACTATCAACTGAATTCCGCTCAGAATCATTTTTTCGTAAGCAATGGTTTATTGTTGCTACAAGTATATATTAAATTATCTATAGCAGTGGCTGCAACCGTCTCCATTATCCTAGGACACTTTTTTTATAATTATTTTTATTTTGATTTTATTCCTATATTTATTTAGTTCTTCAACTATGGTATATATTATTTACTTATTTGTTTATTTATTTATTACTTACTTCATTTTTACTCTTGAATACCACCGTTTTGGTCAACAAAAACTTAAAAAATTATGTCTGATGTCATTTCAACTTATATTAGCTTAGAAGACAGCAGATATATTGTACAAATGCAGTAAAACAGTACAATTTAAAAGTTAAGTTTATTTTTTTCACATTAAATAAATTATAATTAAAATATTGATAATATAAATAACAAAAAAAATAATAATTAATAAAAGTTAGATGACCAAGTTCAAAATATTTTTTATTTTAAGCAGCGTTTTGCAAGCGGTTTGATCAACAATATTTTCTATATTAATGTTGTCATTTCGATGAATATTTTAAAGTGATAAACCAGTTAGCCTCTGCTCAAAACTATTTTTTTTAGCACCAAGTACGATTTTTAATGGATATCATGTTAAATTCTTAAGCATTTCTGTTTGGTCCAACAATTTTATCCACAGAGTACCTACCGAATAAAAATCACGTACAAAATTCGCAAAATTAAAATATCTATAAATTGTTCAACATTTTGACCACATCAAGAAAAGGCAAATATAAGTTTTCAGTACAAATTTCAAGTCTGAATATTTTAAACTGAATTACAAGAAAAAAAAAATTTTAAATAATAAAAGCATTTTTTTCGTAAAATTTTCCGTTTTCTTTACGTTTTATCTTGGGTTTTCTTTGATATATAATACCACTTGGAAAATCAATAAATGAACTTCCTAAAGTACCATCTAGTCAATATAACAATATTTTCTTTCGAAAAAAGTGCTACACTTACATATTGAAGCAAGATTTCTGGTAGAAATTTTTGTCACAGTATTTATATAAAAAAAAAAAAACATTGTAAATCCAATAGGTACACTTTACTACATTTATCATTTCCAATTTTGATTCTAAAATCACCTTTTTTATTTTATTATGTTTTTGCAAATTGATTGTTTCCACTTATTTTCCATAATTCTATCTCAACCTTAAGAGAATATTTATTGAAATGTATAAATGAAAGTGTTCCATTCTTGTCTCAATTAAAGTATTTCTGAGATCCGGAGTCATCTTTATGGCATTTAGAATCAGTTTCATTTTGAGTTATTTGTATTTAAAAATTATAGATATTTAGTATAACAAAAAGAACATCACATGGCTTATGGGAAGGGGCGATCGCTCTCCCCCCCCCCCTCAGTGATGTGACTGTTAATAATTGTATAATAACTTTAATATCATTAGATTTGAAAATATTTTTAAATAATATTATAATGCATATGTTAAGTATTTTATATTAATATTTTTATACATATATTTATTTAGATTCTGAGCGGGGATCTATTGGTTTTACTATAAAGTATATATTTTTTTTTTAAAATTTTTTTGTGTCTGTGAACAATTTTTCTACCAGAAATCTTGCTCCGATGTTTGAAGTGTAGCAACTTTTCTGAAAGATAATTTTGTCTAATAGGTTCATTAGCATGAGGTCATTTTTGATTTTCTATAGGGTTTTAAAAATAATTGGAAAAAACTCGAAAGAAAATTAAAGATAAAACGGCAAATATTCACGGCGTTACCAATTTCATTTTTTTAATTTTTACAACTTATGTCTTCTACTAGAAATATTACTCCAATCGCAAAATAACAAAAAATCGACTTTGCTTCTTTTAATATAATATAGTCACTGATATAGAAAGTCATTTGTTGATATCTAAAATTAGTTTTCATAATAATCGGGAAAAACCAAAAATGAGAAAAATAGAAATTTTCCAATTACAGAGCAACGATTTCATTATTTAAACAAATTTTCAGATTATATTATGTTTCTATTAAAATGTTTATCCAAATTTCAAGAATAGCATATTTTCTAAAATAAAATTTTGTCTAGTTTGTGAGCAAGAAAGTCGTTTGATTTTTCGTATAGTTATTCTAATAGTTATGATAAACCGGAAACAAATGTAGGAAATACAGCATTTGGGTTTTTTTGTTGTTATTCGGTTAGAAATAATTTTGAAGTCCTGTAGTTTTTACAAAATACTTGTACTGGCATTTTGTAAAATTTTTAAAACACTACCTATTTTTAGGATATTTTTGTGTTTTTATGTGGATTTTTATTTGGTAGGAATAGGCGCAATTAAGGTAAAAATTCTGGGGGTGCTATAGCTTCCAACAAATTTATTTGCTTAAGTTTAAAAATATAATATTGTTTTAGATTGCTGTAATTATAAAAACAAATACAAATAATGACGTTTAATTTAGATTTTGAGTGGAGCTAGGAATTTATTGGTTTTATAATGATTTTTATTTTTTTTTTCTGTGGACTACTTTTCTACCAGCAATTTTGCTCCAAATTTTTTCTAAAAAGAAATCTGCCTAGAGAGCTACTTTAGGGAGGTCATTTTTTGATTTTTTCAAGAGTTTTCCCAATAAATTGGAATAACCGGGAAAAACGTGGAAAAACGAGAAAATAAGTACAATATTAAACAAATATTATTAAAGAAATCATAATGCATTTATAATTATTTGACCATTATATGGCATGTATATTGTTAAAAAAACAACACTATCATCCAAACTTCGTTCAGAATCGTATTTTTATTAGCAATGGTCTATCGTTGGTTTCAAATATACATTCAATTTTCTCTGCTACTTCCACAACTTCTCACTTATAACAGTGGCTGCATCCGTCTCCATTATCCTAGGAGGCATTTTTTTTTTAAATTTTATATGAATTTAGCTGTTCAAAAATGCTCGAAAAAATGAGATTCATTATATAAGTTGTAACCTGTTGGTAAGTTTTTGTCACTGTAGACGAAAAATAAAATATGCGCAGTGTAATTGTTTTTTCTAAAGCATTTTATGTTCAAGTTTTGACGAAATTCGTAAAAATCATGATATAGTTATAGGTTTATTTTTCTACAGTATACAGATTCAAATTTATTTTTTTCCTGAATACTACATACGTATCGTGCATATTATAGTTTTTTTAAAATTTAAAAATTGATTTTTTATACTTCTCGTAATTTTATATGTTTATTTATAATTAATATTTAATTGTTAATAATGACTTAAAAAAAAAACAAATTGGTTTTTGATGATATCAATTTTTGTAGTTCTAAACAGATTTATTCGCCTACTTATTTCTATAATAACATCAATGACCATTAGCATTAAATAAAAATGATTTATAAAACTATTTTTTTTATTTAATTTATTAAAAATAATGATAGTATTTTTTAGAAACACACAGTTATTCTTATTTAAAATATTTATAGACGAAACAATATTTTATAAGTTTGAGTATGTATTTATTTTAGTTTGGAATATTACATTTAATGCTCTCTTACGGTGTAAAATTCAACTTTTCAATGAATTATTTAACAAACGTAATGTTTAATATTTTGGGTGACCGATAGATGACGTAATGGTATTTAATTGAACGTAATATTATGAAAATAATTTACCTAAACCTTAGATCATGTACAATGGATAGATCTATAAGCAATAAAACGTGTCGCCAATATATCAAGAAGGTATCTCAATTTTGCGTATGCATGAAGTACTGTTAGATATCAGTATTATCACAAATTATCTAATAAAATATCACATAATTGTAATATATGACTCTATTTAAAATATAAATCTGAATAAGCAATATAGGTTTTAATGGGACCATCACAGATTATCTAATCTATGGTATTCTGAAGGAAGCGATTCATATATATTGATAGTATAACCGTAGCTCTATCTATTTTATATGATCTAAAGCTTAAACAAACAAAGCAAGTATGATAATAGACAATTTGCCAATTTACTTTTTATTTATAGTTAAAAAAAAAAATATTTGCTTACATATAAATTTAATGGAGAATCAATCCTTTAATATTTATATTATATTTGTATATGTTACTGTGAATGGTACCAGTGATAGCGATTTTGGTGAATGTTGGTGGGTACTTATGCCGATTTAATTTTCTTTAAATGTAATAATGGAAAGTCACTATAATAATAATAATAATAATAATGATTCTTCTTCTTCTTCTTCTTCGTCGTTCGGCCTTCAATTAAGATCATACTGATAAACATATACTATGCCATCTTTTCCTGTCAATTTCTAAAACTTGCCACTTTTCGTCCAATACAACACATTTCACTTCCTACATAACCTGATCTTTCTATCTTAACCTTTAACTTTCTATTGGTATTCCTCATTTTGGAGTGACACTTTGTACCATGTAAATGGAAGCGAACAAAGATTTTGCAGGTCATAAGACTCGTAACCAATACTGGAAGATTCCTTGATACTCAATGCCTTGAGTAAAAATTACAAAAAACCCGAGAAATTTTTGAGCAGAAAAAATGGAATATTAATTATTAGATAAATGGGTCAAATATTTTAATGATTTATTAAATTTTCTAGAACCAGTAGACATATTTTCGTTTGATGATTTACAAAGAAACCTAATAAATGACCTAACCCTAACCATGAGTGTGCGCACGGGGGGTGCAGGGTGTGCAATTAAGTAAAGAAGTGGAACTTATTAAAATATTTGGATCTACTGAAGGCCCATGTAAGAGCAATTTCATACAGTTTGGAAATAACAGAAGAACATGATATTGAATCAAAAATTAGTCTTTAACCCCAAAATTTAAATTGTAAGAGTTGCAAAAACTGTGTTGCTTGTTTTTAAAATATTTTACAAAAATTCAGTTTATATGGTGATGCATATTCTAATTTATTTTTGGCATCTAAATGTGTACTTACACTATACAAGTGTTATGTAAAAGGTTTCTTTCATTTTTGAAAAATATAAGAACAAGGCTTCGCAGTTAACTATCAGATACCTACTAGGTAAGAAGCATTTGTGTTAATGGCTATTGAAAATTAGAAATTAACATTATTAGGTTCTGATAAAATTACTGAAGATGTTCAAAAAGAAAGAAAAAAAAACTCATTATAAATGGCTATTATCATTATTTAAATATGTTAAAAAGATTTATGTATAATATAATATATGTATAAAAATTTATAATATATATTGTTAATTCAATAAATATACCATAATGTAATATATATATATCAATAAAATAGGACGGTCATACTTCGTTCATGGGTGCAGCCCCTGTTGTAGGTGTGAAGTTGGGAAGGTAAGATACAGACGGGAATTGAATGTATATCTGTAAGCAAGTAACAACGATTAACCATCATCGTTAAATCGAAAAAAAGATTCTGAGTTGTTCATTTGATAGTGATATTGTTAACAATATATATGTCATATTATGGTAAAATAAAATGATTACAACAATGTGCGTAGCCTTCACAACAATGATTGTTTAAAAAAGATTAATAAAATAATAAAAACTTAAAAATAACAAAAAATAAATAAATACGGTTTTTATTTCTCTATTTATAAACATTCTCGAAAATAAATTATTTTCTAGAAAAATATAAAAAAAAATTTTAAATTTTCAAAAAAAAACATGTATGTTATTCAAAACATCTTAATAGATTATTGAAAATACAGTAAAATTTCTTACATAAATATTTTTCGATTTCGAGTGTATATCGAAAAAAGTATTGATTTTACTGAGATGTTTATTTTTTTTTATTTTTATACTGTGTTCAAAAATTCTACCAGAAATTCGTCTCCGATTAATACGATGTATTTGAAATACATTTCTCTTTTCTGAAATGAAAATTTCTTGTAGTGGTACTTTAGGAAGGTCATTTTTTGATTTTTCAAGTGGTTTTCACATTATTAGTTATTTAGTTATTGATGATACTACAGAAAAAGTAGTGAAGTTGATGGAAGAATTCTATAACAATTGTATAGAACGAAAAGGTCAGAAACAATATGTGTTAATATTTATTTAATATGCATTTATTGAATAATTATTCAGTTGTTATCACTGTATCAATCATAATTGTTTTGATTATTATAATTATTATTACTATAATTACTATTTATAATTATAAATTGTCCAAGTTTATAGTAAGCCAGAATTAAGTCAAGAAGTTTTAAAACAATATTAAAAAATAATTTAACTTATTTAAATTTATATATATCAGGAAATAATCGTTTTTATAAATTTAAATTTTTTAAGACTATATAAGTAAAGATTGATTTAAACCCGATAAAATGGTCACATATTGACTTCTTTTGAGTAAATTTAATTATGAGGAAAATTTATATAAAACCTTTTACTGTATTTTCAACAATATATCAAGAAAATTTGAATGACAATTAAACAAGTTTTTTCGAATATTTTGAATTTTAGATTCTGAGTTCCACGAGAAATATATTGGTTTTGCAATGATGTTTGTTCTTTTTTTTATGTGAACACTTTTTCTATCAGAAAGCATACTCCGATTTTTAAGTATAGCACCTTTTCCGAAAAGAAATTTTCACTGAGTGGTATTTTAAAAACTTCGTTTTTTTGAAATTCTTATTTGAGATAATGAAGAAAACATTGATCTTTAGGTTAAAAAAGATTGAAATATTAAAATTAAGGTTATCATTGGCAACTATTTTTATTTAATTTTTGTTATTGTTAAGTTTTTATTATTTTAATATTTTTTATCATTTTTATCATAGAAACGTACATTATTGTTATAATTTTACCATAATATGGCATATACTATATATTATATTGTTGACAAAGCAACATTATCAACTGAACTCTGCTGAGAATAGTTTTTTCGTTAGTAATGGTTGTTTACAGATATATATACATTAAATTCCCATCTGTATCCTACCTTCCTAACTTTCCACCTACAACAATGGCTGCACCCATGTGTGAAGTATATTCGGACTTTTTTTAATTTTTCCCTAAAAAATAATTTATTTTCGAGAACGCTTTTAAAGACATTTTTTATTGGAAATAATGATTTCTATAATTAATTGTTCTAAAGTTTTATGCTTTATTTTTTATTTAAATCCGAAAAATCATAAAATCCCCCTTTAGTCAGTTTTTAACACTTTTGAATGACGAGAAGGAGGTGAGTAATCAAAATGAAATTTTATCTCAACAAATTTATAGGTACCTGGATCAAAATTTTGAAAGTTCAAAAATAAGGACCCCCTAACCCATATAGATAATAAAAAAATCGTATCAATACTACCTTAATAATAATATGAACACTATCATAATATAGATGAACCACGATATATCCACTATACCACTATAATATATTCGTATAATATAATCTGTAATATATCTGTATCCCTATATTAAACCTCCTTTTCTTTATCCTTTTTTTTATTTTTATTTTTATTTTACTACATTATATTATAGCACTTTTATCAAAATAGAGAAAAATGTATAATATGAAAGTTTCCATTATAAACTTGTAAAATAATTTGTAAATTTTTTACTGTCTTTTTTGAGGGGATTTTGGTGGTTAACTTTTCAAATTTAAATGAGATAACTATATTCAAAATTTTGGTACATAATTGGTGCATTTTTCAATACATTTTGGTGTTGTAATTTTTGATTTCCATCAACCGTTGACGAAATATCCTCTTTAAAGTTTAGGTAGCAGAAGAGTACTGGAATACTATTCAAATGCCGCGCGCCGTGCTGTGTCACTCTGCCTCACACAGTCAATGGTCCCACTTTAACCAATAAATCTTAAATTGTATATTAGTAAAATGTTTTGAACTTTTAATTATATTTATTTTGATCTACATTTTTCATAAATAATATAAATTTCAAAATATGTAATGTTTAAGTGATGTATAAAGCTACTCACAGGTTTTTTTTATGGAAATCTATCAACGCTATCAATCGAATAAAAATATGTCCCCTAAAACCAAATGTATTTTAGGCTCTGATTTATTGGTAAAATATCCCGAAATAAAATGAATCTATAGTATTTTCAAATCGTTTTTAACGCCCTAACATCTTTTGAAAAATCATTTCAGTTTAATTAACCCAATATATACTCTTTATAGTTATATAATAACTAAATATAATTAGTTATTATATTCCACAATAAACTAACGCTACAGAGTTTTCAAACTTACTGAACACTAGCGCCGACGCTGAATAAAAATAAGTGTTTTATATGGATTTCTGTATGCGATGTACCATGCGGTTTTACATGTACAACCGGATTTTTAAGTTCCTATTTCTAATGCTATATCATGCAGAATTCCTATTATAGTATAACATATTATCGTTGTTTGGGGCGAGGAGGTCTCTCGAATTTTTTTGTTTTATTGGTTATTCCGATTGTTTTAGTGTATTTTAACTACTAAAAAATAATTGACTTTAATGAAAAATAATTATTTTAACTTATAAGACAAGCGTTTTTCCCTGAAATTATTTTCTGGCTACGATACCGTTACCTATAACTAATATAAATCGAAACAATTTTAATTCTGTTCAAGAAATATAACTAATTATAATGATAATTATGACTTTTAATTAAAGTTTTTTTTTTATTATAGCTACAATAATTTGTGTATTTTTATCATGTGGTTTGATATTAGTTCGATTGTTAAATGCGTATATTCACTCTTAAAATACGCAACTACTTTTATATTACCCGTTCATATATGTTTTCAATAAACTCAAAAGCCTTTATACTGTAGGTATATATTATATGAATATATGGTATACATAAGTATTTTTTATTCAAATAACATTGAAGAATGTTTTTTCTCAAAGTTCAGAATTTAATAAATGCTCCTTTAAGGAGGTGTTTTTTTCCTGTTCGTATATATTTAATCTCACTTCTCAGGATCCTTCACATTAACTATAGCTATAACTACTTATATACAAATTTAAATAGAACAAAACAAAAAAGAAAACCTATTGGTTATTGACAGCGTATATTTATTATACACGTATTTCTTATATCTCTCCAATGTATTCCCCGAATTGTATATACATTATAAAATTCATTATACTATATATGTATTATTATCTAAGCATAACTATGTATATAAAGGGTGATTATTTTATTACAAACCGGCGATTATCTACGAAGATTTCTTATATATTTGATTTTGGCACTTCTTCAGATGGTCCTGTTTACTCTAGTTATAACAGTTAAAATTTTAGACTAAAGGACAGGAGTAAAAAAGGTTAATTTAATTTAAAGATTTTCATATCTGTTTTTAGTGTTTAGATAACATTTACTTTCTAATCTATGAAAAAATACATTAAATTATTGGAAACAAATAATAAATAAAATGACGAATTTTTTAAAAATGTTTGTACGTATACTTTACTTACATTAAATGTTAAAGAAGTCGGAAAATTAGTTTATATATATTTTTCTGTAGATAGTGTCGTATAATTTTACTCGAGTTCTTTAATTGGTATCTTATGGCTAATTTAACAGTCTAATACTACTAATATTTATGTACATTATTAGTTACGTAAATAACAACTATTCTTCAAACTACGTCTTATAGTTACAAATAATTTAGTTTACACATGTTGATTTTTGTTTCGTTTAGTTACAACAATAATAGATATTAAGAATGAATATTTTATTAGGCCCCTAAGAGATTTTTGAACGACGTTTTAATCAAATCGGCAGGGGATATTTATAGCTGATGGATGAAAAGTCGTTTTCGATGTAAACGCAGTTGGTGGCTGTAATATGCGTCATGCAGTGTAACATTGTACACATTATAAAAACCACTTTTTTTTCTTTTGGCATCTCTAAATTTAATAGATTTACGATTTACCACACCAGCATTATTAACTTCTGGGGTATATATGGATTTTGAAACAAAAATACAATATATCTAAACAAATTTTTCTTGCATCATTTTATGCAGTGATAATTTTACATTTTTTTCATCAGTTTGGTATGTAAATACCGTGTAGCTATTATAAATTACTTTAGGTTACCGTATAATATGCTAAAATGTTATTAGTGCTAAAGATTTAAAGAAGTGTTTATTGTTTTTAATTTGAAAAAATTAGAACCTAAATTCGAAAAAAAAAATGTATAAAATAGGTACATAGGTAATTTGCATTATATCCCTTAACCGCAGCAGTTTTATGTTTCAAATTTGATTTTTTCTATTAATTTTTAACGTAGTATTATGTCTGTTACATTTCTTCGCAAATTAATTCAAATATTTTCACTTTGAACTTTCATTTTATAGTATTTTATTTTCAAATAATATTATTTATGCTATATTTCGACTATATAATATTATATTTTACTTTTCGTTTCATCCTTTAATCGTATATGACATAATCACGCATTTTTTTAATAGCATATTAGTTATAGTTAATATATTATGGTGGTGTGCTTTTGAAATAAAGTCACGTAGGATAATATGACACAGGAACAAAAGTAGGTTTAAAACAACTGTATAAATATAAAAGATTATCACCTTCAAACCTGCTTATCTTATTAGTAAATAAACAATATTATACTGCTACATTTTAAATCAATTGTATATTCTTAGATATTAGTCTTACTATGTGTGTGTTTTTTGTTGAATTTCCCCAGAAATTAGAGACTATTGCACTAATATATCCATCACTTACCTTTTTCTCATTACTTTTGGAAATTTTTAGTGGCTCACTCTGGACCAAATGAGTTCAAATTCAGTAATTAGAGTTGGGGTATAAGCTGATCGAAACAACAAAAGTTGGATTGAATTTCAATACGAATTATACGTTTTCTTTAGTGAAAAAGTAGAGTTTAACGGAGTTTATTTTTGTAATAAGCGTGCTTTAAAATGAAACGTTGACAAAAATTGTAAATATACACCCCCTTCCAAAAAAAAGTCGTAAATACACATCCTTAGTATTACAATAATTATGTATAAATCGCTCGTAATTTACTGACTTTTTGAAATTTTATTTTAGAATTAATATCAAACTTTGAACAGTTGGAAATTTACGGAAAAAATAACCGCCGGTTAGTGCTACCATAAACATTATATTACAAGACATTTCAAGAATAGCTCTTAAGTTACAATAAATATAGTAAAATATCGTCGTTCCAGAACTAATACAAATTCCATATCTCCAAACTGAGTTATTAAATCAAAATACATAGAAAAAAAACAAATAAACCCAGAAGATAAATCATGAAAATTACTTTAAATAAATATTGGTATTAACATTTCGGATTTCCGTCAATCCGTTGACAAGATATTTCGTTTTTAAATTTAGATAGGGAGAGACCAAATATCCTTCATAACAGAATCCTTCCATTTTGTTCTAGGCTGCCTATAGGTCTTTTACCTTTCATTCCCGCTACTAGTACTTGTTTAATAATTTGTCCTCCATACATGTTCTAACCATTCAAATCTGTTACTTCTCGTATATGAGAGAATAGTTTATCTTCCATAGAGCTCTTATAGTACATTATTATGCCTTCTTTCATATTGTTTCATTTCTCTGTTGTACCTATAGAAGAGAACCATATATTTTTCTTAGGATTTTTCTCTCAAAGGTAATTAGACTGGTGGTTACTCTTGGTATTTTACCAAGTTTCATACTCATATGTTAATATCGGCCTTATGCCCTTAGGTAACAGGCGTAAAGGGTTTTCTTTGATTCGTATGATAGATTTTTTGAGCTAAATAAAAAAGATTTACTAGACCGTAGTAGTACTTATTATTAGCGCTTGTTTATCTATTTTTTATATCTTCATGTATACTGTTTGTACTATTTATGTTTACACATAATATATATAAATGTATATATATTTTATGTTCATACTTTTGACTTCCGTGAAATTTATTAAGTTTCCGACTTGTGCAATAACAGGATTAATAGTTCGGTACCATGAAACTTGCTCAAAGCGAGTCAATTGGAGTAGGTGTAACAGAAAACGACTAATATACGAGTAGGTATATATTGAAGCTGAAAATATCGTAAAAATTATCCATAAAATAATCTGTATACGTGGGATTCGAAAAAATAGATTTTATTTCTTGAAAAAAAAACATTTTAATATTTTGTACCTACTAGCTACTTGTTTCTTGAATTGATGATTTTCATACGGAATCAATAGCCAGTATACGAGTATGGATATATTATGTATATTGTATATACTATATATGTATACAGAGTGTCCCACGAAGATTCGACAAAAGCAATGACTTATCTTCTATTTATTTATTTGTTTGTAATAATTACTAAAGCTTTGCGTTGTGGTTACTCTATTTTATGTTTTAAAATAAAAATTATAAAATTGTTTAAAAAAAAAGTCTAAGATAGGCATTTTATAAATGTACCTATAAATATTTTTAAACAGAATTTAGGTGGTACAAATATTTACTAATGATGAATTGTTAAGTTTCTAGAATTTTTTTAAGCTTACACAAATTATCAA
The DNA here is from genome assembly GCA_902439185.1 of Cinara cedri. Taxonomy (NCBI): domain Eukaryota; kingdom Metazoa; phylum Arthropoda; class Insecta; order Hemiptera; family Aphididae; genus Cinara; species Cinara cedri. The sequence continues at coordinate 1,345,356 of CABPRJ010001897.1, forward strand.
TACTTTTTTTCGTGGAAAAATTTTTGGATCGATTAATATTATTTTTGAAGTTTAAGATAATTTAAATTGTTTTCTTTGCCATTACTGAATAACATGAATCAATTATTCATCAATTTATCTATAAAAAATCACCGTGTTAATGATTTTTGTACATTTCAAAAAATTAAAGAAATCTAGAGATTTATAATTAGTAAATACTTGGTAAATCCGTATATATAATATATAATATATACACGGGGCGAAATTTTGAAAATATTTTAAATACAAAATTGACAACGATCGAGAAAAACCAAAATCAGAAATGTATTCACTCAAAATCCTTGCTGATCACCTGTTCGTGATAAACGAATCGCCCTGTATTATATATGCAGTAGTATATTATACATTATGCATATAGGTACACGATAATGATGACATCGTGGTGGTTTATATCGTTTATAACGATTTTTACTAGATATATTTTACTAGAGATAAAAATAAAATTAGACAAGCCCAAAAACTAATATCACGTAAGGGTATTATTTAAGTACTTGGACAATATTCCGAGTACGGCAATCAAATATTTTAGTTCTCATACAGCCATTATATATGTAAATTATATAGCAGTATTACTATATTACTATATATAACCATATGCAGTATTTAGTTTATAGATATTATTAAACTATATTATGTATGTAGAACATGCTTTCAGTGATGATCAAATTTTATTCATGTGACCTATATTTTATACTTATTTTTACGTTAAAATGTATAGGTATTTGTATCGTTTTTATAAATTACAATTTAATATGTATACATAGGCTGGGGCATATTAACGAAAAGGGATATGGGGAATAGACATCCCCCCAATAAACATTTTCGTATACACCTATGTATAAAAAATATCGTAAAAACTAGGCATTTAGCGTAAGTACTATTTTCCGATTTAAACGGATAAATTTTTTTTTACTCCATAAAAATGATCACAAATTTAAAACCGAATAAACATTGGCAATTTTAATTTGTAATTTACAAATTAATACAATTATTTTCAATTGAAGTTTTTTAAAACAGATTTAACCGAACTTCGTTCAGAATAGTTTTACAATTTACGAATTGAAATTTGACAAATTTGTTTACAGTTAATAACATGTTTTAAAATATATAATTTTTTTTTCAACCGTAGTTGCACAGAACCCATCTCATAATCGGATTAAAAATCCCAGCTCCAACATTATGATTCTAATCGGAGTTGTATACACAGGACAAACCGTGATATTATTAAAATTTACTTTTAAATTTCTCATTTTGGTATCAAACAATCTTTAGAATAGCTTCTTTATTAAATTTTTGTTTTATAACGTCCATATATAATAATTATAATAATATCATCTATTTATATAAAACGGTTTTAATGAAATACTAAAACTATACATATAGGTACTATAGTTCACTTCACCCTTCTGTCTCGTTTAAAGAAATATATACTCGTATAATTACAATCTTAGTCTTTATAAAACTTAATAACATAACATACAAAAGCTAAAGGATTCTATTTTTATTTTATTCGTTTATTCATTTGTTTCAATTGTGATGACGTTTTCTTTTTTCCGTAATCTCTGTAATGAAATATCACAACGTTTTCAATTGCAATTTCTATCTAGATATTATTGTTTTTATTTTTAATATTACATTGTGGCATTCTACCTAAATACATCTAGTGTCCTACAGTATTATCCGTAGGCTAATAATAAAATATTCAATTTTTTTTTTTCAATCGGTTTTTGTGAAAGAGGACGCATATGTATTATGTAGAGGAAAATAAAATTTGTATTTTCATCCCCTAAATTATTGAAAAAAATAACTTTTTATTTTATCACTTTTCAAAATTTTCAAAATAACTATTTTGTTAAACATATTATTCTTACAATTTTAATATAATATACAATCATATACGATCAATAGTTTCTTAGTAACAGCAGTTTTATTTTCTAAAAAATTTGCGTGAAAACAATTTATTTTGAATAGAATAATACATTACGCGATAAGGTATTATAATCAGTACGGTAATTATTTATCTTCAATTAAATATTAATTGTTTTACCCCAATTTTCTGTACATATATATAGCCGTCATAACTAAGAAACTATAAATTGGATATGAATGTATCATAATACATACACATTTTTAGAATAATATATTTTACAAATTGACCATTTTGTAAATTTTAAAAACTGAAAAAGTAAATTTTTTTTTCTCAGTGATTAAGAGATGAAAACCAAAATTGTATTTTTCTCTACATATGTGTGCCACTCCCGATTAAAAAAATAAATGAAAATGAATTATTAGCCGATGGATAACACTGTACAACACCCTGTATAAGTTTTATTGTTATCTTATATCAAATAAAATATTTATAAAATACCTACATAAAATATGGGAAACTCGTGCATCAGTTTACTCTTTGATGAAGGCTTCCCGGAGAAATATTTTTCGTGGTTGGGAGGAGGGGGTCAGAAAATAATTTGTCTCTACTATAGATTTTTTTTGTAAGCTCATGGAATAAGAATTTTAAATTTCAAATTATGTAGGATTTACGATATACTCAAAGAAAATAAACATAAAAAAAAATTTTGTATTTAAAATTTAAATTATAAATCTGTGTCCGGTGATTTAAATAATTAAGTAATAACGTATGTATATCATCTTAAGCGAGGGGGGCACGACCTATCCACCATGGGCGTCTTTGTTTTTAATATTGTACTGGGTGCGTGGATTTATACTTGCCTATAATATTATAGGCTCAAACAAAATGTTCACGAGTATTTAAAAAGTATCCATATAAATATTTTATGCAAACAATTTCATTTCGGACCTGTTCTCGATTTCCCGTTATTCTTAATAAGCATTATTAAGAATACCGTTTTGGTCCGTTTTATTTTTCTCATCAAGTGTACTTGTTTATATATGGTATTCTGCAGTGAATTCTATTTCGAGTCGGATAATTTGACATCGTTTAATCTCTCGGCGGTATTAAATAACTTAATTTCATTTTTCTTCTTCTGTTGAGTGTTATAACTCATGTGACTTTTTCTACGGTGCTTTTTTCTATTTTTTTTTTTTTTTCATTATTATTTATATGCTCACCTTTATATTTAATGTACACCAGTGAGTTTACGTATAAGTAATTATATATAACTAATTTGAACTAGACGGTTTTTCAAATTCTTCCCACTACACGACTATTATTTTATTCTCTATTATTAAAATCCAGAAGAAGGCGTTACGAGAATATTATTTAATCTGCAATTGTGCTACTTATCGAACACTACGACACATGCGTATACTTTTGGAATGTTGATGAAATAAAATTCTACTCAAAATGATAATAATAAAATGTACGCAGTATATTCTGAGAAAAAAGAAATAATACTATAATATATTGAATACTGTTTTCTACAGTTGTCCTGTCCATACTACCGCGAATATAATACCCATTAAATCATAAAAGAGCACGCAGTATGATGCCGAAAATATTGAAAATTGCGCGACATGTGATTTTAGAGTGATATTTACTATAATACTATAATATATTTGTATATATTAAGTTTTTAATGTAATATCTTTATTATAATACTAACAACGTTTGACTCGATAAATTTTTGAGTGAATATTATTGCTTCTTATACCTTAGCTTTTCCATTTTGCCCCACGTTCTCATATTCTCTAAATCAATATGATGACGATACAACGCAATAATATACTTTATCAACAGTATTGTATAGAAGAGATCCTACCGTATTCTACGGATTTTATATCTCTGTTAATATACAATTAATCAAAATTTTTTTTTTCAATATGATTTTCTATTAGGTCATTAGAAGATTATTCATTTAGAGAAAAATAAACATTTTTTAGTTCAATTTTCGAAAATTTTAATTTATAATGGTAATTATTCTAAAAATATTTTAAATACTTTTTGAGTGATTAGGGGGTGAAAAAAAATTGAATTTTCCTCGTATATGTGTCCTCCTGAGTTCCGAAAAAAAAATGATAGCTCTGTACTAAAAGGAGAATGGAAAAACGTCCCAAGAAAAGTTTTGGGAAAACAAATCTATTGTTATATTAAAATAATTCTAATTTCTATAATAATAATTCTAACTGCAGTTAATTTATAATTAAAATACATAATATAATTTATTACATTTGTATTATTAGTAGTACCTACATATAAGTATTGTTTATAAAAAAAAAAAAAATAGTATTATTTACTATTTTTATAATTTTAATTTAATATCTTTAATATTAAATGTTTTTTGTTTGATTTGGTTAATTTGTATATTTTTATATCTATTCATTTGCTTGGCTTTTACTATTTTATTTTATATTTTTATTGATTTTTTTATTACTATATATAATCTTATTTAATTGTCATTTTTAATATTTACTAACACTTACTTATGCATTTTTCTTGTAAATTACCGTTAGATATGGAAATAAAATAAAATAAAAATAAAAACCTTAGACAAGACTAGATCACCATGTCAATCCATTGGTCATCCAATTATTAGACAACTAATACATTAGAAGTCTTAAGCGTCAAAAACCATACAACTTAGTTTAAGAATTTAAATTAAGGATAGGAGCAACTTCAATAAAAGTGTAACTTCATGAAAGTGTAAAATATATATATAGTAGGTATGTAAGATATATTTTGTTAAACATATTTATAAAGACCTTCAAGTCGTTTAAATAATAAAGTCCCTGCAAGGCATTTAAAAAATATAAATAAAAAAAAAAATATTATAGCTATAGCTTTTAAAAATTCTTAACTACCTATTTTTTTTTCTCCAATATGTTTGCTTCAACACGTATGTCCTTTTTTATCGATTACTCATCTAATTCGTTTAAAGCTAATTTTACGTGATCTGCAGCTATTTCATACCTTATTTTAGTAATAAGTTTCCAAATCGTTGGATGAATGGATGGGTTTATCCAATCAAATGTGAAAACCTTAAATTCCAACTTTCACATGCATTATTTGTTTTATGAGTTCTAGGTTATATAAGAGCAAATAGTGGAGGGGTTTGATGATATTCAAGTGTAATACTATTTTGAAATAGTCTACCTGAATGAAATTTACCATTAACGCATGTATGATCAATATATAAAAGTAAATCTTCCGCTTCAACCTGTACAATATTTTTAAGTATTTCATACAATCTTCAACAAATTCTGTTGGGAGAAATGCTAGTCCGATCATACAACAAAACGCATTGAACTCGTCGTCATTACGATACAAAATGTCGAGACTTAGCTCTTGAATTTTTCTATAAGTGCTTTGAGCAAAATATCAAAAACAACCAATATGAATATTATAAACATACATATATATATTAAATAAATAATAATAATAATATATATAAACATAAAACTAATATTTAAATATAAAATAATAATATGTTAACCTAAAAATTTTTTTTGCAGCTTTGATCACAGCTATTTCAAAGTCATTATTTAAAAACGTTGGGTCGGGATATAAATCGCTTTACAAATGTTCAAAATTATAGGAAAACATACTTTCGTAAGACGATTTTGTTTTATTATGTATTAAAATATATTAAGATGAAAACATATATGAAACATATATATACTACTGTTTTCTATTATTATGATAGAAAGCTGTATACATGATTTTGGAGCTAGTTTAAAATTGGCATCTAATGATCAAGTATTGGTATCTACAAACTAGTAGTTTTACTTACTAGTATTTAGTTATAAATTGTAATTCGTTATTTGTACCAAAAACTAAAATTCTTTCTTCTGCATCAATGCCATTATCGTGGAATAATAAATTTTCATTTTGAAACAAAGCCAATTTACCTTTATTAATAAAAATTAAACATGTAACTAAAATGGTGCTGACATTGGAGACGCGTGTGCCACTGTTTTTTAGACAGGAAGTTGGGAAGTAGAATAAAGCAGTAAAAACATTTTCGCATTAAAAAATATCAAATAACTAAATACTATCGAAAATTGAAGTACTATAGTGAATTACATTAATCTTTTATAAAATTTCAATCTTACAACATGTAACCTATATTTTCACGGTTATAACGAAATTATTATAAAAAAGAAATAATAATAATAATAATAATGATAAAAAAAAATAATAATAACAATAATATACAAATGCTGCAGGGATGATAGCCTAACTCAACAGGACACCAATCAAATATAGGTATAGAGCTATTGTATTGCATCTTATATATTACCCATATATTGTTTACTTTAAATTATTATCTTCCAATGTATATATAATATAATAATAAAAAACTTAATTTTCATAGTTAATAAAAAAAAAAAGTTCACTGTCCTTCCTTGAAAGGAATAATTATTAAAATACATTGTTATATTTAATTGAATGTTGTATTTCATTTGAAATTATCGTTGTTAAAATAATAATAATACAAAAATCTGGTATTGCTGATAGGTGCGCTACTATTATAGGTGGGAGGTTGTAAAGGTAGGATACATAAAGCTATTTAATTTATATCTGTATGCAAAGACAATCCATTGCTGATAAAAAACGATTTGGAGCGAAGTTCAGTAAAACATATTTTGAAATGTCGTAATATTTACGATTTTTATAAACATTTGATCTTAAAACGCGTATGGAAGATAAACGAATGCATGAAACTCAAATTTTTTATTCAAAAAATATGATATTCTTGAAATTCGGAGAACGATTTCTGATAGAAAAATATAATCTAATATAATATAATATCTTAACAGTTTTAAAAAATGAAATCATGGCAATCGTGTAATTTAAAAAAAATCGTATTGTTTGTCTTTTTTGATTTTTTCCAATTATTATGAACACTCCTTGGAAAATCAAAAAATATCCAATTGTTCAATGCACTAACTAACTAGACAAAATTTCTTTTCAAAAAAGATGCTACATTCCATACATCAAAGCAAGAATTCTTTTCGAAAAGTTATTTGCAGACAGGAAAAAAAAATACACACATTATTGTAAAACCAATTGATCCCTCGCTACGTTTTGAATCTAAAAAAAAAAACACAAATTATAGTAAAACAATAGATCCCTCAGCTACACTTGGAATCTAAATTATAGATACTTTATTTTTGATTAATTAAATATGTTTAGTAATTTATTATTATATATTTATTATTAATAATATAAAAAAACTTATAAACACGCATAAACCTATATGTTTAGGTATGAAACACGTGGTCATAATAAAAATGTTCACGTATTTTCATCAACTATTAATAAAACTATATTTATGTAATAATAATAAAAAAAAAAAATCATATTCTCAAAAATAATCACACGTTCCTGTATAGGTAATCAGTGGAATGTGTTCAATTAATTGAGAGAAAAAATAATAATTACAAGGCAGGAACTCAGTCAGGCGACACCCCAATAAGATTATAAGTGTATAAGAACACTATGCTTTTTCTTGTAAATATAAAAATCGATAGACGATAACTCAATAAATTATTTATAATCACGTTAATGAACGCGGTGATGGGAGTGCACAAACAACACCTTTTCAAAAAAACTGAACTATGAATGCTACTAAATTATTACTAATATTGTTTTTGCATTCAACTATTTTTTTGTAATTTTTTTTATTTTTGAATATAACATTCTCGTGTTCTGAGAATATTCTCCACTTACATTGCCAAAAACAATACATGCTTTGTCGCGTTCAGAACCAAACAAATAGTATGCATTTTTGTACGACGTTTATTTAAAGATTTTCTTAAGGAGGAGGATTTTGAAATTGTATATAATTTCAGCCCCCTCCTTGAATTTCAATCAGGTATAACTACAACTGGCGTAACGCAAGTGATTTAAAATATTTAACTACCCAGGTTACAAACTATTGTAATAATAATTAAAATACTGTGCACCCCCTGGTAATTTATCCTAGTGGCATCTATAAGATCACGTTTAATAATCGGAAACAGTATTTGAAAATAAATACAAAAATTAAGCCAATCATGAAAAACTGAGATAAGTTTAATATGTAGGTATACATTATGCATTTACCAATCGTAGAGAAATTAAATAGTAATAAATGGTTTTTTTCCAGTGCACTTTTTCTCACAGGTTCATTAAAATAAACGTTTAACATTAAAAAACACACGTTCCCCGTTTTGTTTCGTCCATTTTTTTTATGCGTACATATTATCACCTTTATTTATCAACAAACTATATACGGCAGCAAATTTTGTGGGAGGTATGCAATAGGTAACAAAATATTGTATATTGTATAATTTTACTTTAGATTCAATAGAACAGCGCGTGAACACATTTGATTATGTAAAAATCCAATTCTCTTTTTATTTATTTTTGTATGAATAATTTTTCGTACGGAATATACTCAATCACCGATGTAACGAATTATCATAATTTAAACGAGTAACTTTTCCATTTTTTATATACGTTATTTATTGCTGATATTTCTCGCGTGTTTCAGCGAAACAGAATACAGAACAGCGAAATAGAAATAAATTCTAATACGTATCTAGATATTGTATCTACACAAATTATATTCATCGTTAAAAATTGCGAGGCTCGTTAATGATATTAATCGATATAGCTGTACCGTATACATAACTTCTTGAACTTCTCAAAACGTATAGAAAATTGAAGTTTAAATCACAGATTCATATATTGTGAAGTATACTCATCTAATACTAAGCATCATTGTTGTTAGATTACTGTTGGATTAGTTTAGGATACATAATATTATTATATACAGGGTGATTGTTCAATCAGTGATTTTTTACCATGAACCAGCAATTATCTCAAAGGATTTTAAGTGAATTTGATTTCTGTTATTTTTAATCATTATGGAATCATTGAAAGTTTATTTTAAATCCACTTTTAGGTTTTCACCCTACTCCAAATACCTTAAATAAGTACATACTTTTGATTTTCAAATAGGAACCCCCTTCATTTAAATATATTTAAATAGAGAATATTTTTCTAGGCATTTTAATATGCATAACACTAATATCAGATTTACTGTTATAACTCATAAACATAAACTAGGGTAAAAACTAAAAGTGGTTTTAAAATAAAGTTTAAATGATTCCATAATAATTAGAAAAAACAGAAATAAAATTCACTTAAAATCATTTTAGATAATTACCGAATTTTCTCAGATGATAACTCATGAACCAGTGTTCATGATAAAAAAAAATCGCCTTATATAACAATGTGTAAATTATTTATTATTATGATTAGTTATAATTTATGTGTGTTGATATGTATATATTATTATTTCTGATTGTGTAGAAGTATAAGTGAATAATATATTTTAAAGTTATTGATGAATACCAATATACCATACAGGTATTTAAATAATTTTAAAATGATAACAAAGAACAAATCTTCGATTTTTATTGTAATCTTCTATATTATTTATATTTAATATATTTCGTATATTTTCATATTATTTTAATTTCAATAATGTATATACTATGTGTATACGTATACGTATTTATAAAAAAATATATATTTATTATTCTCGTTACTTTTGATAGTTTAGTTAATTTTTAGATTCTGAGTATAGCAAACGATGAATGTACTGTGTTATTATATAAATAATTTTACTGTGATGTGTACAATTTATTCATTTATATTTCTCTTCTGCCCGTAAACAACTTTTCTAGTAGAAATCTTGCTCTGGTCATAAAATTTAGTGATGGTTTATGGCATTAATCTTTTTCTAGTTAAATAAGTAATTTTTTTAATTTCATTATAGTTTTCTAAATAATGAAGAAATAGGGAATATCTACGCAATAACGGTTTCCATTATTTTTGATTTCGTGTTTTTATAATTTAATGAGAAGAAATCTTAAGGACTGGACATTTTCACCGAATACATAATAATATTATTATTAATATAATTAAACCTTTCAAGACATGGTATAATATTTAAAATATTCTGACCTTTTTTGATTTATTTACAAACATTTTAAATTTACGGGGTTTTTTTTAGTTTTCATTTGGTTTTATAACTGCTTAAATAATAATATTATTAAATGTATTATAGCAAAGAATCTTTTAATTTGGAGAAAAACAAACGCATAATTATACCGATTCTCGAAGTTCAAATATCAAAGCATTCGTTCTCGAGTGGCTTTTAAACTTATTATTACACTTATATAAAGTGCGTATCTATGTAACATCGTTTATATTAAATAAGTATTAGGTAACAAATAGTATTAAAAAATTAAAAATTGAATAGGTGTTATTATTATTATTAATAAAAGTTAATTTATAATTTATAAATACATATTTAAAATGGTAATAATTATAACTGTCGATGAGGACGATTTGTTGGTACGTATTAATTAATATTTCTAAATTTATTTACTCTACTCGATTTTTGTCGACTTAAATTTTAAAATTATTCTTACGAAATGCGTACCTACTGTGTTCTTTCACATCATTAGCTTAAAATGTTAACAAACAATATAATACTTGTTTATTAAACAAAACAAGATCTTTCTTACTCAGAATATAATTAATTCACTTAGATATAGTTATATGAACTAAGTTATAATAACACTAAATGTGCCTAATTAAGCACGAAATACCTTTAAGATTGAATATAAATGAATATTATTGTTTCGGTGTGAAAAAAAAAATTAAAATAAGTCGACATAATAATATTGTAACTTAAAATCAGATTTAATTAATATGATAACTTTTTTTTAGCATAATTGGATTAATTAACACTCTTCATATTGTTTAATTTAAGATTTTAGTTTTTTTTTTTGCAAATTTCAATGTTTTATACATAATATAATATGTACAATATTATTTAATGTTGTGTTTAGAAATATTATATAATGTCATGATATAATTTCAAATATCGACATTATAATAATAAACTTTTTTATCAATTGACAATAGTTTGTATAGCATCTAATGTTTAGAAAGTAACACCACCGATTGGTAGTTCACGACCACATCATTTGAAATCGTTATCAATAATAATAAAGATTAAAAATAATGAAATAAAAAAACCAAAAATACTTGAACATTGCAAATAGCTTATTATAACGTGTACAAAATGCCAGTTTATATTGAAATTTGCATCACCAAAATTTCAAGTCTATAAAGTGAGTTTTTGCCGAATTACAAACAAAAAATCTAAATCGAAAATAACACAAACTGTTATTGCTTAAACATTCCCGGTTTTCCAACGTATCCCCGCGATAATTTTTTTCCTATTGTTTAGAAAACTTGGAGGAAAATCACAAAATTATGATTATAGTAAGATTTCTAGTAGAAAACTAATGCACGGACTTAGACAGAAAAAAAAAACAAAACCAAATGCAGTACGCCATGCTGGGAATCTAAAAAAAAAATAGAAATCAAAATTTAGGGTGTTGGGAAGCACTATACGTTTTTAACTAACGGATTTTTTTTTTGCGGAATCCTATTTTTCCAAGTCGCGGAGTGGGCCTTTCCGAAGATCTAAGTTTTGCACACATTTCTCATCGGATTTTTGCTAGTGCGATTTGTGCGCTATCGAAATCTGGTCATCAATAATGGATAACGTGATAATTATGGAGTTTAATATGGCATAAATATTTATTTAATAAAAACGAACGGATGTTATAATAATAATGTAGTGATGTTGTCACGAATTACGTTATGTTGTTACGAACGTGTGTAGATAATAAATATTATATTTTATAATGCGTGTGCGTTCGTTTTTTCAGGCGAGAATGAAAAATCGACGGGGGGTGGGGTAAAAACGGGGGTTTAAATATAGTTGACGTAAGTAGGTGGCGCGCGACTTGAATCCCGAAGAATCCCGCAATTGTTTATAGTCCCGTGCGCTGGAGAGTTTCGCGGCTTTCGAAACGTTGCCACTACCGGACGAATATTTAACCCCGGCGGCTGATCATACATTTTCTGGTCGCACACCAATGCGGTTGTATATTAAATACATTTTTCCACAAGGTTAGTACAGTGTATTACCTATTATATTTATATTTACATTTATTTATTATATATACATTTTTTTAATCGTAGTCTCTTAATTTCAATTCGTATATTTTTCTCCGTTTAACGACGACCGGCGTTGCACCTTATTGTTACATTTGTATTATACACAGTATGTATTTATGACATTATTCATTTTCGTGGAAAAAACAAACATTAGTAAAACAATTTATTACGACGACGGTATAATAATATAACATTATTATCAGATCGATTTAACGTTATCGATGTTATCGACAAATTAAACCCGATTGACAATTCTGCGGTACATCTTTCAAATCGGGAATCGAACAGAGGCGATAAAGTTCATATTACATAATATCTACATCCATAATATTATCAGTTAACGATTTTTAAACGTAAATTTCGTAAATTTTAAATGTCTCAAATTTACGTTCTACACCTGTGGTAGCCCCGTACAAGTGTCATTTTTCTCAAGTATCTAGCCATATATGCACATCATAATCTGTATTAATTAACGCTTTACTTCCGTGAAGTTCCAGTTCGAATCCTATAACGATAGATTAAACTATGACGTGTTTTTATTTTTCTCGGTAAACAAACATTTACATATATATACTGTATCAGACCTAGATTTTTCACTCGGAGGTCCCCACTTATAATTTCAAACATTTTTTTCATTACTCTCGACAATTTCGCGAACAATTTAAAAACAAAAAAAAGGAACCCCTACAGCGAATGCTGACAATATAACAAATAAATTTACTCGTCTATTTGTATTGTTTAACATTTTGTCGCACCTATAGTATAGGTACACTTTAACAAAATAAACTTGCACAAACGTGAGGTATAAAAAAAATATTTGACATTTATTTAATTTTGAACATATACGCATATAAACACGACTAACCGCACGATTTCGAGTAGTTATGTATGTTTTTTCAACCGTTGAAGTGGACCCATTTTACAAACGGATACACAAATATAATAGTGCTTCCATAGAAAAATAAAAACTTCCAGAAAACCCGTATTCCGTATTTCGGGAATAGGTGAAAAACCTACATTATTTTTTCTGAATGATCTAATTAGTTTATACTGTGAATTATTTTTCATTTTTCAACAGAAATTATATTTTTCATATTTGATATTCAAATAAGTAAAAATAAGTAATATAATAAATTATAATTATATAAAAGAGTAAAAGAGTATAATAATAAATTATTGTTTCAAAGAGTATAATATTCACTATTCACTATTCACTATAGTTACATAATATATGTTACAAACAATATCTATATCAGTATCATATATATTAGATACAATAATATTGTATCTTATTATATCGCGATACAGCTTTCGTGCATGGTGTATTGCGATACTGAAATCAATGTATCTATTTATAGTATCGATTATATGTTCATACACATTTTGAAGTATTTTTCTAGCCCTACGGTATTTCCTCCTCTAGATTTTCGAAAAATATACTAAAAACTTAAATTGGGAATAATGGATATTGTTGGTGATTTTGAAAAATGTATTTAATTAATCGAAAAATTTAATTTAAATTTAATGCTCAACAATTTTCGTTATGCGTACACTGTTAATACTTTTTAGTAATTAGTAGATTATGTTTCATTATTATACAGGTTGTTTTATGATTTTTCCGATAGCTTTAAAAGTTAAAAAAAAAAATTGTTTACATTTTACTTGTCAAAGAAAAAAATCAGACAGGAACTTTGCATGACGTCCAAATGTATTAGAATCGACATACCAATTATTTATAATTTCTACCTTCGTAAATGCGTTAAAATTTTTTTTTTAATAAAAACCTAAAGTTTAGGTATTTAAACAGATTATCCATTCGAAACAATCCGATTTCGTAATACAATTTTTACAAAGGATAAGAAATCATTAATTTAAAAAAAACAATGAAGATGTATTCGTTTCTTATCAACTTTTAGATTATTGATGTCAATATATCTACTCTTTTAGTATAAACATTTAGACGATTACATTATTAACTAAAAAAATTAACACGTACTTACCTATAAGTATATCGTGATATTGTTTAATTGAATAATTTAAAATACCTACCGTACTGATTTCTATAAGATTTAAATGGCTTTTTTTTCCCCAATATTTTAACTAGTATAACTATTCATCGAATTGCAATAATAGCACTTTTTCTGAAACGAAATCTGATTGAGGTGGTACATTAGAGAGGTCATTTTTTTATTTTCCCAGGAGTTTTCAAATAAATAAAAAAAAAATGGTAAAAAAAAACATTGGTAAAAATCGGGAAAAAAGTTACAATATTAAACAAATATTATTAAATAAAATGTTTAACGCATATTTAATTATTTTACCAAAATATGTCATATATATTGTTGATAAAGCAACACTATTAATCGAACTCCACTCACAATCGTTATTTTGTTATCAATGGTTATACTTATTGTTTATAGATAAACATTAAATTCTCGTCTATACCTACCCAACTCCTCACTTCTAACAGTGGCTGCGCTTGTCACTATTATCCTAGCACAGCTTTTTAAAGTTTATTTTCTGTTTCATATTACAATATACGTTATAATTTTACTTCTGCAATTTTTACCATTGACAGTGTCTATTTAATATGGTTTTATCATTTTTATCGAAACTTTGAAAAAATAAAACACTATAAACTTTGCTTACGCTAACATGACACACAGATGGACGTCCATTAAGAAGTAGAAAATATCGAGTCTATCTTTTTTTTGTACCTTTATTAATTTTACATTAGTTAACAATTTAACCAAAAAAAAAAAAATCAATATAATCAATCAAAAAATACAATAAAATATCCATTGTTATACCCTATAGAATTTTGAAGATAGAATCTGTATAGTGTAAATTGTATATAAAAAAAGATGGACATAATTTAAACGATGGGTGTGCCACTGTTTTTGGTGAGAAGTTAGAAAGGTAGGATATAAAGGGGAATTGAATGTGTATCTGCATGCAACGATTAATCTTTGCTGACAAAAAACGATTCTGAGCGGAATTCAGGTTTAGGCACATGTTTTTAAAAGCCGTTATATTTACAATTTTCGTTTAATTTTAATTTTAAATTCTACATTAGACTTTTTTTTACCCCAAAGTACGACTTATCAAAGACCTCTTGTTAAATTTTCGCTATTATCGTCACAGGATACTTCTTGAATGTTGTGAAAAATATAAGTATTGAAAAATATCGGCTTTAACTACACTTGAAAATTCCAAAAGTCAGAATTTGAATATAAGCAAAATTTAACCGAAAAAATGGGGTAAGCACGCTTAATGAATGACGCTGTACATTTTTTAATAATAATGTCAATTATGCTAACAGCGTGATAAATATAGGTTAGTTTTTTTGACCCATAATATTATTTAATAAGTACATGTAGCTGTTTATGACCGATTTTGTAGAAATATACGAAATTCGTTAAAGATACAAAAATATTAATAGAAACATTTTTATTTAAAAAAAAATAATAATAATAATTCTTTACAAAGCGATTATCTAGTGAAAATTTTGAGTAAATTAAATTAAATTTTCAGACATTAGAATCGTTTACGTTATTATCAGTTTTTAAAAACTTTGAAAAATAATCTCTTATTTCGCATACCATTAATCATTTTTTATTTTAATATAACAATTCATGTTTTTAAAACAGATTCGAAAAAAAAATATTCGTCTAAACAGTCCGATAACAAATTTTGATTCCGTGTCTCAAAAATAATTAGAATTTTTTGAACTCAAAAAAAAGAGATATACAAATTTTGTGATATAGTTTTTATTTCAGACCACTGTACGTCGACCAGTTGTTCCTTAGCGTTAACGTTATTCGCCTAACCTATCGAGCTATCTTTCATTGAACATTTGAAAATCAAAGTTATTTTGCAGGTAGATATATATATATAGTTAAATATAATGCATACGGTTAATTAATGTTATATCAGTGTCAACTGAGATAAAACACTTGATTTCCGACGATATTTTTAAAATTGCTTAAACTTTTTTAAATCACTATTTGCAGATATTTCAGAGGAGTTGTAGCCTCCCCATAAATACACTCGTGTAATGCCGTATTCAGGGGACACAGAGTCACGTGCTCCACAAAATTCGTTTTTATTAGTTATATAGGTTATTTTGTTATATTTTATTATTCTCAAAATAATCGGTAATAACGAAAATGATTCTTTTTACGATGTGTGCCTCTGATATCCGTATTCCTTCACATCATGATCAACATAACGTTAGACAGTCATTATCTCAAAAAGTATTAACATTTTTGTGATTTTTTTTTTTTTTAGTTTAAGAAACAAGCAGTTTTACATTACGTTACTTACCGTTCATTTTTATCACCTTTATTTTTGAGGGTGAAACTACAATACTCACATATCCAAAAATAATTGAAGTTTTAGTTTAAATACATTTTTATGAAGAAAATTAGAATATGATCTCATATTATTCCATAGTAATTCAATTGTTAAAGAAAACTGACAGAATAATATTCAATCGAAATATAACTGGACTAATCTTATTAGTTATTAATAAGATTATAAATATTATAAAATAATGTTTGCTGACTGGGTTATTTTATGATAATTTGATATACGTATATTATGCATATTTTACTCTTATTACGTTACGTGCGATGAATAATATTATAAAATTAATTGTTTTTATAGTTAACTTAACCTATCATGGATGAGAGACATGTATTACTTTTTAAATTTAACAGCCCTTCCCCTTATCCAATAACACAAACGTTGATGACAATCCGATTAAATCAGTGATTCTAGACGTGGGTACTACCGTTCCCTTGAGGACATTTTTAATTTTGAGAGGGGCGTTTAAAAATATAGGGATTCTGTTTCATATATTTGTATAGTTTATCGTATATGACTTATATTTTAATGCAATGCATGTAAATCAGCGTTGTGCTAGTTAAAAAACATTAATCAGTGTATACTGAAACTATATTATTTACCCATATATATTAATACAAGTGTCTATGTTCAGTATAATCAAAATAAAAAGTCATCAGTTTTTAGTGTGTTGAGGTTTTTGAAAATCCAAAAAACTCGCTTGTATTGGAGGTCGAGAGTTATTTATAGTGCTTATGAAGAATAACATCTTAAAAGAATAATATAATTTTAAGTAACAGCTAATAGATAATAGATAATATACGATATATCACAAAAAATTGTAAAACTAAAATAAATTAAATACAATCAACATGTACAAAAAAATATAGATAAAACACATGGAAGTCGTAAATATAATATAAGATAAAGTAGCAATAAATAGCCCACCGTCCACATAATAATAAATTATTTAGATAACCAATCATATTATTAGTAAAACTAGTTCTTAAATATTTGTCATCATTAAGATTTAGTGAATTGAACGCTTTAGGTGCTAAATAGTCCATAAATGTTTAAACTCTTTAAAAAAGTAATTAGTCGTAACTTGACTATTATTTCAAGAATCTTTGCAAAATTTCTAATCAAAGAAATTGGTCTACAATTGTTTACTGCTTGTTTATCACTATTTTTAAAAAGTGGTTCAACAATAGATATTTTAAACTGTGATGAAACTATTCCTTTTTTAGACTTAAATTATAAATAAAGGTTTTGGTTTTGTAAAAGAGATTTCTATTTGCTTGAGTTAGTTGATTGTTGCTGTCGATATTACCATTTGCCCATTCTTTATATACTTGATTTGCTGTTAATTTAAAATTTTTTGCTTCTTTCATTAAATTTCGTTTCTTTTCTCTGGAGTTTAAAATAACCACAATTTTTCTTGATTTTTTTTTTGTTACTCGAATAGGCTCTATACGCATGATGCATCGAGAGCTCAACTTTTAACTTTGATGCTATTTGCTTCATTATTTCTACGCAGTTCTCATTTTTAACTTCTGGAACGCCAACAAAGTTGCTTTCAAGCGTTTTCTATTCTATAATATTTAATCGCTTATTTAGAAACAACACATTCTCTATCAGCTTCACATTTTGAGCCTTAATAAATTTATTTTCTATTTCTGAGTTACTCAACGCTGAAAAAATATCTTTCATTTGAACTTTGAAATTATCGATCTGCTTACTCATAAAATCTACAATACTAGACTTTCAATGATAGAATCAGAAAATGAGTTAGTTTTTGCATTATTTTCAATAAGTGGTTTAATTGCTTTGCACTTAGAAAAAGTTCACGTTTCTTTAGCCGTATTTGACAATTTATGAAAAACAGCTTATCTAAAATTTGCACAACCAAAATACAAAAGTTCATTGCATTTGGTACATTTTAACTCATCATCCTCGAATATTTCTTGGTTGCAAATTAAGCAAATCATTTTAAACACTAATCATGTTAAAATTATATTCCACGGAGCAATTGATTAAAGGGGATTACGACACAACCGTATTCAACGGATACTGTTGAATAACTGAATATTGAATAAAATGAATAAACTTATTATATATAAACATACAAAAGTTATAAATATTCTGTTTTATACATTTCCAGGTTTATATTAAATATATAAAATCATCAATATCATGGTGGTTCTTTGGAGTAAGATAACTTTATTTTTGATATCGCTGTATATGATCGCATGGTGTGATTCGGCGTTTCAGAAACCTCTGGACCCTTTCACATTACTAAGATACGATAAACGGACAGCCGAGGACCAATTATCGAACAACGATAAAAACGCTTCCGTAGAATTCGATGAATACCCGGTAAGTATACATTTTAAATGTCTCCTATATTAAAATTAGTGATGTTTATTTATTATGGTGGTCTCAAACGAAAACAAAAACTCAAGGTGACTAACTATTTTACTTCGCTAATCGACAGCCCTGCAACAGTAGATATCAGTTATAATAAAATGTCTCTATTTATGGAATGTAGCTTTTACTTATTCGATATCGGCCGTTATCCGTCGGAATAACAAACCGCTTCTACGATATCACGTGAATATTTTAGATTCTGAGTGTACAAAAAAATCTATATATTATATTACCATCGTATACTTTTGTTTTTTTTTTTAATCGTTTTTTGTGATACGTATTTGACTTTCAAAAGTTGAATTTAACAAATTTACTATTGATAAACTAGATCTATCAGCTGTTGCAATCCAAGCAATTACCAATCATGGCAATCGAAGTATTTAAATGTTATAATTTATAATTACTAATAATACTATAAAAGTATAACTACTAGTATAATAGCACTAGAGTCAACTATATAACATTGTTAAAAAAAAGTATTGAGTAGTGTTTATACACAATTTTGACTAAAATAATAATGTCGAATTTAATAATTCAATTTGACTAACATGTCTCTTGTATCGATTCAATTAATTAAAAAAAAAAAATTAGATCAATAAATTTAGTCCTCTAAAAGATAATTTTTTAAATTAGTTATGAATAGTTATGTATGAGAAGCATTTAATAATAAGAATGAATATGGTTACTATAATGTGTTTTTTTTTCTGTCTATAAACGACTTTTCTACCATTAAATCTTGTTTTAATTATCAACTGTAGTATCTTTTCCAAACATATCAAAACACATCTAACTGAAATTTGCTCAAATCGGTTTTTTTTTTCATTTATATCTATACATATTTAATTAAAATAAAATAGACATTTTCCGTTGTTGTCAAATTTTATAACTAAAGAAATATTTTATTATTATTATTTTAGGTAGTTGTTCCAAAAAGGACGGCACTGTTGCTCGATAGACTGATGGTGGCTTTACAAAAAGCCGTAGATGGAAATAACGCGGGAAACATGAAAGGTTACTATCCCGAAAGATCAATCCCTGCAGCGATTGGTGGAGCTCCTAGAACAAACCCTGGAGTGAGTGATAATATAATATAAATTATTAATATCATGTACAGTATATAGTGTATATAGTGTATAGCTCAATGCATCTTTATTACTCGTGTACAGAATACTAGGAAAACTATTTACAATGATCAACTTAACTCGAAATTATTTTTAGAATACAATAATTGTCAATTTATATTTAAATTTCAAATAATTATGAACCGCTTTTCACCTTTTACAAACTTGCAATTACTGCGATGCTTATGTGTCTCCAATATCAATCCTTTTCAAACAGTTTGCACATGTGACTACGGATTTAATGTATGACTGAATTTTTCATGAAAAAATTTAAAAAAATTAATTTAAACATCCAAATTGTAAATTCATTAAATACTATGATTATAGAGTAATGTTATAATATGTTTAATAAAAATCAATAGGTGTTATGTTTTATTTAATAATATTTCATTTCTTAAGCTGCATATGCTATTGCTATATAAGGAGAGCAAACAAGAAACTATTACTTTTATCATCGGTTTTTTTTCTTTATAAGGAAAAAACTTTTTTATAGTATTAAAAACTAAAAACACTCAACAAGTTTTATTCAACTTTCTCGAGGGGTAATTGAACATGAATTATACTTTTTCCAATTTGACGGCCCGAACACCGTACAAAACTGAGGAAAAACAATATTACGCATAAAGTATAAACGTGGTAATGAAATTAAGCGGCAAAATCATTTTCTGATCGAAATGATTTATCGTTGCTGTCAACAATTTTCAAATAATAATAAAACACTCTGCCTACACATCCATGTGACCCTCGAGAAACGAAGACTCGAAATTCAAATTTCGTGTCTTGCGATTAATTTTTTTAAAATAAATATCATTAATACTTTAATACTTATCTATACATTAATCGTTATATTTTACAATTCTGATTGGTTTTAATGTACACAATTTAATGTAGATAAATATATTTGTGACATGTGTGAACGTATTAGTATAAATATATTTTTAGATTCTGTGTGAAACGAGGAATGTACCTATTGGTTTTACTATGGGTTTTTATTTTCTTTGTCTGCAAACAACTTTTTTACTATATATCTTACTCCAATCATTAACTTTGGCATCTTTTATAAAAGCAAATTGTTCCTAATTAATATACTAAGAAGATCATTTTTTGATTTTCTTTGCGGTTTTATTAATTATTAGAAAAAACGGGAAAATACATGTACGCAATAACGGTTTCTGTCATTTTCGATTATTTTGTGTATATGTGTGTTGTAATTCAGGTAAAAAATAATCGTAGATGATTAAAGTTATGATCAAATACTTGGTAAAATTAGTAACCAATTCTAAATGTGGTACAATTTTAAAATAATTTTGTAATTTTTGATTTATTTATTTCATTTGATATTTAAAATAAATATTTTAACATAATACAGAATATATTAAATTATTCTGATTTTCAAAAATGTTGTTAAAATGATTTTGGATAATATTGTACACAATGAGTGTGATATTAACATCTACTTACGAGAACTTCAATTTATTATTCATTGTCTATTTTAATTATTTAAAAATACCATGGCTTAAAACTCAATATAAACAAATATAACATAAATATCAACTCTAATATAAAAACATGTGTAGGTAAGAAATATTTTTAAAAAAAACCGAAACAATGATAATATTTCAAAGAACAAAATAAAAATAATTATTATTTAAGATAAAACTTATTTCTTGTCCGAAAAATACGAAAAATATTCTAAGCAGAGTTCATGATTAACAAACATCAAAACATTTTACATTTTCCAGGATACAAAAAATTGTATTTATCTAGTCGAATATAAGTATAAGAAATGCCAAGATGCTTAAGATTTGTATAAAAATTTAGACTTTAAACGCCTATAAAAAAAACTACTACACTACTCTCAACTTTTTTTTTATCACTAAGTACAATTTATGATGAACCTTATGTTAAATTTTTTACCATTTTTAATAAACCAAAAAACCTGTTACTACATTAATCTAAAAGAAACTAAAATATATATTAAAACGTTTAGAAAACTGTAATACATGTAGAAAATGCGAATATATATAAATATTCGGTGTACATTTCAGACCTTTAAAATAATATTTAATATAAATTTAGAAAATATCTACATTTTCCTGTTTTCCAACATTTTGTCAATTATTAAGTGAAATACTAAAAAAAAGACTGACATACTTTACACTATGGTTAAGCTACTGTTATAGGTGAGAAGTTAGAAAGGTAGGATACAGAGGGGAATTTTATTTATATTTATACGGAACAAATAATTCGAAGCGAAATTCAGTTATACATGTTTTGAAGGGCCGTAATATTTACAACACAACTATGTGAAAATTTGACATTAAAATTCTTATAAAAAAAATACTACATTGAACTCAATTTTAGATTCAAAGTGTAGCGAAGAATATATTGGTTTTACAAAGATGTTTATTTTTTTTATGTAAACACTTCTTTTACCAGTAAGTTTACTCCGATGTATACGATGTAGACTCTTTTCTGAAAGGAAATTTTCTTGGGGTGATTACTTGAGTGGTACTTTAGGGAAGTTATTTTTTGAGAGTAGAAAAACTGGAAAATCAGTACAATATTAAACAAATATTTTTAATGAACATATATAATGCCTATTTAAATATTTTACCATATTATGACATATATGTATATTGTAAAGAAAGCATCATTACCAACTGAACTCCGCTCAGAATCGTTTTTAGTAAGCAATGGTTTATCGTTGCTTACAGATACAAATTAATTTCCCTCTCTATATTCTACCTTTCCAATTTTTTACTAACAGTGGCTGCACCCATCGTACGAGGTATGTTCGTCTTTTTTATGTTTTGACCACAAAGTACGACTTATAATGAACCTATCATGTTAAATTTTCATAAATTTCTGACTAGTCTGACAATTTTATCTATTAAGTACTTAAGTACCTATCGAATAAAATTTCCGTAAAAACTCACAAAATTAAAATGTCTATAAATATCTAAAATAGCTAAAAAAAAAAAGCTAAAATGTTTTGAAAATTTAGTCACGCCTATAAAAGGTAAATATAAGTTTAATAAAAAAATTTCAAGTCTGACTATTTTCAACTGAATAACAACAAAACAATAAAATTGAAAATAATAAAAGCATTATTTTTATAATTTTTCTCGGTTTTTCTTAATTATTATGAAAAACACTTGGAAAATCAAAAAATAATCGAAAAGATTGAGTACATAGTATATATATATAAAAAAAAAATAAACAACATTGTAAACCAATATAATCCTCGTCGTCTAAAATCTAACAAAATTCAAAATAACAGAAACCGTTATTGCATAAATGTCGAAAAAGCGTATAATAGAAAACCAAAAATCACTTCCTAATTTCTATTAAGTTTCTAAGTTTTTTTTTATTTTGTAGATGGAACTAAAGAGACAAAAAGGACGGTTATACTGGAGGTGTTATTTCAATGCAGTGTCCTGTTTTAAGTAGAAGAAACACATACAATTTGTACACTAAAATTATATATTTATTTTTTCTCATAAATCAGTTGAAAATATTATACAGTTACCTTTATTCGTACCCCTTTTTTTTTTATTATTAAACATAAACTGTCTATCTAGTGTATACAATGTGCAACAAATGATTTTGTCTATTTGTATACTATTATACAGATATAGTGACAGTGGCTTATTTGAGACTTCACCTCAGAATTATTCAAACCATATGTGAAGAAGCTGGAAAATGCAGGTAATATTAAATATTATCACCCATAGTCCGTGATCATAATGTTATCTGTTATAAACATGAATATCTTCAAAAAACAATAACAAAAACTTCTTATGAAAAAAAAAAATGATTTATTTATTGATTAAATTTAGAAACGTGTATTAAAAATTCAACAAGCATGAAATATAATTTGCAAATATATCTCGGTGGGGGGGGCAATTGTCCCTAACTCTTCAATGCGTCATTGGATAGTGATGACGAATCAGCGACATTTTTGAAGGATTTTAAGTAAATTTGAATTTTTTAACCATAATGTCATCGTTTAAACGTTATTTTAGCATTGTTTTCAATTTATAACTCTAATCCTTATATCTTTAACAAGTTAATATATCATAATACATTTTTTTAATTTTCAAATAAAAATCCCTCCCTATTTTAAACAGATTCAATTAAGACATATATGTTCCTCTACTTTTTAGTATGCATAATATTCATATCGGATTTATCATTTGTGAGATTAAACAGTTTAAAGAATAAACCGAAGAAATAGGGAAAGATAAGGTATCAATACGTATCATCAAGAATAGATATAAAGTATATTACCCTCCCTTAATCCTTTAAAAATAAACTGAAATTTTATTATAACTTATAAACAGTAAATCCGATATTAGTGTTATAATTATTACAATTTGTAGACAAATATCCTCTATTTAAATCTATGTTTAAAAGTTAGAGGTGGTTACTTACAAATTCTTTAAGAGTATACTCATTTCAAGTATAAGATTAAGGAAGTAATATAATATCGATAAAACAAAGTAAACGATACGATGATTGAAAAAGAACACAAATCAAAATCTTGTGAGAAAATTGCTGGTTCATGATAAATGAATCACGTAGGTATATATAATATGTATTTGTTGTCCTCATCCTTGTGAGTAATATAAAAAAAAAAAACAGAATTTGATTATCTTTGTTATCTCCGGAGATATTCAAAGGGTATATTTTCGTGTGACAGCCAGTATGATTTTTTTTTTTTTTTATGAAAAATGCAATCCAGTGCTCCGAGTCAGTCTCCAATAAAATACTCTTCATTAAAACGAAATAAGAATATAACATTGATACAAATAATGATGTTTAAAACTATTTTTATTCACACGATTTTCATGCTCATTTTGTATAGTTAATTATATTACTATATAAATCTATTGTTCGTTCAGGGCTTCAAGGTAGATAATATTAACACAATAAACGAATCATGCAAGAACTATCTTTTTGTGTTTTTTTTTAAACAATAAATGTACTTAGCATAATCAGATTATATAAGAATGATTACCTATCTAATATCTATACCATCCTAGGTATCTATATATATTATAATACTAGAAGTATTTTAAATTACCTACTTGTTTCGTATAAAGATAATTAAATCCTTATGAGCACACATTATTCATATACTAATACTGTAATACAAATAATAAGAAAAGTAAATAAACTATTATATCATAACATATCCTATAGACATTTTTACAATAATTATAATTTTACCGAAAACCGCTGTGATTTTTAAGAGTATTATTGTTATTATTAAAAAGTTATACCCAAATAAAAATACCTAACGTGGCCTAATGAGAACGATTTTCTACGTATTCGTGTGTAGGTATGCATTATAATTGTGAAAATAAACATAAAAATCACATTAAAAACGCTTCTCGTATACAGGATTTTTGTGTGCAAAAATGTGTGCCTTAGCCCATAGCCCATAAAAACATATGTTTTCTCACCTATAGTACTTATATTTAATGAAGAACTAATAATGGGTTTTTATTGAGTTTTAGAGGAGGAATGACTGTTTCACTCTTTCTGCAAATACCCTCACACAATAAATTAATCCCGCATGTCCCACTCGTCACTGATATATTGATGCAAATTAAAAAAAATTACAGCAGTAGATCAAAAATTTGTTTTGAGGTGGTGGCTATAGAGTGGTCCTTATTTATAATTCTTTACATTTTTGTGGCCGATTTCTTTGGTTAGGTTCCAATGTGTATAAAAATTATGTAGACAAAATTTGAACATAATCAGATAACTTAATCCGTGCCCCAAATCCCTCAAAACTTTAACATATTGGATAAACAATTTAACACATTTGAAAAAAATTATTTTTTTTTTATTGATATTTTTGTACAATTAAGTAATACATACATGTATTAAACATATTAAACTACAAATTCATATTTCATAAGAAAAAAAAAAAATCAAATTTTAGTTTAACAAACAATATTTATTAATTTCTATGGATAGGATATCTCCTGAGGAATAATAGATGGGTAACATTTATAGTTGAAGAAAAAAACGAAGGGAAACTAGGAAGAGAAAGGCCAAGATAGTCTAATATGAAATAGATCATGTTAGATTTAAATAAAGGATTTTACAAAGAATTGAAAGAACTTCAAAGTATGACTTGTAATGAACCTCCTGTTAAATTGTTAAGCATTATATAAAAGTGTACAGTCAATTAGCCATAATAACTAAAATCAACTAGCAATACGATTACAGCATGCTGTATAATTTTAAGTACTTTTCTGAACTTTAAAAAATTATTAAAAATCACAAATTTAATGAAAGAGTTAAAAGGTCAACATTTTCAGAAAAATTAACGCTTAAATGCCTATCTTTAAATTTTTCGAAAATAATTAAATTTAAATTAATTTTTTTAAGTTTTTTACTATTCAACCAATCAATACAAATTTAATTCAAATATAAACATTTGTATTCCCTACATGAGTATTACAAAAAAAAAAAATAATAATAAAACAGAATTTGATTATCTTTATTATCACCGGAGATATTTCTACATATTCGTGAGACACTCTGTACATACTAAATATATACACATAATATACACAATATGTATGTATATATCATATATATACACTGTATATATATGATCGTATAATGATAGATACGATTGATACGAATACTGTTTAGTGAAAGATAAAACATAAAATCTACGTGGAAATGTGTCAAGACGAAGATTAAGAAGACCACGTGATTTATATATTCCAAACAACTGAATTAATAATGTATTTCAGTTGTCCAGGATATCTGATTTACACCATAATAAATATTTATGAATTTACCATTACAAAATTGTAATAAATAATAATATATTACATACGGAGTGGATGTAATTACCAATCGGGTGTTTGATTTTCAAATATTTGAAACTACATTTTCTGAAACTATATTTTTTGAAACGATTAATCTAGATTCTTGGAATCTTAAATCTCATGGTTTGAAAATATAAAACTCTGAATTGACATTATTTTAAAAATACCGTACCTTGAATCGATATTATTTTTATTTGATAACGAATATTTGATAAGAAAGTACAGTGGTTCCCAATTTTGTATATTATGATGTCTATCACAATCAAAGGTATACAGATTTGGAATCAAGGTGTTATAAAGTGAAGCACAAATCTTCTGAAAATGTCAGCTGTTCCAACTAATCACCAGCACTCGTTAATTCCCAGTATTAAAAATTATTAATTGTTATTATCATAAAACAATATTAAATAATTTTATTATATAAGATAAAAAGAACATTTATTAATATTTGTATAGTTGAAAAATTTACCAACATGAAACAATTTATGACTTTCTTAACATATATTTTATTTACAGATTTATCGTTTTAAAATAATCGTTTCAAGGTTTTATATTTTCAAGATAATTTCGATTCAAAATAATGTTAATTCAAGGTTTATATATTTCAATATAATGTCGATTCAAAGATACTTAGTTTCAAATAATTGTATATTCGAAGCCATATTTTTCAAAATGTTTACATGCATCCAAACTAGATACTCGACAAACCTGTGCTACCGAAGAACTATTCGTTTTAGTTTTTATTAAATCTGAATCCGCAGTAGATGCACTAGACAGTATTTACAGCAAAGTGTTAAGTGGCCCTCAATACTTTTCGTATGGATACATTTGTGAAAACTCGGAAAATTAAGTGGCATTATTATTTTAGAATTGTATTCAATATTATTATATTTTATATTTTACTAAATAGGTGTGTTTAAGGCATCTTAACATCTTCATATAATTTGTATAAGAAAAGTATTGAATTTGTTTAATACTTAAAAACGATGATTATAATCGATAATAATATTTAAACTATCGAACGTTTTTACACATAAAATATTTATTTAAATTTTTAATCATTTAAAATAACCGGGAATCTGTAAACACAATAATGTAACACTTAGAAATAGAATTGGTAAATAAAATAATAGGGATTATGAGACTTAAAAAGACGGATAACATTCGCATAATCGGTGTGCCACTTTTGAAGGTGAGAAGTTGGGAAGGTAGAATATAAAGGAGAATTAAATGTGTTTTTATATATAACGAATAAAAATAATTAATGAAAAACGATTCTAAGCGGAATTTGGTTTTACACGTTTAAAAGGTCATAATACTTACGATTTTTGTCAAAATGTAATATTAAAATTCTTATAAAAAAAAAATCCTACATTAAACTTTTTCTTGTTTACTACTAAATACAACTTATAATGAACCTCCTGATAAATTTTAAAGAATTTTTGTTTTGGTATAATAATTTTATCCACAGGATACATACAAATTGAATCACAAAATTAAAATTTCTATAAATATTTAAAAAATTACATATGCAATAAACATTTTCTTTAATAATATTTGTTTAATATTGTACCTATTTCCTCGTTATCCCCGTTATCCCATTCATTGGGAAAACTCTAAATAAAATCAAAAAATGACCTCCCTAAAGTATCTTCCTAGTCAGATCTTTCTTTCAGGAAAAGTGCTGCCATTGTAAATTGGAGCCAAATAGCTGGTAGATAAGTTGTTCACATGAAAAAAGAAGGCCATAATATTTTAAACAAATATCTACATTTCGTACATTTTCCCGTTTTTCCTCGGTTTTTTTTAAATATTTGAGAAAACGCCGGAGAAAATCAAAAAATTATCCTCTTAGAGTACCTTCCCAGTCTAATTCTCAACTAATTTTTCAGAAACGTAAGCGTACCTTTACTTTTTGTTAAAAGTGGGACGCATAAGGAAGCAGTGGAGGATACAAGTGGGGTGCCATAACGATCACTCCCCTTTAGGTTGCCAATGACTACCTTATTTTTAATCTTTCTATCTTTTCTAACCCAAAGAGCCATGTATAAATAAATCGGTGTTCATTACATAACTTAAGTAAGCATATAACTTTATAATAGATAATATAGATAATCGAATTATTAATTTCATATTAATATATAAATTGTCGGCATAATATAAGGTATACGCATATAAGGTATAAAAGGAACGCAGCGCCGTCTGCGAGTGACGATTATAATACGGTAAACACACGCTCTCACGCTGTCAAACGTCCCCATTTCCTGATAGGTTAGGTTACATTTCCTTTATATGGTTACCCAAACCATGGTATGTAAATTGATCAAATTTTTCAAAAATATGTCATTGTGTATCACTATAGTATTGGCTCAAATGTTGCTTGGTAATAGCTTCATTACTTTTTTTTATAATTATGTCACTAGAAATTCATGAATATAAAATATGGAAATCTGAATCAATGAAGTATCCGAATACAAAATTATTTTAATTAATTTGAATTATTTTATAGTATTATACTGGTATTAATTTCAATGGCAACGTCCGGCAGTTTGCGCTGTTACCTAACCGGGTAACACCGACGTAACCATTAATTACGGATTAGATTGATTATAAAAATAAATTATTATTTATTTGTATTAGTTATTATTAATAACTAATACAATACATCGGATTCATCAATGGAAGGTTATGCGCTTGAAGTTCGTTCCAATAAAAGAAATAAAATGTAAAAATATTCAGATAAACATATCAAAAGAATAAATGAAAATGTCTAAAAAGACAAAATGTATCGTTTGTTCAAAAATTAAAATAGTTTAGACAATTATAATAATTAGATGATAATTAGATAATCATAATAAATTAAAATATACATTAATTTATAATTTTAAATTTTTAGCGAATAGTCCGCCATATGTTTGTAATTTCAGCAGGTAACACGTCTTAGGTTAATGGGGACGGGTGCAACCAATGTTACAGATAATTTAATGTATACCTGTAAGCAATGATAAACCATTGATTACGAAAAACGATTCTAATCGCAGTTCAGTTTACGGTGATGCTTTGTAAACAATATATATATCATATTATATTAAAATAATTAAATAGGCCATTATATTTTCTTTAATAATATGTATTTAATGTTGTAACAATGTTCCCATGTTTTTTCCCGGTTTTCACATTTGCTGGATTAACTCTTGAGAAAATCAGAAAATAACCTCTCTAAAGTACCTCCTCAGTGAAATTTCCTTTCAGAAAAATTGCTATTATTAAAAGTTGGAGCAAAATTGCCGGTATAAAAGTTGTCCACAGAAAATAAAAATAAACATCTTTATAAAACCATAAGCTTCTTCGCTCCATTCAGAATCTATCGTTACTTTCAGATATACTTGAAATAACCTTATGTATACTACTTTCCCAACTTCTTACCCACAACAGTGGCCACTCCTATCCCCAGTATCAGCTCTTTTTTTTATTATTATTTCTATATTTTATTGTAACAGTTAAGCTCATTTTTTAATAGTTTAAAATTTTGATAAAAAATTGTATTTAATTTTATTGTGAATTTCAAAAAATTGGCAAATTATAGCTTCCTGAAGTCTCAATACTTATTTAATGTCAACATTTTTAATTATTACTGTACTTTGTATCCTAATAATTTATTTTTGTACCAGATAAAAGTTGGAAATACCAAATATAGCTGTTACCAACAATGGATCCACCCCCTTGTGCATTATGGTTAAACAGGATTATTTAAGACAAGGAATTTAATTCAATCAAATAAAAAAAATGGTTATAAATAATAAATTTATTAATATTCAACCCTGAACATTATATATTGTTATTATACAGTTTTTTTTTTTTTTTTTTTTTAATACATTACAGTTTTCACACAAAATAATCAAAAGGACAGTGGTGGAAAAATAATGTATACAGAAAAAGATATTAATCAAAATCAATATGTACCTATAACAATTTATATTTATATATATATAAGTATAATTCTATATATAAATATAAATGTAAATATTTAACACATATTAAGGTAGATAAAATGTTTAACTAAACAATTTTGAATTTGATTAATTAGAAAATTAGCTTAAAATATGTGGCTCTATTTAATTCAAACATACAATAAATATATAATTGTAATACATTAATGGTTTGAGATAAAACAAAATAATTATAACCTAAACAAAAAAAATTGTATATAATTCTGGTTATGTTGATTCCATTTAACAGTAAAATATATTATATTTGTTAGGAGTTATTGTTTTTCATAATTAAATGAAGAAACTAAACAAATTAATAAAATAAAACCGAACGAATAAAAAAAAACTGAAAATACTGACAATCAATTATTACAACAGTCTATAGTGGTTTTAAAGTATAACTATAATCCATACAAAGTAACAAAATAGATCAAATACACTATAATATACTTAATATTTCCTCTATGACAACATTAAATTGAAAACAAAAACCACAGAAAAAAAATGTTGACATGAGACATTAATCCTGTTTTTATAGAATAAAACATTATGTACATTTGGTTGATTAAACATATTATTCGTTCGGTTAAATAAATAAATAAATGAAATGTTTTATGTATTGTGCCACAATTTGTGCAATCCAGATCAAAAGGGAAATATATCAATTTTGTAACAAAAAAAACAATAATAACATGAAGTAACTTGGAAAAATTGTGTTTTCAAAACTTACAAGTACTGTTAAAAAAAAAAAAAAAAACAATGTATAAAATTAATAGAATTCTTGGACCCCACCAAGGTATTTAATATTTAAGCCCTTTATTTGCTACATAAAAAAAACTCCTTAATATTTGGGCCTTTAAAGTTTAATCAACACTGTGTCACTATACAATTATCTGTTGTAACAGATGAATTGATTTATAATTACGAGTATGAAATGTTTTTAATTTAGATGAGAAAAAATTCAGATTTAAAAAAAAAAAAAAAAAATGCTAAAACCATAACAGACAAATAATAACATATTTTTTTTTTACATTATACAAATACAAAATATTTAACTTGGTAAAATGTATTTAAGACAAAAATATAGCAGACACAAAAAAAAAATGAGACCCAAATGGCAATTATCTATTATTTTATACAGCATTTTTTTTTCACAGCCTGGAAAATATGGATTTTTTTCCATCTAATGTTACAAAAAATATTATAAATTTTTTTTCTTGTTTTCTATTAAATAACATTTTTTTTTTTTTAACACAATCTATTTTGAACATATTAATTGTGATTTACTCAACGGAAAATATTCTATTTAGTGGCAACCGAGCACTATATTATATATTTTATATTTATTTATATATATATATATATATAATTTTTTTTAAAAAATTGAAATCGCGAAAAGAATAATAATAATAATATTGGAAACAATAATTTGATAAATGGATTGAAAATAAAAAACTAACGACGCCCACTTCCCCAGTTTGGAAGATTGGTCTTGTCTGAAGAGGCACTACTGTTGGCAGATGTTGCAATACCAGCAAATGATGGAAAATCTCTAGTACTATTTGTGTCTGGATGAGCTTTTTCCCATGGTGCACCATTACCCATTACAAATCCTGCACTGCCTTGAGAGTTGTGATTACCGTTTGGAACAGATTTGCTGTCAGGTTTTGGGTTTAAGTTTGCTCTTGCCTCGTTCTCTAATAAGTCAGTCATCTATGTAAAAATAAAAATAATATCAATGATTGATTAGAAATATAAGGTTTATTATTGGTTTTTTTTAAGTCTAAATAAAATTACATAATCTTGTTGTATCATATCTAAATAATCCATACAATCCAAAACATCATCTTGTGTAGCATCCTCGCGTGCATACACAACAACTAAATCTGGATTACTACTATCAGATTTGGAAAATCTAATATCCACATGATATTTGTCCATTATTTGTGAAATATTACGTCCCCGAAAACCAATTAATCTTGAATGAATTCGATTGTCAATGAAAATTTCTTCTTTGTAAACATTTTTCTAAAACATGAAATTAAAATCATAAAAAAATGTTAATATTAACAAATCAATAATCATTTTTATTAATAAAAAATAATAAATCTTACAAGTTTATCGACCATTTCTTGAATTTCATCTCTAGCTTTCTCAGCATTTTCTTGATAACCAACGACTGTAACAATATCTTCATTATTACCTTCACCTCTTCTGGGCAGATTTACTTGAACACTATATTTATTACGTAAATTACGAACAGTTTCTCCTTTTTTACCAATAATCATGGGATGGAACTCTGGTTCAATATTCATCTAAATATATAATTATTAAAAATTACAATTTATATCAGAGATCAATAATTAAAATAATAGAAATATAATTTATTCAGAAAACTAAATTGTATTCATTGACAAAATGACTTTCTTTTATTAATTAAAAAGAATTTATGTTCTAGACTAAATAAATAAAACCAATATATTATGAATGTGACTAGAAAAAATACCTGAATTTCATATGAACGTAACTGTCTGTCTTCTTTATCAGCATCATATAACCTCATTTCTTCTTTTATGGCCGCAACTACTTCATCAATATCTTTTTGAACGCCAGTTATCTAAATGTCAAATAAAAACAGAATTAAATAATTGACTATTTAGTTATTTATTTCTTACAGATAAAATATACATAAGAATAACTAATTAAATTATTACAAAAAATAAATAAAATTTCATTACCTTTATAATATCAGCACTGTATTCTTGGTTTGGAACTTTAATCTGAACATTATAATCTTCACTGAGCTTTCGAATTGTAGCACCCTTGGTACCAATCAATGACCTATGATACTCCGAAGGTACATTCAGCTAAAAATAATGTTGAAAATTGTTAAAAAAAGTTAAAAAATATATTCTTGAAAAACTGTCTCACATCAATAGTCTTAGGTACATTATCGATTAATATCTGTTTAGCACTTTCACAATATTCAGGTTTTCCAAAAATTGTAACTATATCATTAACACTAGGAGTACGATTTTCATCAGGCTCTTCTCCGCCATTAATATCTTCAAGTTCACGATTATTATACTGATCTTCTACAAATGGAGCATTAAAATTAAATTATTATATCAGATAAAAAAATAATAATAATTTGAAAAATTGTTACAAGTGAATAAATAATAGTAGTAAGTTCTATACAATTTAAATAATTTTTAATAGTTCAAGGCAAGGCCTTATAATTACTTGGTTATTTTAGTACTTCATTTATTATAAAGTAATAAAAGTAGACATAAATATTGAATGAATAAAGAAAAATAATAAAGCTATTAAATCATTTACATATATTTAATGAATACACTTAATTGGAATTAACTAAAAATTACCTGAGGGTCTTTCGGGGAATTTAATCCAAACATCTAAATCTCTCCTGAGGCCTTCCAATAAATCACGATTCCTCATAAGAACTCTGTGCATCCTTTGAGGTATAATTACATCAATAGTAATACGTTGTTCCTAAAAATAAACACTTAAAACACATACAAAAAAGCAGTGGGAGTTAGTATAATAATAAAATTACCAAGTCTACAACAATATTATTAATTTTATTTTTGACTTTTTCAACAAAATCTTTGTGGCCTTTAATCAAAACTTCACTAGAATTTGAATTCATTTGTGGGAATGTTATGGTAACTCCGTTATACTCTGCGCTAATCTGATTTATGACTTCCGCTCGGCGAGCAACAAAATATCGATGATGTTTAGGCGGAACATCCATAACAATCTCAACAATATTTTCCTGAAATAAATTTGATAACTATACATTAATACGATTTTACACAATTACAAATTCAACTGTATTATCTCTCCTAAACTTTTAATAAGTAGAAATAAGACATTTTATGCCTACCAGGTCTTTAACAATTTCTTCAATTTTACGTTTTGCCTCTTCAGCATTAGTTTTGTCCCCCTTTATAATAACAATACTATCATTGGATAATAATTTAGGGAATGTTATAGACACTCCATTGCAATCATCTATAATTCGATTGATAATTTCACCACGCCTTGAGACAAAATGACGATGAAACTTAGGATCAACATTGATTTCAACTTGAATAGTATTTTCCTAAAAACATTCCAAAATATTATATTTTGATATAAAAGCAATGAAAAAAAGATTATTTAAAATTTATACAAATTTTACTCATTTTTTTTTAAAAAAAAAATAAGTATAAGAACAGAAAAATAATTTAAAGATATAACTCAATAATATATCGCTACAATACTATACACTTAATGTTTTGATATTTAGAAATCAATAGTAGAATAAAATAAACTCTATATCAAAATGTATAACATTCTACTATTTTAATTCACATTTTATTTTAATAATAATAATACAATTGATTACTATTATTTAACATTTCAATACATACAGTGACACAAAGATCTGACACCAGAAATAACTATTGTTCTGTTAAATATTTTTACTTTTTTTTCATGTAACAATTTTTAGAACATTCTTACGATTCCTCTATTTCATTGTTTCTCAAACTGGAGGTTACCAACTATTAAAGAATAGCCAAAAAAATTTAATTTAATTTAAATAATATTTAATCGTTGTATGTAAAATATACATTTAAGGATCCTTAAAAAAATTAATAATAATAGTAATTTAGTAACTTATAATGATAGCAATTTTTCTAAAAGGAAATTTCACTGGGGAGGTACTTTAAAGGGATCATTCTTCGATTTTCATCAAACAAATATTATTAATGAAAATATATAATGCCTATTTAATTGTTTTACCATAATATGACAAATACATTGTTGACAAAACATCACTATCAACTGAACTCCCGTTTTTTCGAATGGTTAATCGTTGCTACCAGATTTACATTAAATTACCTTTAACAGACATCTTTTTAATATAAAATAGACTAATCATAGTGTAAGGCTATATTATTACATAAAAAGAAAAATTAAAAATATTAAACAAAACAAGTTATTTCTGGTATCAGATCTCTGTTACAGGTAGTATATTGAAACCATAAGTCGCTTATACTAGTAGATACGATTATATCGCATTCAAATATAGAAGGTGCTTCTTAGTGACTAAATGGCTAATGTACAATAATAAAATAACGGTGTTCTCATCACATTATTTTATCCAATGTATAAAACATAATCATACATCTTTTAATTTATAAGTTTATGCTGTTTTTAGTAATAATTAATAATATCTTAAATTATTTTAAATAATAAAATTAATTAAAATTTGTGTGGGATTTTTTGGTTTATGGAACAATCAACATGTTTGAAATTTTACAAGTATGTTATAATAAAATTAAAAATGTGGAGGCATTAAAAAAAAAATAAAAAATTGTAATAAATATGAAAACAAAAATTATAACACATGCCAATAAATTCTTAATACCATACAATGGGATTATTGATTCCAATACAATAATAATTGTATTGTATTTAACATGAAGTTTTGCTGCATCACTGTCTTATGTTTGACCATAGCTTATAATGTATGTAATACAAGAATTAATCTATCAATATAAGGTCTATGATTGAAATTAAAAAAAATTATATTTAAAGAATCTCTTTTCTACTTTTATACTAGTATAGCATATTCAAATGATTTAAAGAGCATAGACTTGATACAAATGTGGAAGGCATAATACATATTAAATATAATAATTAATATATCATAATATATCTGTATTTGATAAAAATTCAAATTAATATCATAGAAAACTCATATGATATAAACATTGATTTATACATACCAAAATTTTTGCGTGGTCTAAAAGTTTTTGCTTGGCAAGAGCAACATTAGCTTTACTACCTTTAAGTACAACTTTATCACCAGCACCAGGCTTAGGGAAGGAGATTTTTACACCACCACACTCATCTTCTAGTCTATGTAAAAATTCTCCTCGTTTAGCCACAAAACTTTTGTGATATTTTTCGTTAATTTCTATGCGTTCTTCAATAACATTACTAATATCAGTAATCATCACTTCAAATTCTGCCTTTGCCTTATCAACATTTTCTTTTCTACCAACAATAGTTATATTTTCATTTGTAGAATCGGTTTCAAGTGGAAAAATTATTCTCGTATTAGTTAAATCTCGAATCTGTAATCATAAATTCAGTTATAAATGTATGTTTATATCAATGTGAATTGACATTATTTTTACAACACACCCTTTTGACATTGGCTCGTTTTTTTCCAATCAAATATTTATGAAACTCTGGCTTTACTTTTATATCAAGAACTGAACTATAAACTTCATCTACCATTGTCTGAATTTGTGAAATAGCACTGTCTACATCATCTTCAGGTCCTTTGATAACTATAGTCTATACAGAAAAATTAATTAATTATATTTAATTAAATGTTAACCACTAAAATGTTTAAATTGGATAAATAAGCTGTAATGTGAAGATCTGACACCTGAAATAAAGTTTGTTCCGTTCAATATTTACATTTTTTTTTATTCCTTGCAATAATAACTATTGGAGCCTTTCGTTATTTCTTTAATTTATATTTTTTATATTATTTTTAAAACTAAAAATTAAGTTTTATAAATACTCAAAATAGCTCTTTTATAAATATATATTATTAAAAAAATTTTAGAGTTACAATTAATATTTACAAATACTAAATCATTAATTCTCTTAAAAATTTGAAGTAGACAATAATTTAAAAATTATTTTTGTTTTCACTACTACATACTATCAAATAATTCAATACATTTTTCCAATAATTTAATTAATATTTGTGAACTTTTAATATTTTAATGTTACATTACTGATAAATATTTGTAAAACCAAAATTGATTTAAGTGATAAATTTGCTTAGATTTATAATCATTCTCATGTTTTATTTTCATAACACAAGGATCTAGAAATTATTACAAGAAAAAAGAACCTAAAATTACATTAAAAAAAATATTTGTTTTAAAAATTGACAAGCAAAAATTTATTCCAGATATTTATTAGATCTTTCCTGTTACACCCAATAGATACACCAGTTTTTAAATTATGAATAATGAGAATTATTTATCTTACATAATTAAATAATCG
The DNA here is from genome assembly GCA_902439185.1 of Cinara cedri. NCBI lineage: Eukaryota > Metazoa > Arthropoda > Insecta > Hemiptera > Aphididae > Cinara > Cinara cedri. Next base: position 1,383,253 of record CABPRJ010001897.1, read on the forward strand.
TATTATACTTACATTATCACCTTTAACCGCTGGCAACTTTAATGTTACATTTCCCCCGCAATCTTCTTTTATTGACTGAATAAATTTATTACCAAGATTTACCATGACATTGCGTACTTTTATATTTCCTAATACTATTTCTTTTGTTACAATATCACCCTAAACGTGTTCAATTATAATTTTTATAACTAATTATTTTAATTTACATAAACAAAAAATGAACCAACCATTTCATTTTGTATTTTTTTTATCATATCACAAGCAATTAGTACTTTTTCCTTATTTCCCATAACTTTAATAGTGTCACTATCTTCCCCTTCTCGAGGCAAATCAATTCTAGTGTCAGTTTCTTCTCTAATCTAAAAATACAAAAAAAAAATATTTTAATATTATTATTTAGAAAAAAATATTTTAATAGTTTTTTCTTTTTATTACTATTAGAAAAATATAAACTCTACACATACATTAATATAATAAGAATATAAGAATATTAATTTACAAATGATAAATGACCAGTGAATCATACGAGGGAAGAAGTCCACTAGTGGAATTAGTGAATAAATAATTAAAAACTACCTTTTTAATATTAGCTCCACCTTTTCCAACAACAAGCTTGTGAAATTGTTTAAAAACTGGAATTTCTAAAACATAATTTGCTTCATCCAACTCTTTAGCCAGTTTTGCTAATGATTTAAATGCCTTATTAACATCATCATTTAATCCTCGTATTTTGACTAAATTGCTTCTGGCTTCAACTAAAATTAAAATTAATATAAAGCTCAAAATATTATTAAAAAATATGTTATTTACCTGAACTAGGGAATGTAATTTGAACATTAAATGCTTCCTGAAGCTCTCTAACCTTTTCCCCCTTAACTCCAATTATGGCACGATGATGACGTTGATCAATTGATATTTCTTTTTCAACTTCATTCTCTAATTTGTATATCATTTCTTCCAACTCCTACAGTGAAAAATTAATTAAACAAATTAATAAGATTATAAGAACTTTTGTCTTACACTTTTTGCCGCCTCTACTCCATCTTTCCGACCTTCAATACGAATAATATTGGAATTGTTCTCAGATTCAGAAATATTGATTATAACACCTGTATCGTTCTTAACACGATTAACTGAAAAACAAATTAAATATATTTTAAAATTAATTATATAACAACCGATTACCAAATAATATAAATATTATTTTACTATTAGTTCCATTTTTGCCAATTATGTGTTTGAAAAATTTTGGATCAACAACTAGTTCTGTAGAAACATAGCATTCAATAGCTTTTTTCAATGAATCAATTACTTTTGGTATCATATCCGTAGGACCTTCAACAATTATCTTGTTATCATCAGAAAATTCAACGTGTACCTTTAAAAAAATGTTACAAAATAACTATTGTTTTTTTTTATGTATAATATAATAAGTGCAATAGTATTAATTATTAGTATTAATTTAACAAACCTTCTCATTATCTTCAATTAACTCTCTTAAATTCGAACCATTTTTTCCTATCAGAAATCTATGCATCCATCCAGGACACTCAATCGTTTCAGCAGCCATGCTATTAGCTTTTTCATACAGTTTAGTTAATCCTATAATTAAAAAATGAATCGCACTTTTATTTATTATTTTTAAAATAAGGCCATATTTAAAATATAAAAAATAAAATAAAAATTACCAGTGCCTAAATCCTTATACAATCCTCTTAAAGTCACCGTTTCTTTGTCAGAATCTTGTTGAGGCATTTCAACACTGACATAAGTCTCTGCCAATATATCTTGAATGCCATTTCCTTTTTGCGCCATCAAATATTTATGTTTCTGTTTCGGTATCTCCACAAACACTGTCGCTGACTCTTTTTCCTGGAACCAAATTGATTCAATTGTTAAAAATAATGGTATACATGCCACAATTTAAAAACTAATTAAAACCAATAATATAAAATTGTTTTTTAAATGTTATATTATTATTTATATATTTTAGATTTTGTCATAGTTTATTATGTGTGCTTTTTTCTGTTTTTGAATACAATTTCAATTAGAAAAAAAATGCTCTTATCAAATTATTATGGATATTAATTTTGAATTTTCTGTTAATTCAGTAAATTACCATGCCTTGGTACCTAGGTACTCTTAATTTCAGATTTAACTTTTACATTATCCCATACAACAACAATTCAAATTATGTTATAAAATATACACAACAAAATAATTTAATAATTGATGCAAACCAATAATTCCATACTTCATATTATACTATGCAATGTGCAAGTAGAACTAAATTATACAGATTTTTTTTTTCTTATAATAAATTTTTATTGTTTATGTATTTTTATAATACAAAATATTGTATTTTCTTAGTAAATTTTATATATATACATACTAGAGTATTTTTTATTTTAACTTTTAAGCATTAATTATCTAAACATACCATTTTTGTGTAGATCTGCTTAATACTATCAATAGCCAACTGAACTCCTTCTTTATCTCCAGCAATTGTAATTTCATCTCTATTAACTGAAGGTGGAGGAACATGAATCTTAACACCAGTCTCTTTCATTAAACTATTAAGTTTTTCGTTATGTCCACCAGTAATAAAAGGATGGAATACTTTTGGAATTTCAATCCTTTCAAATGCTTTTTTAGACTATCAAACATGTATTAGTTAGCTAGAACATTAATCAACCTAATACAAAACAAACTAACCAATTCATCAGAAATCATTCGAATTTCTTGAACAGCTTTTTCTACTGCATCTCTTGTTCCAGTAACATTGATAATGTCCGATGTATCTTGAATGCTAGGCATTTGAATACGTGCACCTGTACGTTGTTCGATTTCTTTACGGCGGGTTCCTTGTTTACCCATTACTTGACAATGATGTTCCTTTGGAACAGGCACTGCACTAGTTGCCTAAAATATTAAAATAGTTTAATATTTGTACTTTGATACAATTACAGAACTACACAGATTATAAATATTTAAGGAATTAATAATCTAATATCCACTGGGAAGGCTAAGTGCAAAAAGTATAAAATACCAAATGCATTTTCAATAGATAAGAAATATTGGGGAGGAAAATAGAGAATAGACTAATATTAATGAACAAGCAATTCACCTGAGTCTGAAAACTTGCAATAATCCTACGCTTTGCTTCAACAACATCAGCTACTTTACCCCTAACTAGAAAAGTAAGGTTCATGTTCTTTGAGGTAGAAATCTCTATCTCAGCTCCAGTTTCTCTTGTAATTTGGCTACAAATACGTTTAGATTCTCCTTCACCAAATTTTTCACTATTATCAGATTTCCGGTCTTGAACAGAAATAGTGAATACCTGAAAAAATATACATTTTTTTACTGAGAATATTTAATCAAATAAAATTTAAACACACATACTCAGCTTACAAAATCATTATTTAAACAGACACAAGATGTACTTTTATGATTTGATAAAATAATTAAACTAATTACTTGATTAACAGTTGAAAGAGTAGGCCGGGGTTTGCTCCATCCTTTTGATGGTGCATTTGAAGATGGACATTGACCATTAATTCCAACATTTTTGGGCCCTAATGTTTTTGAATCTGGTAAAGCTGGAAACACCAAATCATAGCTGTTTCCATTATTGCTTCCGTCATCTTGCCCAGTATTGTTAGATACTGTGCGTTCACTCTTTAACTTGGGGATGTCTTGTTGTTGTAACTCCAACATAATGGCTGTGGCTTCCTTACCAAACGTTAAGTCCAAATAAAACGAGTACCAAAGGTATCTCCTTATTGAAACACTTGAAATTCAAATAAAAACAATTATGAATAAATAAAATATTTAAATGTAATTACATTAAATTCAATAGAAACTTTAAAAAAGAGCTAATACTGAGAACGGGTGAATCCGCTGTTGTAGATAAAAATGGCGGAATACATAAAAGTATTTAATTTATACTTTTAAATAATGCTAACAAAAATCAATTCAAAGCGAAGTTCGGTTATAAATGTTTTGAAGGGCTGTAATATTTACAATGTTCGTCAAAATTTGATTTTAAAACTTATAAAGAAAAAATACTACATTCATTTTTTTTTTTTTTTACTGCAAAGTACAACTTATAATGAACCTATCAAATTTTCAACCAATTCTGTTAAATCTAACAATTTATCTACAGAGTACCTACCAAATAAAAATTACATAAAAAACTAGCAAAATTAAAATGTCTATAAACAATTCAAATATTCTGAAAGTTTTAACTTGTCTAGAAAAAGTAAATATAATTTTTCTGTCAACATTATAAGTCTCCACAGATATTTTAAACTGAATTATGTTGAAAAAAAAAACAAAATTAAAAATAATAAAGACATCATTTTCATACATTTTTCCATTCTTTCTATGTATTTTTTGGTTTTTCCCTCGTATTATAAAAAATACTTTAGATATCAAAAAAAAAAACACTCTAAATCAGTGGCAGAGTTATAAAAAACAAATCTCTCGTCATTTTTGAATTGGAGTAATATTTTTGATAGAAAACAATGTGTATACATAATAAAAACACTAAAAACGGTAATGCCATAAATATTTGTTGTTTTACCTATATTTTTCATAGTTATTTTGAAAATCCGAAAACCCCTAGGCAAATCAAAAATTGAAATCCCGACTCATCAACTATGAAAAATTACATTTCAGAAAAGGCGCTATAGACTATACTTCAAATCAAAGTTTCTAGTAGAAAAGTAGTTCACAGAGAGAAAAAAAACACATAATAGTAAAACCCAACGGATTTGGAGCATAGCATTAAACCAAATATTTCTTAAAAATGTATACATGGTACATGGTTAAAAAAATTATACCAAAAGGTCCAACTAAAAAATATGTAATATAAATTATATATTGGTACTTTCAGTTTTAAAATTTAACCTAAATTATACATTTCCAACTTTCCACCCATAACAAACAGTGTCCTACACAATAGTGACCCACCCATGGTATGTCCTATCCTTCTTCTATTTTATCAATATATATTTTTTTACAACAGATACCCATTTAATGTATTCAATTAAGTAGAACAAAATAGTTGTACTCATTGTTTTTTATTAACTTGATAATACTTAGAAAAATATAAAAATTAGTTTGTTTTCTCTACTACAACTAAATGCTCAATGTAAATACTAAAAATAAATTGCTTTTAAAATAAGATCTAAATTATTAAAAATGTACATTTTTTTTAAGATGTAATACCCATGTATTTTATGTATTTATAATAAAACTTAATATTAAATATTATGCAGTTGATTTAAAAGAAAATTAATTATTATCAAAGTAATTAATAGTTTTAACGTATATCTAGGTATTGCATTATACTGTAATAAAGTAATTAATTTAGGTAATCAAAATAACTATCAATACAATATCAAAATTAAAAGTGTAATCCAATATAGATTTCTGTATTATTAGTCATTGTAGAGACCAGATAAACATTTTATTAGATCTATACAATTGGTAAATAGGACTATTGTTAGCTTTCAAATCATAGTACCTATAATGAGTGTAATAAATACTATCAATAGCAACAAATATGGCAAGTACATTATATCTGATTATATATAAAAATAAAACTTAAAACTTAAACTTAACACTTGTCAAAAATTAATATTAAAAGCTATACACAACAAAAGACAAATAGCCTATAAACTATAATAATTTAAAATTCACACTACTACCTGTAAAAGTGAGTAACTAGTAACCTAGATACTAAGTGGTATTTTTAAAATGCTAAATAAATTGGTTTGGTTAAAAGGAGATAAATTATATGTTCTTTATAAAATAAACACACATCAAAATTGTAGATAACTGCTATATATTACAACCAACTATCTATAATTGTACAAAATAACAGACTTTAGTACAAACATTTGTATTATATATTGATAGATTTTGAATTTACCTACTGTGAAATAAAAATCTTACCCACTAAAAAATAAAATAAAAATAGATTTAAATAGCACAATATCAAAAAGTTGACATAATTGAAAATTAATTAAATCAATACTTTTTTAAGCACTTTATTATGTTGTATAGCTATATAGGTAAACAGATTTATGTAGTGAAATGGTGTATGTATTATAAATATATAAGTAGGTAGGTGGGTAGTGTAAGAAATGTCGGTCATAAAAGGACTTATATTAATTGGAATATTATATTCAAGGTAGCATATGCATGAGGATGAATCAAAATGGAACGAGCGCAAGAGCCCAAATACAGATGCCATTGATTTCGATTAACAAAAAAAAAGCCTAAAAAAAGTCGACGTGTCAACCACACTGCTGTGTGCAGCTGTACACAGACATAACCCCAGACGATTGCCATGAGGTTTAAATGCTGCGACGGCCATGACTTGGATTACAAAAACTTGGAAGTATAATGTAGAATACAAAACTTACTGAAATCAGGTTGTTAGGCTTCCGTGAGAATGAGACTGTTTGTTGGACGTGTAAAACGCGTGAACATAAACAAAGCAGCTAACAATTTGATGCAAAACCAAAATGATTTTAACTAGGTACGAACAAGCCGCCGCAACGCTATCAAAGTATCTAACCATTACACATGTAAAAAAAAAAGAATTTTATTTTCTCACCTTTTGCCAGTGTGGCCATATCGAACGAATTAAAAATAAAAACTCGAATGAGAATCTTTATTAAACAAAAATTGTACTAATAAAATATGCTAATGGAGACTGTGTGTACTATGTATAATATATAGTAGACCAAAAAAGGACTCTTGTTTCTCTATTGGAACGATATTTCTTGTTGAAAACATCGTACGTAAAAATTATAAATAATGAAATTGTACGCCATAAATTTGATCGTTTTTCATTTTTCGTCATTTTGCAGTTTTCTTAATTATTATAAAATCTATTTGGAAAATCTAAAAAACCACCTTCTTATTAAGCATCTAGATCCCAAATTCAATAAAAATGATCTCTAGGTATTTTTTTATTAAAATAATATTTCTGGTAGTAACACATAGTCTGCAAAAATTAAAAACATTGAAATCGGTAACACTGCGGTGCACCGTAAATATTTTCCATTTTAACTACAATTTTCCTTCCGGTTTCCCAATTATTTTGAAAACTTCTTAGAAAATCTTAAAATGATCTATCTAATTCACTAAATAGACAAAATTTCCATTCAGAAAAAGTGCTATACTCTATACATCGGAGCAAAATTTCTAGTAGTAAAGTTGTTTATATATTCATCACATTAAAAAGGGAGCGATAACGTGGATGGAGCACCTGGATGTCATATTATAACTACCACTTATTCTTATACCATAAACCCACATTTTTATACCTTACCTCACCTTACTTTACCAATTTGTATTTATTTTTTTTTTCACCAATTTTGAATTTAATTATTTATTAATCATTAATCTATGTATTTATTTATTTCCACTTAACTACCATGAATTATTTATATATGTATTATCTACCTAGTTAGTAAGATAAAATGTGTTACTCATCATATTATAATGTCATACAGAATAATAATTATTGCTAACGAAAAGCGATTCCGAGAGAAATTTAGTAGTACATAAAATGTCGTAATATTTACGATTTTTGTTGATTTTAAAACTCTCATATAGAAAAAAAAATACTACATTTTAATTAATTTTTTTTTAACACTTATTAGGTAAGATTTATAATGAACCTCTTGTCAACTTTTCTAATATTCCTAATAAGTGTAACAATTTTGTCTACAGAATACCCATCAAATAAATATTACATAAAAACTCACAGTTAAATGTCTATAAATAGCTCAAAAATAGCTCAATTATTTTGAAAATGTTACCACGTCTAGAAAAAAACAAATTTAGTTAGAAAACTATCTTCTTTCATCACTCCAATCGTCCACCTAAACATCTCTGCTACACTTACTTTCAGTTGTATTTTCCTGTTTACCACTCAAAACTCCGAACCATACAACGCATTATTGGTTTCACCACACGCTAGTAGAACTTAGGTATTTTTAATTAAGTCTCATTAGCAGTGCCAGGTTAAAGGGGGCAAAAGAAGCAATTACTCCGAGTGGCTAACTTTAAGGGATGACAATTTTTTGAAGACGAAAACAAATTTTTTGGAAGTTTTCACTTTTCTATGTGTATCAAAACTATAATACTCATTCCAAACCTAATAGTCTGATAATATTTTTTCATTGGATCTTGTTCCAAAACTCAGCGTAAACAATGCAGTTTTCATAGGATCTAATATTAAATCGACTGCTCTAATGGATATTTCTTATGTACGTGAAAAGATACCTATCATACTTGATAACAAAGGAATAATATTACAAACAAAATATCAAGTTTAATTTATTCAACTTAATCTACGCGACAACTTTTCAACAGATCTATCATTCAGTTGAGTTTTGAAAAGCACAGAAATAATATTAATTTACTGCAATACCTATTATAAATAATAATGTAGGTAACGTGATATTATATAACCTAACACAGTTATCTCGAAAGTGAGCATATTTTTAGAAATACTGTAATATTATTTTAGTTCTCGGTCCGATTTTTGTTTTTATTATTTTCAAATACAACAGAGTCGTCATTTGTTCTGTGTATCAATACATAAACACTGTTAGGAATAAATAATATACCATTGATTATAATTACTAGTATTTTAGTATTTATAATTAATATTAAAGCTTATTGGTATTATAGTACCGACTATCGAATAAAGATAATTTTGCTAAATTAAAGTGTTGAATATTTTTATGAATGTACAATAAAATAATATATGCTTACATATTTATGTATTTTATAATACTGTTGACTTTTTTACTGTTTAAATTTCAGGACATGCCTAGGTAATAGGTATACCTAATCATAATTCAATTATTTATGCTTATTTAAAATACCTATTGGTATTGTTAAGTTGCAGGGGCGTGCTCAGCTTTTTCCTATGGAGGGATGAACTGTATCTTGTTTTGTTGTTAGTCATATACACAAATTTAAAAAATGTACTTATTGGTATATACATTGATATTTTAGGAGTAGGTAGTTAGGTACAAATTACTAATGTCAATGTATATTATATACCTACATACCTATTTTTTGTATTAATATTTTAAACCTCTTATTTATTTTTTTCATTTAAAAGAAACCTAAATGTTGGCAATGATATCCATATATTTTAAAGTGCTTAAACTGTAAAAACAAAAGTTATGTACCCTAGGTAGTAAGAACTGATTTTTTTTATCTGAAATAAAGTCTAAACTTAGAGTAAATTTATCAGCATCTGATAATCTACAGTTCACAAATAAGCTTAACATATCGTTTACATACATATTTTCAGTCTTAAAAATATGAAATTATTAAAAATATTTAAGCAATTAGGCATATGTATAATATAAAAGTTTAACTACAGCATAGATAAACACTATTGATAATATATTAATATGCCGATGGTCACGTTTATAACATAGATATCGGAATGTACTTAATGGACTTAAATATTATGATAGTCCATTGATAAATACCTTTTTTTTATAATGTGTATGCATTATCTATAGATAATTACTATTTTTTTTACCTTTTTTTCTCCAAGAAACCGAAACTACCAAGGAACTTCAAATAAATGAATGAAACAAATTTTCATGAAGAAGATATGAAACCCTCATCCCCCCATGAGTACGCCTCTGTTAAGTTAATTACTTCTATGATTTAGTTTTAACCTATTTCGTTTATTAAACTTATTAGGTATACATAATAAATTGTTTGTTCTAATAATAAACTTATTAAGTAGGCATGCAATTTTAGTTAAATATAAAATAAATAATCAATATTGAAATTAATTTGAAGTATGTTTTTGAATTGTATTATACGTTTGAATAAATACTTAATGATTAAATAATAGAGTTACGAAAACGATTGATTTTGTGCTTAATATATTACATGAGCGGATTTCAAGTTGATTTTAATTTTCAGTACTTATAGGTTTTGTATCCTGTAAAAAAAAAAGTGAAATTACGCCCCTGAACGCATAAACTATAAATTGTGTACAAATAACTGATAATTCTGTAACAGTATGATTTAGTTATTTTTTATTAGTGGTGGTCTAAACTTTTTAACTGAAATAATTAAACTTTAATCACATAATTATAGATTAAAATATATTTTTATTTACAGAATTGAAAAACTGTGTAGGTAGGTACACTGTATACTCGAATAAAACAAATAATAGGATTAATAGCCAGATTATAAATACATAGAAAATCACCCTGCTGTCGATTCTATCCACATTAACCAATTAAAATTTAATTAAATTTCATTTAATAACTACGAGTAGTTGATACATTTTAACAATAATGTCGATATTAAAAACGTAGATTTTAAATTCTGAGTGGAGCGAAGAAACTTATGGTTTTACAAAAATGTTTATTTTTTTTTATCTGTGGACAATTTTTCTGTCAATTTTTCAATCAGTGTGGAGAAGTACTTTAGGACTTTACTTCAGTGACGTATTTATGGGGGGGATATAGGGGATAGATCCCCTCCCTTGCACTTTTTTTTAATTTAGGTATAAACATGGCTACATGGCTGCAGTACTGATGCTATTTATAATTTTGTTATCCTGTGGGCTGCGAATGATATTACCCAATAATAACAACAAAATTAAAATAGGACCATATTCGGGAGAAGCCGGGTAAAACCCGCTAGTACCTAATAAAGAATAAAGATAGCTCACTGCTATTATACTGTTATATACGTAGAACACGAAACTAATTGCGACAGCGGACAGAAGACGATAAGGAATTCGTAAATTTTAAAATAAATATTATTTTCTAATCATTCCGGTCGTTGTACATCGCATATTACACACTCGCAAAGTCTTACCTCAGGAATAGTATGAAAGAGGTAAATAAATAGTTTGTAATTATATCTTTCAATTTTCAATAAAAATATTTATACTAACTGTTTAAAAATGTATGTGTTTTGTTATTATAGACTAGACTTAATGGGTTGGCTATGCTTTCTTGTCACAGAGAAGTCGAAATTACAACAGATGAAGTAATTGATGAGTTGTGCTTAAAAAACAGAAAACTAGAATTTATTTTATAAATTAATAAAACAGAGTAAAATTATAATCAATATTATTGTTTTTATTGTTACCTAGCCTTACATGGAGTAACTAACAAAAGGTTGCATCAACACAAAAAAAAATTTTATATCCCCTCCTCAAGAAAATCCGTTGTTATCACACTACATTATCGCCTGCGCNTTTAAAAATGTATGTGTTTTGTTATTATAGACTAGACTTAATGGGTTGGCTATGCTTTCTTGTCACAGAGAAGTCGAAATTACAACAGATGAAGTAATTGATGAGTTGTGCTTAAAAAACAGAAAACTAGAATTTATTTTATAAATTAATAAAACAGAGTAAAATTATAATCAATATTATTGGTTTTTATTGTTACCTAGCTTTACATGGAGTAACTAACAAAAGGTTGCATCAACACAAAAAAAAATTTTATATCCTCTCCTCAAGAAAATCCTATATACGCCCCTGCTTTACTTATTAAGTTATTTTTCAATTTTCCGAAGTTTTCCCAACAAATAGGAAAAACCAGAAAAAAAACGGAAGGAAATATGTAAAATATTAAACAAATATTATTACAGAAAATATATAATGCATAATATGTAATTATTTTACCATAATATAACGTACCTACCTATATATTATTGTTGACAAAGCAATCAACTGAACTTCGCTCAGAATCGTTTCTTTCATTATCAATGGTTAATCGTTGCTTGCATATTATATGCATTAAATTAGGTGCCTATAACAGTGGACCCGTCCCTATTATCCAAGGACAGCTTTTTACCTTGGTTCCGTAAAAAAACTTGCTGTAGGGTTGGTTCTGCGTTCTGTGAACGGTTACAATATCTACACTCTACAGCCATACATGTGGCTAAACTGCAATTATTCTATCTAATAAATCGTCAGCGATAAGCCGCACTGATAAAAAACGGATATGGTATTAAATTTGTATTTTATAAAAACTTATGAGTTAATGTTAAATTTAAATTTTATGCGTTTAATCAATTTGAATTATTTTTATAATAATTAATTTAACTTAATCGTCGGGGAAGTCTAAATTATTTAAAAAAATTACTTCAAGATGCGTTTAAACACAGTGTTGAATTTTCGAGATATGCGCCGATACACAAAGAATCCTCTTGATGTTATATTTGAAGAATTATTGCCATTAAAATTGAAAGATAAAGTATCTGGTAAAGGAGATCGATCCAAAGAGCGTGCGTGTGTTCATGAAATGTCTGTTATGTTTGCTTGCTTCAAAAAAAATGAATTCGAACAAACACAATGTTCAAATGAAATAAACAAGTTTCAAGCGTGTGCAAATAAACATTATGCCGACAAGTATAAAAGAAAAAAAGATTTGCAAGAAGGGAATATTTCTTTGGGGAAAGATAATCTTACCCCTAGAGAAGTCAATTATCTATTGAAAAAATATCCAAACCCATAAAAATTTCTTTTAGAATTTCTATGTGTAGAACTTATTATTACCTAGGTATTTATATTTTTTTTAATTTGATTCTAAAAAATTGTAAAAGTAGTTTTCATTTGTTTGTATATTGGTCATAAAAAGAAATAAATTCAATACAAATCTACTGTAGTTGTATTAATTTAATTTCCTGCAAATTTTGAATTGAAATTGTAGAGAAATAAGTCTTACTATCTTTATTAAAATGATTTCAAATTTGTTTTTGTTTTTATTTTACCTATGTTTATAACTCAAAATATGTATATACAATTAGTCACAAAATACAAACATAATTTTAGATCATTAACCTTTGGATACTAACACTTTACAATGAAAGTAAGTGTGAAATTATTCTGTATTTAATGGTACATATAAGATGGGACACCTGTATAATATTAGTTGTTCATACATTTTATAATAATTATATAATATATGTTTTTAACTGTATGTTTATAAATAATAGATAATTATTTGTAGGTATACAATAGCTTTGTTCATTTAAACAAAAAATTTACATTGTTTTTACACAGAAAAAGTAACTTTATTATAGAGATATTTTATTATTCACTATGATAAAAAGTTAACCCATACTTGTTTTCAAAACAAAATTGTTAATATTTATCTTTTCCTGTAATATGTTAATAGCTATAGCCCTATAGCTATATAATATATTTATACCTATATTAAATTTATTATAATATACTTAATCTATGTATGTAATAGTTTATTCAAAATAGGTAATTTTGTTGATTACCTATAACAAATTAAATACTTCTTTCAAAAACAAAGTATTCATAAATTTGATTACTAAAAATAAATGAATAGGTAATAAATACAGTCTCTTTAAGACCATGACAGATAACAAAAATCAAATTATATAAGTTTCTTTAAAGTTTTGGCTAGTCCATTCTATTTATGGTGACCAGACATACTCTTTTTAGTATGGCAGTACTCTTTTATGAGTACTGTCATTAAGGATTAGACATCCTTAATGTGGCGGCGTTCTGTTTGGGTACAATCTTTAACAACGGAAATGTTTGTTACAAATGAAATAGACTTTTGCTTGGTTGTCAAATAAAACAATCGACATCGCAATAGTTGTGCAACATCAGTTTCATCGGTTTAGAGTTATAATTATTATAATAATATAATTATATTACAACGTTTTAATTACACCTTTTTCTTATGTTATGACTTATGGGTGTTAAAATGCACACTAGGAAAAAGTCAATTAAGTATAAATTTAATTAATAAGTCAAAAATAAAAAAATAAAAACAGTAGTTTATAATTATTATAATAATAAAATTTAAATGAATTATTTTATTCACATCAATTTTGCTCACTTGTAATTGTATACATAAATTTTGTAGACGTTTTCCTACGATAGGTACAATAGTTTGTCATTTTTTTTTTCTACTACTCGAATCTCATATAGCATCTAAAACTAATTTTACTTCATCTGCTTCATTTTAGTTCATTCCATTTTAATTTATTTTTTTTAAATATTTGGATGCTCATGTCCACAGAGTTTTGCAAATCGATTATTCCATCTTTCCGTCTCATTATTTGTTTGATGGTTCCCTGCTAAAATATGTAGTATAAACATTCCACATACATTACACACAAGGAAGTGAAAATACAGGTGTAATTTTTTAAAAACACAAAGTAGAAGCAGAACTTATTCGTCTATATATTTAGACAATAAGAAAGCATTAAATGAATAGAACAATTTTTAAAGCGAATAAATAAAGTTATTTTGTTTTTCGTTTGTTTGAGGGATAAAAAATAATAATTTAATTTTTTCTAAATCGATGTCCTCCTCGAAGACAAATCAAAAAAAAAATATGTCCTGGGATAATAGGGACGGTTGCAGCCACTGTTATAGGTACCTAATTTAATTACTTACGGAAAAAGAGTGTGAGCGGAGTTCAGTTGATAGTGATGCTTTGCAAACAATATATATGCCACATTATAGTAAAATAATTAAATAGGCTTAATATATTTTGTTTAATAATATTTGTTTAATGTTGTACCGATATTCCCGATTTTCCTACGTTTTCTCATGTTTTTTCCCGGTTTTTCACATTTACTAGGAAAACTCCCGAGAAAATCAAAAAATGACCTATCTAAAATACCTCTCCAGTGAAATTTCTTTTTAGAAAAATTGCTATTAGAAAAGTTGTCCACAGAACAAAAAAAAAATAATAATAAACATCTTTGTAAAACCATAAGCTTCTTCGCTCCTCAAAATATAAAAATTGAAAATTATTTAATATTAATAGCTCTAGAAAAATCCTTCACAAATCTTATACATTGTGAATTATTACTTTTTAAAATTTAGTTATATTACAAATATGATAATATTTCTACGGGACATTTTTCCTTGTCTGAAAATTCTTTTCCTATGACCTTTTTCTCCACATTACCCTTTCATCATAAATAAAAACGTAGAAATCACATGCATGGTTACGTGATAACCGATTTATGTAATTTGTATTCTATATTGTATTTTGCTATTTAGAATTATAACCATTATAGATAACTATTTATTCTTTTACAGTATAAAAAAACTAAATAGGTATTAATTATAAAATACTTTATCATGGATTATAATGCAATATAGTATCATAAATATAATTATTATCTATAGGTACGTATTTACGTACGATTCTATGGCGTTCACATGGAGTTTACTCTATTAATATTTTTCCGTGGGTTATATTAGCGGGCTGTGCTTACATTTTTGGGCTTTTTCTTTGTTCATTTTTCCCACCTACTATCATCATAGATAGTAAATAATTGACCATAGACCAGATCCATGATTAAACCTAAAAACATATTATCAGTGCTGTAGGTGGGTTTCTAGGTTTGGAAGTCATAGAATCTGGACCGTTCAAGTGTACGTGCATGGATCTTTTTGTCCTCTGGACGGTTAGTGATGGTTAGTGCGGTATTCTTTTAGTTCATCAAAATGTGTACGTGTGTTTATCACACGGGATACCATGTTATCATGAAGTTGGATCTAGTTCAACTATTTCCGTTCGAACGGTCTACACTGGGTGATAGTAGCAATCAAAGATATAAAAATTGAAAATATAATAATATTCATTAATATTTAATTCATTAATCTTTCTTTTCGAAAGCCAATCAAATTCAAAGTTAATTTTCACTATGAACCCGGGCTAAGCTACATTAAGTTAATATATCTATTTATGTTTAATTTGTTTAATAACTTTATACAATATATACATTTGTTTATATTTTTACATAATATTTTGTTTTTTTTTTATCATTTTCTATCTAATACGCAATCCGGGTATAAAACATTATTAACGGAGCTTACTGGAGTCTTCATCATGAGTGTATACAATACGTGTAAAATAAAAACGTGCACGTACACGTGAAGGGTTCAATAAAAACCCACCTTATGCTACTGTTCATAGAAATATTCTGTATTCTTGTGTTCACACCACGAATATACGTATATAAGTATACTTTAATTCGTGGTTCACACAAAGGCAGGAATCCAGATCTCCTACAAAATTATAAAAATTTGACTGGTGAAAATTCAAAATTTCAATGACACCAACTATGATTTGAAAAAAAAAACATCAAGAAATTTAGTGTTCGATAACTTGCATCTTTTTTTGGTAACATGTACAAATTGTGGCCTACGTGTATAGGTGTTAGGAGAAATATTAATCCATTATTAAAATGTTATTTTAAGTATATTTTACTAGGCATTATTGTGTACATTTTATCTGAAATTCTGTAGACATTCTATTATGTCTAGGAAATTCATAAATCATCTAGTATATTATTATGTTATCACGAAATGACAGAATAATACTATTTACATTTTCGAATATTTTTTAACAAGTTTCTACCGTTTCTGAACAATTATTCTTATTATATTTTTCTGTATTAATTATTATAAATTATAAATTATACATGCACAATGTACCATTTACTGGACCACAATTATATTTTATCATGTATGAATTATGAATAGTTAATATGACAATTGTTAAACCTTTTTAATGAAACACTTTTTAGTTCTCCAAGAAAATATCCACCTGAATGAATTAGATATAGATGATGATACCACTGATGTCTATAGATCTGAAGAAGAAATGGATGGTAATATAATTTATTGTATACCTAATTAATTTGATATATTTATTGATTATATTGTTTTTATTTAGAAAATGATTTTCCAGTTTCCAATGAATTTCATTGGAAAACATCAGCAAACTGCAGTTTCGTACACTAAGTTGTCTGGCATTCAGCTAAATTTTATAGTCTATATGGACAATTTAGGCTATATTTACTATAAAAATATTAGTCGTGATAATAAAATGTGAGTACCTATCATGACTATTGTGATTGTTCAAATTGAAATTATTTTTTTAAAATTAAGTCACACAATTTATAATCTGGTTCTAAATACAATTTTACCTTTATAGTTATTTAGTATGTCAAAACCAAAAAAGTAGGAATGTGTTCTGTCCATCAACAGCCAAAATTAGTGGAGATTTCAATAAAAATTGGATCAAAACTAATGGGGTTCATAACTATTTACTTCCAGTGGTTGATATACCAATTACACATTTAAGGAGAAATATTGGGATTGCAGGAACAAACTCTAGAAAATCATCCATAAGACAAGTTTACAATAATAAAATAGTATTGTAAGTAAAATGGCTTAAGGATATTATATTGATATTACAACTACATAATCATAATTTGAATTTTGTAATTCAAATTAATTTTTTGTTTGTACCCAGTATGATTGGTAGGTCATTGATTAGTGTATGAGGACATTATATCCACATTTACTGTCTTAGTCGAACTACCAGGTAACATATTATTATCATTTATTATACAGTATATTTTCTCTTCACCTTTCAATAATTTATAGTCTTTTCCTAGTATGAACCTTTTTAGAAGTGAACAAAATGGCAATTTTTTACAGAGAATCCTAGTTGGTAAAATACCTAGCTTCCTCTAATTTTGATTTGTATAACTTTGCAGGGAATTCTTATTTAGGCAAATTCTTACTATGTTATTCTGGTTTACTTGCAATTTATTGAGAACAGTATCGCCTAATTCCCCCCCTCCCATACTTATATTCCATATTGGAGTATTGTTTAATATAGAGCAAAATAAATAAATAACCCACATTGTTTGTATAGGCACTAAACCTTTTAACTTATAGAATTTATAAGTTATTGAATGTAGCTTCCAAACTAGATTTTGAATATGAAGATCCCATTGTAAATTTTTATCAAATATCATACCTAAATATCGGGTACTAGTTATTTATTTGATAGCTATACATTTATTTACATTATTACAACTGTTACCATTGATACATCAATGAATTTGTATTCGGTTAAGATTTGGAAAACTCTTATAAATTGAGGACGTAATAAACATGGTTTTTTTCTTTATTGAGTGTTAAATTTCTGTCATATAGACTTTGATAAACTTTGTTTAACATAACAGTTGCTTTTTCATGAGCCCCCTCCCAAGACTTGTCAGCAAAAAGTAGGCAGGTGTTTGCATATGGAACAACTAATCCATCTAGATGTAAATCACTAACCAAGTTTAAAAATAATAAAAATAAAATTGGGTTCAATAAACTTCCCGAGGGACTCCATATTCAACGAGAGCATTTTGATCTATAATGTTAATTATTCTAAACATTCATTTTCGATCTTTTAGGTAACTTTCAAACCATTTTAAGCTAAGTTTATTAATACTAAAATTGGGTAAAATCTGTAGTAAAATGTTGTGATTAATAGTATCAAATGCCATTTTTTAAGTCCACGATTACAGTAATCGCCTTGTTACTGCTTTCTAATTCATTAAAAATAAATTGGGTCGTTTTAAATAGAGTATCTTCAGTACCAATACCTGGTCTAAATCCATATTGATTTTATGATTACGATTTGTTTTTCCCTAGGAAAAAGATTAATCTAATTTTAATTATTTTTTCGAATATTTTGGAAAAATTATTAAGCAAGAATATTGGCCTATAATTATTTAAATATTTGCGGTCTCCACCTTAAAAAATAGGTTTAATCATTGCTATTTTAAGATTATCTGGAAAAATATTTTGCTGTATACACAAGTTATATATATAAACTAGTGGGTTGACTATAAGTTCAGTAATACATTTTAATAATTTAATAGTTATCTTATCTATACTTGCAGCTGTATCATCTTTGCAATTATTAACTATGTCGATAACATCCAGTCTTTTAGTTGAATATTTTTTGAAGTTATTTTTTTAGAAGTATTGATGTTAGTAGAAATTAGTTAATGAAACTCTGAATAACTTTTTTTCACATGTTTCTATTGTAGACTTCCGTCCATTTTTCTTTGTATAGACATTTTTTAATTTTTGTCATGAGATTTTATCTATGAGAAAAACTAATTTTTTTTATTTGTCAAAAAGTTGTATATATGTATGGAAACGCAAGTTGTGAAGTGATCGGTTTTGTCTGTCTGTATTATACCATCATTTATCTGAGTAATTAAAAATTTGTCATTATGGACAAATATATGATCAAGACATGAGTGTTTTTGACCGTTGAGTAATCTAGTATATAGGTTCATGAAAAATGCAAATCTGTTTTCCTATAATAAATTGAGATAATCATTATTCAATGCGTTGTCCCCAACTATATTAATGTTCATATCCCTGATAAGAACAGTGTAATAAAATTTTTTTTTATTTTCTATTATAATTTTACTTACCATATTATTAAAAAAATTAATATTAGTCGAGGGTGTTCTATAAATACATAATAAAATAATTGTCATACCTAAGTTAATAAGAGTAAGTTTAACAATATTGGTTTCAACAAAATCATATTAAAAAAAGTTATAATTGTATCTAACAAAAAACGAAAATATCATAATTTTGGTTCCTTTTTATTGTAGAGAAGAATAATTTATATCCTTAAATAGTAAAAATATTTTTATTTTAAGGACTGTATCAAGTTTCAGTCCATATAATTACATCTATTTTATCACTATTCGGATCATTTTCTAAAAATAATGTTAATTCATCAAAGTTGGAGTTGTCACTCCTAATATTACAACACAGAATATTTACATACTTGTTTATATTGTTATTAATATGCCAAAATTCCGTAAAAGATTCAAAGTAGTTTGTTTTGTAACTAAGATTTATGTTTATAGAATTCTCCATTTATTATGAAAAATTAAAAATATAAAAAAGTAGAAATTACCCCAATTTAGATAAGGTACATCATTTACAATAACGACTTTGCAATTTTCATTCTTTTGAATAAAAATTTTTCGAATCTCTAAACCAAACTAATCTGTACCCAGTGTCGCAAGCAAAAGCTCTAGATTTGAAAAATACATTTTTATTGAATTATGTAAGACTATCGTTAATATATATTTTCTCATCATCCCAGTTTGAGTTTACTACTTAACCTACTTTGATTTTTTGACATAATCCATCACAGTTTTCTTGTTTTGAGTTGACAGCAACTAAGCCACTATTTTTTTGGATCTATTTGTAATTTTTGATTGAACATGTAATGTTTTTGATATGGAAATGTTTGTTCTTACTGCTACCGCAATTGATTCCACTGTTTTTACACAGTCTTCATTGTCAACCTCCGTGACACCCATAATTTCAACAAATTTTTCAATCTCTTTTTGCTCAAGTGCGTTCATTCATTTGTCTAATTCAGTTCTTAATTTACAATTTTTTTCTTTTAAAAAAGAATTTTCAACTTTGATATTATTTATTGTTGTAACTAGCTCTTGTAATTGTTGACTAAAACTATCAAATTTTTCACTCATAAAATGTACAGATTTAATTAGATTATTAATAGTTTCATTATTTATGTCCATATGATCTGAGATTAATGCGCTTTTTGAAGCCAGTGGTTTAAGACATGGCTCATTCAATTTACATTTACCGCAACACCAGTTTTGTTTGGTTATTTTGGAAATTTTTCTAAAAGCAGACCCTTAACGCTGCACATTCGAAGTACAGTATGACATTGCATTTGGAACAATTAAGGTTATCTTCTTCAAAAATTTTGCAACGTTGCTTACACAGATTGGAAGACATCCCAATATCTGGGACTATTTACGTAATTACACTTTTAAATATTTGTGTTTGTGAATTTTAAAAAAAATTCTACCCATATTTTTTGTAGGTGCAAGATAATGGAAGACGTTAATTTTGTGAATAAAACAATAACCTTTTTTGACTTAACTTTCTTGAATTACTTTTGTTATGATTGAGCTATAACTAAACGAGTTGTTTGATTTCTTTTAAATTAAAATTAGAATTGGTGTTTTTAGTTTTATAATTTTTAATTTGTATAGCTATTTATGTACACATAATTTTAAATATTTGCATTTGTGATTTAATACACTTTTTGTATTGATTTTGTGTAGGATTTACAATCTTATTATGCTATAATATATAAATTATTATTTTATGTTAAAAAAAAAAATGCTACCCAGATTATTTGTAGCTGGTGGAAGATGGTCATTATGTCTTTGATTTTTATTCTTGTAGTACAAAGTATCTTTGTCGGCGCTAATATAGATGTAACATTATAAAGTTTTAGTTGATACCTATTTTTTTAATGGCTATTATTAATTATAATTTTTGTATATTTGTATATTTTTTTAAGTATTTGTATTTTTAAGACAGAATTAATTTATTGTATTATTTTTAAAATTTAATGTTTAACTTGACATTGACATCTATAACAGATTATTTAAATAGATTTTATATCTATTACATGTGCTGAAATCATATATAACGTCAGTTTTTGCCTATCAGCTCTATTCTGTGAGATATGATAATAATATAATTATATATATTATCACGTAAATTTGGCGAAGGGTATTTAGGTTTTAAATTTAAAAAAAAAACTTAATACATTGTATATATTTTAATAAATTGAAACAAATATAATAATACACTTCTTAGATTCTAAGTGCAGTGAGAAATGTATTGGTTTTACAAAAAGGTTATGTTTTATTTTATTTTTTGATCTGCTTATTATCAACTTTTCTACCAAAAATTTTGCTCTAGTTGTATACCTAGTAAGATTTTGTAAATTAGCTAAATCTCAAAAAGTAGAGTTGATAGAAAAAAAACTCCATTAAATATTTAAAATCAGCACAATAAATATAATCGTTGTCAACAAAAAATTACAGGCACAAAAAAAATGTTTCTTTATTTTCCTCTGTAATATATATATATATATATATTACATATATATATACATATAATGATATATAACAAATACAGTACAGTACAATAGTCTATTCAAAAAGTACACATTTTAGTAAAATCAATACTTATATACATAATAAAAATATTTACATTTAATAATATGTTTGTTTAATGTCCTATATTTATTGATTTATTATTATTATTTATAAAATAAAATTAACACATAGAACCATGTATTATGACTTATATTATTGACTGTGTAGTTATATAATTTAGTGTTCTGATAAATATATTTTGTTTTACATAACTAAATAAACACAAATCTATTTATTTAAATTGTTTTTTTTATTTGATTATGTTACTATTTTTATTCATATTATCAACTATTAAACATTTAACATTTATTATTTGAAATTATAATTTTATTACAAAGTCAACTTATTAGGTGTGTATCATTATAAAGAAAATTCTTTGAAACTCAATACACTGAAAATAAAAGAAATATTCTTATGTATAATTATTGAAAAAAATAAAACTTTAAATACAAAATTGCATAATATAAAAACATAGCATTTAAATTTAAAAAAAATAATACAATTTCATATAGTTATTACTATTGATAAAGACACTAGAACAATGCATCAAAAAAGAGTTTGTCTGCTCACCATACTTATACCAAATAATCGAGGTCCACGTAAATACTTGGAATGTAAAAACTTGAACGGTACTAATCTGGAGTATAAAATTTTGAAATTTATAAAAATCTGGAATATAAACTTTTGAAATCCGTAAAAATTTGGTCAGTACAAATTGATCGTTTTCTTCAAAGCTGAAAGTTTACCAGTGAGTAATAATATTTGTATTTATTACCTATAATTTTTAGTTTGTATGCCGAGTACCTAACCTAACAATATGATAACATTTAAATTTCTCATAAAAATTCTATCTTTATTTTTCAGATTCTTAATGACTTGAAATACACCAAATAAAAAATTTAGGAATGTTAATGTGGATACCATTAACCTATTATTTGTTTTAACTGTTGTTTTGAAGTCAAAGTCAAATTTTAATAAAGGTACTAATTTTTCAACACATATATATATATATATATATTAAAATAAAAAGTAATAATGATTATTTTAAGTAATACAGGATTATGTTTATAGGTAAACATAAGTTCTTACTTATCCGTTAACAGTTAAACAAATAATAGGTATATTTAACTTAGAATTTATACCTATTATATATATATTATATAATTAAAACATAATTATATATAAATATTAATTATTTTATTATGGTTGTATTGTTTTTATCACTGGGTACATATTATATATTTCTTTTAACTATTTTTTAATTATTAAAAATATTGAATAAATAGGATCTTTTATCACCTTTCTTATTATTCTGGATATTGTATTACAAAGAGAACAGTTTCAGTTTTTGAATATTAAGTACCATAAGCGATTCCTAAATATACATTTCCCTTCGTACACTTTACACAATATGCATAACAAAATTGGTAAGTGTAAACTAATAGGAATTAGGTTTTACTATTTTTGTTAAACGTACACTAAAATAAAACAATTTTTACACTCATTATTACCCTTCTTAATATTACTATTATTATTAGATGAAATAATAACTGTTTTTTGTAAAAAAAAAAAAAAAAAAAATTAACATACATTAATTCATTGTGTTGATATTGAATAGTTTTCCTACATGGTTTTCTTTTAAAAAATACCTATAATAATTATATATATTTTTCAAATTTTAATAAAGACTAATAAAATATATTGTTCTAACTTAATAATACTCAATTAAAAAAAAACTAATTTATACAAAAAAATTACTAAAATTGTATTCAGTGATCAATGTTTTATTAGACAGTACTTTAATATAAGTACCTGCTGAATAATAGGTATATATAACTTCTTATTAAATTTGTTTTTCTTATTTCTTCATATTATATGTATGTGTATTCTGTATAAATATATAAATTAGTAAGTAGGCCTCATTATATATATATATATGTATATAATATGTTTATGAAATATAGTACAATATATTTGTTAACAATTATTATTGGTTATTATTTTATTTATTACATTGCTCAGTTATCAAACCATTGTTATTTTAGCCGCCTCTAAGTAAGTATACACAAAATTAACAGATAACTACATTTTATAATATAATAATACAAAAATTTGAAGTTTCACAACTTCGTATAAGTAGATATATACTAATATCTAGACATTCACGAAATTCTTTCATAAAAATATTTTAACATTGATTAATCGTGTTGCATAATTTATTTATACGTTTATTTATTCAAGTTCATATAGATATATTATAATGAAGAGTAATAATGTATAAAATGGTTTATTTAAGTGACAATATTCTCACTTATCTTACATATCTACAAGTGACAGTACCTATATAGGAATAATCAACTTCTTAACAACGGTTAAATAAATAATAGGTATAGATAAGATTTTTTTTCATTTATATGTATATACAAAATACAGTACAATACATTATAACTATCTATTACTTACTATTAAGTAAGTATATATTATATTAATATGTACTTACATATAATATAATAATATCCAAATTTGAAGCTTCACAACTGTATACCTGCGTTGGTATGATTTCTATTAAGAGGTAATATACTGATTACCTACTCTAACAGTGAATAAATTTTTTTCCAATTTTTTAGAAATACTATTTTTGATATCTAGACATTCACCGAATCCCTTCTACCTGTTATACTATTAGGTAAATATAGATTAAATTTAAAACAAACTAATAGGTACCTACATATAATAATAATAATGTAAAAATTTGGAAGTTTCACAACTATATACCTATGGTGGGAGGTAGGATGATTTCTATTAAGTTAAAAATTAATACATAATTCTCTGCTTACAGCTATTAGTTATTATTGTATTAAATACAAAATACTGACATCTAGACATTTTTAATTGCTGTTTTCGTTCTCCCAATAATGGACAGTGTCAATAGAAATATTTGATTTTTTTCTATTTTGAATAGAAACACATTTTGATATTTTTGAAACATTGCCTATTACTTTGGTTAGTAAAAATATGTTTATATTAGAATATTTTAAGTGCCCAATTTCTACCACCATTGGTAGAAATTAACAAAACTTTTTGAATTCATCGAATTTCTTACTAATGTGCTTTCGATTTAGTAGATATCATATTAATATTATGAAAACTCGATTGTAGGGATAGATGTTATAACTTTTCCGATTTCTTTTTTTATTCGCCCCTTTTTTTTACTGTATATAAACACAAATTATTGACATTTAGATATTTCCCAAATCCCTTCATAACTCAATTTTCCCTGTTTCAAACACGTTACACTGCACCTAGTTGGCCATATGGCGGACTGCCCATCTGCCGACAATATCCTCTTCCGAAAATACTGGCATTTAAACATTTTCTTATGTCTTAATAAATAATTCGATCAGCAGCTGGACTTTTTCCGTTTTACTTTTACAATCCGATCGGTCGTTCTCCAACAACTGTTATTGGTCGTGACGGCATACGTCTTACATCACCGAGCGTACGTATCCCGGCTGTATTCGCTTCCAAAATACAGACATCTAGACGTTTCCCGAATCTTTTCGTTTTTGAATTTCCCCCGTATTCTACTCATTACAATGCACCTATCGCCTGTATACACTTCCAAGAATACTGACATCTAGACAAGCCGTATTCCCGGTAGGTATATGAATACATATACATAAAGGGGTTTTATTGCATTTAGTCATAGTGAATTCAATCCCTTCATATACCAATTTCCGCTGTACTTCTGTGTATGTGTTAAGTACTAACTGTATCCACTACGTCATCTGTATAACTTAATACTGACGTCTAGACATTCTCCGAATTCCTCTGTATTACCATTCCTATATCATAATTTCCCCTGTATCCGTTATTCTGCACTCACCAACCGAACGTATACGCTCTATAAAAATTAATTTCAAGATGTTTTTATTTGTTCACGTATCTCAACCGACTTCTCCGTTTTCTCATCCCTTAGTATTCTATCTGCTGTAGTAGATATCATTCCCGCGGTTTCAGCAGTGATGCCGACATTCGAAGCATTACTTCCGATCCCTGTATTCTGACCGACTGTTTCCGCTCCTGCGATACTGTGAGCGAAGAGAGGTGAGGCGGTCGAGCCGAGGATTTGGCGGCGGAACCCCTAACTAGGCGTGGAGCGTCTAGTACATTATAAAATGGTTGTATAAGTTGGTCACACTGGGGTATCTTTAATTACGGTAACATTGCACAATAACAAAATTGTTTAATGGCGTCCCGCGTCAGCCATTTACGAAGTTATGACGCTCTGATTCGGCATTCGGCATTTTCATTTTATTTCTTTGTTTCTGTTCGTAAGGGTGTGTTCTCTACGATCGAAATTGAAACTAATCTTTGTGTTACTTCTTTGAGTTATTCTATTAACAATTCTTAATCTTTTTAACGATTATAATCGTCCGGCTGTTTTCTTCTAACGAGTAAGTATTATTTTTAAGAATAATTCATTAAATTTCCTGTGTATTACGCCATTTTAGTTGAAGTCTGACTTTTAAAGGGAAAAAAAAAAATTCAAATTATCGAAGAACACTACATCTAAATATTTTTTATGCCTCCCGTTTTGCCAATGTTTCGTGATTGAATTTTCGATTGTTCCCTTTACTCGCATAGAATAACAGGTTTAAAAGTGCGCATTTGCAGTCTTCAAAAAATGTTGGTCTCTGAAAGGATGCCTCTTGGGGTAAAAATAAAATTTATTTGGATACTATGCTTTTTCCTATATTTTTAAGTTATGGTTTGACCCCGAGAACCAAACAGCGTCCATGAACAATACAATTCTTCCAATTATGCGAACGTGAACTTTGTGTATCTTGATGGAACATGAGAAAACCATTGGTTATTGGTCAGAAGGGGCGTACGAAAAATATGCATTTGGCGTTTTTCAATGTTTTGACTTTTTTTTACCCCAAGTTCTATACTTCAACACACCCCATTTTTAATAATGGAGGTAGGTATTTATATAAAAAAAATGTAAACTTCAACCCACATGGCATTATTTTACGAGTTGGCGTTATTACGAATTCATAATTAAAAGTCTTTGAGAAGGTAGTAGAGGGGAAATTTAATGTATATTTGTAAGCACCAATCAATCATTGCTAATGAAAAAATGATTCTGGGTGGAGTAGATGTTGATAGTGTTGCTTTGTCAACAATATATATGCTATATTATGATAAAATAATTATATTATATATTTTACTTTAATAATGTTTTATATTGTTTAGTATTGGAATAACAATGGGCAAAATCTAAAAATGGCCTCTCTAATATACCTCCCCAGTCAGATTTAATTTTAGAAAAAGTGCCATCATTGTGAAATCCGAGCATAATTGCTGGTAGAAAAGTTGTTCAAAAGAAAAAAAAAGGCCATATTTTTTCCAACTTATACCTACATAACGTTAATTTTCCCGGTTTATTCAATTTATTGTGTAAACATCTGAGAAAATAGAAAAATGACCTCTTTAAACTACCTCTCCAGTCAGATTTCCTTTTTAAAAATGTACTACCATTGTAAATTTAAGCAAATTTGCTGGTAGAAAAGTTGATCACAGAAAAAAAAAATAATCTTTATAAAACCATAAGCTTCTTTGTTCCATTCAGAATTTAAAATTTAATATCTACCACATGTCATCTTATATTATAATTGTAAATTTAATTTTTTTAAACTGGTACAATTATGATACATATCTTATTATTTGTCATTAAAATTATATTTTAATTTAAATTTCACTGATGGAGTAGCGAAATATAAAAATATTCAATAAAACAATGTGAGAATAATAAATTAATTTTTGTTATTTTATGATTTAAATTTAAGTATCATATAACATACATGAGGGGGGAGATGGTTTGTCTGGGACGTCCGGACTTGGGTTTGTAAAACAAGGATTCGATAACAGTAATCAAGATCCTTAAATTGGTAGTTTGTTATCTTTTTAATATGAAAGTAAAAATTGCAATTAAATAGTTATCTTTTAATAATTTTTCTATTATATAACTTTATTAAATAGTGATTGATCTCTGTTTTTTGGAACTGGAGAAAAAATTTCTAAAAATGCCTTTGTATTTATAAAAATTAAAAATTATAAAATAATTGTTATACTGGTTATCATTTATAAAATAATTTGCTGCCAGACATTCTACTTTTATATTTTCCGACTAACAAAATAATCTGCATATTTTGGATTTTTCTGTACTTATCATTAGAAACCAATTTATGCTCCCTTTATTAAAGAATTAAATTTAAACTTGTTTAAATTTTCGAGTTTTGATCATTTCAAACATTTGTCTAGAGTTACCTACTCAGTTAAAATTAAATTATGATGGTTGGTACTTATATTTTAATTATTAAAAATGTCTCATTTTTAATTAAAAATTGGCATCTTAGAATATTCAAATAACCAAACTATTGTCTAAGTGGGATTGTTGTTTGGTTACAAATTATACACTCTTACAATGATTGTTATTTGTTATTGTTATTAATATTTGTATGATTTTATTTAAATTTAATTTTACAGTATTATCTCATTGTATGCACATTATAAACACAGTAACTACAACCTATGACTACCCTATTACAATAATAATACAACAGACACCAGTTTAAGATTATCGTTTTATGACAATGATAAATAATACTTATACAATTTCTAATACAATAGTTGTTTTCAATAATCAACAGACAGGCTATTTTACACAATATGGTATTATTCTAAGTTATCCAAAACGTATTTTAACTGAAATATAGAAAAAGATACAGACATTTTTTGCATAGAGTGGGGGGGGGGCACTATTGTAGATGAGAAGTTAGAAATATAAAAAAGAGAAAATTTAAAGTGAAAGTTTAATGCGTATCTGTACTCAACAGTTAACCTCTGCTAATGAAGAATGATTCTGAACAAGTTGTTCTGCTCAATTAATAGTGTTACTTTCTAATATTTAAGTACTTCATCAAAATTTTATATTAAAAATTCTCATTAAAAAAAAAAACTGCAAGACTCAATTTTTTTAATTACAAAATACTACTTATAATGAATTTCTTGTTAAATTTTCTAGCATTTCTATTTGGTCTAACAATTTTATACACAAAGTATCTACCAAACAAGGTTATGTTGGATTGAAAAATCCATAAAATTAAAATGTATAAACAGCTCCAAAATGACTACAATGATAAGAAAATTGTATCACTTTCAGAACTACCAAATATAAGTTTTCTATCCAAACTTTAAGTATCTACGAATATTTTTAACTGAAAACAAAACAAAAAATTGAAACTGTAAATTTTTCCTTTCATCCCAGTTGTTCACATGTTTTTTCTCGGTTTGCCCCTATTTATAATGCCTAAATAACCTTATATAGTATCACCTTAATTAGATTTCCTTTCAGAATATGTGCTAAACTTGAAAATCTAAGCAAAATTGCTGGTAGAAAAATTATCCACAAAAAAATAAAAATATTTATCTAACCAATACATTCCTTGCTCTGTTCAGAATCTAAAATATGAATAATATTTATAGGAAAATATTATGAAATAAGTAGAGTCCGTAGTTCTATATATATTTGCATGTCAATAAGGGTTTGAAATGAGTGATTCATGTCGCACCAAATTCAAATACCAAATTTGACTACGCATATTTTACATATTCAGAGAATTATTGCATATTAGTTCAAATAACATGCATATAATGTGTATTTATTATTAATGAATCAATTTTATTGTAGAAAAAAAGTTTTTGACATTGTTTTTCAGAAGAATTTTGTTAAAATATTGTTATATTTGCCACAGTGTATAAAATCAGAGCTCTAACTCATAGCTCACAATCACATGTGGCTTGGTGTTACTATGTTATGAATTCTTTTGTCATTCTGGTTGTGTGTAATGTGTCGTTATATTTGAAAATCGTGTGTGGTAGTAAAAGGCATGTTGTGATTTTAGTTTTATTATTTTGAAATTTTATTGTTAGGTTTTCAGATTATCTTATTTCAAATAATATAATATATAAACAATTATTGCTAAGTTTATTATTATTCTTGAGATAAATATGGTGTTTTATTTTTTTAAACATATTTTATTAAGTATAATAAAATGCATATTTATCCACTTTTTGTATCCATATTTGACAATTTTTAAATGCATATAATTATTACTTGGTCTCAAAATACAAACATTGAATTTAATTACTATTTTATATTTTGAACACAGATTTGTCACCATAAAGTCAAAATGGTGATGCACGTCAATAATTGAGCGGGTCAAATTTTTTTCCCATATAGCTATAAATTACAAAAACAATGTGCCCCACCATGTTTGAAAAATTTTTGTAGTTCTGTTAATATTATATTTTTTTAGATTTTTTTTATCCGATGAATAATTTCTTTGTTATAGCTGTAGAAAATAGGCATGAAAACAATTAATATTCAATAAAATAACATGTTATGTGATGAGGAATCACAAAAAGCCCAAATAAAGAATAAAATCTTTATCTTCTATTGAATATAAGTTTTCATGCCTATTTTTTAGAAATTAAAACCGGTATAATTAAGAAACTATTAATCAGATATTTATGTATGGATACATTACAATTTTAAGAATAATAGTTTTTAAAAAATGGCCATTGAAAATTTGCATGTGAATTAATAGTTTTTTTTTTTTATTTAGGGGATGAAAATGAAAATTTATTCTTCTTCAAATCACCGTTCCACATTTTAGTTCCGCCTGAAGACAAACCGATTGAAAACAAATTTAAAATTAACAGCATTAGAAAAATCTGTTAAACATCTGTCTGGAACATACTCTACAATGAAATTTAATAAGGTACTCATTATTTATTTAGGTTCTTAAATAGCTTTTCATGAGTGATTTAAATATTATAAATACCTAACCCTGTGATATCAAAGACAAAAAGATTGGGTTCATAATTATTATAAATATATTTTTACCAGCAGTAATTTATAAAGTTATCATCTAAAATATTTTGTACAGCGTCATAGTGATAACTGATAATAATTCTAATTAAATAGTACCCATAAAATTGTCACTTGTGTTTGCTTATAAAATAGGTACATAAAGATGAATAACACAAATGTGTTTTTTAACTTTGTTATTAAATGAATCTCTTGGATAAAAAAAAAAAATATCAATTTTTTTTTATGTTGGTAATGAGTGATTTTGCCTACATTTTATAATATAATGCATTTTAATTTTGTTTTTTTTCAGGGGCCTTTTCGAAAGTTATCAATGTTGAAAATAATCATTTTAAATGATCTTTCAAAATCAAAAAGGTATTTATTAATTTATGTTAATTGTTTTGTATTTTCGATTCTGAGTTACCATTTTAGATGATTTTTTTCCTGAGAAAATACTTATTTAGTAAATATACTCAGTTTCGGAGTGTAACGAGGAATGTATTGGTTTTAAAATAATGTTGTCATTTTCTGCTAGAAATCTTGCTCCAATTTTCAAGACTAGTACCCTTTCTGGAGGAAATTTAATCTGGATGGTACTTTTGGGTGGCTATTTCTTGATTTTCCAAGTGGTATCTTTATTAATTTAAAAAACGGGAAAATGTATATACTTGTCATACATAGACAAAATTTCGCTCTGAATTGTTTTTTGTTAGTAATAGCTTATCGTTCTGTACAAATATAAATTAAATTTCTCTCTCTATATCCTAATTTCCCAACTTATCGACTATAACAGTCGCCCTCCCACCATGAAATGTGTCTTTTTATAACGTATTTTGAAAGTTGCAGAGTTTCTGCTTGATAATACTTTACTCCTTTCACTTTTCCTTATATTGGAAAATTATTAATTGTGTTGTTAATAACATTAACTATTGTAATATCTCTACTTAAAATATTTTGATTCCTATGATTTACCATTGCTTTCAGTATGTAAACCTTTTAGCCCACAACTAATTATTTTACAATTAATTTTTACTATAACGTTTAAACACATACATAATAATATAGGTAATCTGATTATATTTATTCTGAGTTAACGTTTGAGTTTAGTGTACTAATTATTTTTAGTTTATGATTTATTTATATGAAGGTTATTTTTTTAAAACCTTTATTGTACATATATTAATGTAAGATTACCAAATGCATTGGTATGTATATTATATCTCTATATCTTTAACTAATATATTATTCTGATATTATTATAATGTTATAATTTTATTATTCATTATTTTTACAGGATGTTTTTTATCAAAAACATTCGGATTCTGAAGAACCAATATCAGTAATAGCTAAAATATTGTCCAATAATGATGCAGCCAAGTAATTTTTTTATTAATTTATTGCCAGGTCTTTTTTTTTTTTTTGGTTAACACAAAGGCTTTCATCTAATACAGGGTCAACATTATTTTTGTTGTCTAGGGCCAAAAAGTAAAAACTAACTCTTCACAGACCACAATTAGAATACACATTTTATTTAACTTTCAGGTAGGCGCTAATTAAGTGCATAAATAAATGTTTCATTGACTATACTGCCCTAAAATTAGTTCTACTTTAGTCTCTCTAGTAGTAAAACGTATTTTATAATATAATGAAAAAAATATTTTTTTTTATGAAAAGTTATTAGAATATTATGGTACAAAGCCGAAAAATACGGAAAGTGTAAATGGATACTAAACATTCAAGATCAACAAAAAATTTATATCCCTCCGCCTCATGGAAAGTAAAACTGCAGTAGAAGTCTACACCCGATTGCTTAGTATTTTCCTAAAATTTGAAGCGTGTCAGGTATTTCACAGAGTAATAACGGCCGAGAGATTGTAAACTGTGTACTAGATGAATTAATACAACTTCAACTTGAGTGTGTTGTTGTATATGGACGTCCGAGGCATTCTCAGAGTAAAGGGAGTATTCGGCCAATCAAACATATTAAGAGAATGGATGAGAATATGTCCCAGAGAAGATGGTCAATCAGTCTTGAGTATTCAGTGGCAAAAAAAACTGTTCATTTTACCGTACTGTTGTTAGAAGCTCAAATAATGTGTTTTTTGGAAACTGCTTGAAAGTTGGATTAACAGTTAAAGACTTCTAATTGATTTTTTCCAGATTCCAAAATTAATGATTGTGTGGTAATGGCTGTTTCAAAAGATGATAAAGGGCTTACAGATCCACCAAATATTTTATGCTTAGCTGTTTAAAATAAGAAAAATTAATTGTATAAGCTAAGAACTAAAAATGGAATGATTGAAGGATGGTATGAAGGAGATTGCTTAAAAATTTATGAGCGATTTTTAACGGTTGATGAGATTTGTTTGACAGAGAGCAAAGAGTTAACTGTTCGTGAGACTGACAGTTACAACAGGTGAACAAGGTTTTTCTTCTTGTTGGTGTAAATCTAAAAGCCGAACATCAAGGTGTGTCTGTTTTAAAAAAAAAATAAAAATGTGTAACAGTTGTTACCATATAGCTCTCAACCAATTTAAATAAATTATAAAGTTGTCCAACAAAATAATATTTGTTTATTTATAAAATATATATATTACACAATGTGGATAAAATTAATTGTATCCATTTCATGAATAGATCAAAAAGTTGGTCATACAGTGTATAAAAACGTCATTTTCACTAAATTGATACACATCTTTTTTTGATTTTAATGAATAATTTGTATTGTAGAATGAAATTTCCATTTTTGGACTTATTTCTATTAATATTTGATTTATTTATGATTATTGTTAAAAATTCAACTATAAATGCATTATAAGTTTACTAATACATAGTTTGAATTTCAAAGATAGAAAATGGTCATAGATAAGCATTTTATTATACTCTTCCTCACTCCGGTCTAAACATTAAACTGTTATAACTCATAAATGGTAAATCTGATATTAGTGTGGTGCATTGAAAAATATTCATTCTCTATTCAAATGAATGTTCAAAAGGGTAGGGGGTTCTTATTGAAAAAATAAAAGTATGCACTTATTTAAAGTACATGGAGTATGAGTAAAAAAATAAAATTGGTTTTAAAATAAAGCTTCAACGATTCCATTATTATTAGAAAAAATAGAAATCAAATTCACTTGCAGATTCGTGATAAAAAAAAAGAAAAATCATTTTGTATAGTTTTTTACCTCTTTAAAAATTTAATTAATTTGTATACACTGTTTCTTAAAATGATTTTGTAGATTAATAGTTGATTTTTTACAGGTATGAAAAAATATTAAACAAATTTTAAACTGTTGGATTTTCATAGAGTCAAAGATTTAGCCCGAGCAACATTAGCAAAGGCCAGTTTAATGTTTTTAAACTGTGGCTCTTTGGCTAAACTCAATAGTGCAATGCAGGTAACTACTGAAATTTAAACAAATTTATTGTTTGAATACAATTTTGATTACTTGTTTTGTTTATTTACAGGCTTACGATACAATTTGTGGTAAGTTGATTTTTTTACAATTATTTTTGTTAATTTAATTTTAAAAATTACGAACTAAAGCCCAAATATAGTGATTTATGAGGACTATCCGTAAAATAAAGGTTTCCAATTTTTGTAATCCAAGAAAATACATGGTGTTGCGCATTCATCATAGACATCTGTACTTCCATTCTTAAACTCTTGGCAACATTTTCGCACACAACAAACAAATTGCAGAATATAACTCACTTAGCGGGAGTGACAAATGAAAACTTCATTATGAACGGCTACAAAATCGAAACTAAGTGTCACAAACATCTCGGAATAATATTAGTTTGTAGGAAGGAAGCACATCAGTGTGTGTTGTCAGATATTTTTTCAAACCTTCCTTATGACATTAGCGCCTCAAAAACCTAATTTTACATACAGCCTTTGTATATTTTTATTTACTTTCGCTTTTTGTCAAAATTAATATTTTTAAAAAGCTGTCCTAGGATAATGGGGGGACAGGTGCAGCCACTGTTATAAGTAATTTAATGTATATCTGTTATTAATGATTGACTAATGCTGACAAAAAAACGATTTTGAGCGGAGTTCACTTGACATGTAGTTTCTTTATTAATAATATATGTGTTGTATTATTATCAAATAATTACATATGCAATATACACATTTTTTTAAAAATATTTGGTCAATATTGTACCTATTTTACCAGATTTCTCATTTATTGGGAAAACTAGTGAGAAATTTAAAAATGGTCTCTTGAAAGTATCTCACTAGTCAGTTTTTCTTTTAGAAAAATTGCTATCATTATAAATCTGTGCAACATTGCTGGTAGAAAAGTTTTTAAAAAATCTTAATATTCTCATAAATATTAAATGATTTCCTTAATTCTTTAAATTCTTAAATTTAAAAAAAAAATTTAGTCTACCTACCCTCTTTGACTTCTATTAAGATTATTCTGCCTCTTGATGAAAACATTTATCCTGATTTATTCAAACTAAGTTCTGTTACCCTTATTTTAAATAATGGTTCTGCTTCCTTTGTGAATAATTATAGACCTATATCCATAATCTCACATCTCACTAAATTGTTTGAACCCCATATTTTAAGTGGTATCTGTTCTAAAGTAAATTCTGGTTTTATTTACGACCAATATGGTTTCCGGCCATCAAGATCATCTATTACTTGCAACCTTGTTCAATGATTATATATACAAAACATTTAATCATTGCTCTCAAGTAAAATTCATCAATATGGATTTTGCTAATTGACTGATTGTACCTTTCTTCTTAATTCACTAGTTTCATGGACAAATGATCTCTGACTTAAACTGAATATCATACAATGTTTCAGTATGTCATTATACAGAAATTAATCTTCGATACATTTTCAATATTTTATTAATAATAAGCCCTGTCCAACCAGCTGGTGACAATATTCTTGTTTTAGACTTTCATTACAGATTTAATTTGTCACTGCAGTTACATATCAATTCAGTGTGTAATAAAACTAACAAAATGTTCAGTATCACCAGACGAATTACCACTAAATTACGTCTTTAAGTGTTAAAACTCTAATATTCTTTGGTATGTTCTATTTTAAAGTATGGATCAATTATATGGGATTCCCCCCCCCCATATTGCTGAAATCAATCAATTGAAAAGGGTACAACACAAGTTTTTAAACTTTAATATTAATATCAAATGTCCCATTCATGATTATACACGTATTTTTAAAGTACTAAGTTTAAGTATTCTCTTTGAATGTAGGGCCTACATTAGTTTCCGCTTTTTACGGAACTTAATAGAACTGTAATATTGATTTCTTTCTATTACTCTCTAGGATTAATTTTTGTGTTCTATTATATGTAACACGATCTATGACTCCTATTTATGTTCCTAATTACAGCACTAACTATGTGGGATCTAGTCTTCTAAACAAACTAATGACTCTTGGTAATGAGAACCATCCCTTATATCAAGTTATTTTAATTTTGTATTTGTATATTCCACTAATTTATGTAATTTTTTCTTTAGTTGATTTTATTTGTTTTTAATTTTCTGTCATGCAACTACACTTAGGTCTATCCTGTTGTATGATGAATAAATAATATATTTCGTACAATTTCCTGTTTTTCAATTTTTTTTCGGCTCTTTACAATTTATGAAAAAACTTGAGAAAATCAACAAAATGACCTCTAAAGTATCTCCCCGTTTAAATTTCCTTTCAGAAAAGTTGCTACATTTAAAAATCTGAGCAAGATTTCTGGTAAAAAAAAGTTGTGTACAGATAAAAAAAAAAACTATCTTAGTAAAACCATAAACTTCCTTCATTTCGCTCAAAATTTAAAATATAAAGTTAAATTTAATTTTGTTACCTACTAAACTATTTACAGTCAATATTTATAAACATTTCAAGGAACAAAATAAAAAGTTGGGTATATCGAAAGTTTGTTACATCAAAATTTGTTATGTCAAGAGAAACCGATAGACAAACCTACAAATACATATGAATTTTTATTTGGTAATATTCACATACCTGAATGATGACATAAATCATATTTCTATAGATTTTATTTGGTCACTACATTTACCTTCATTTTTTCTATCTTTCCATTATAAGTTTTGGCCATAAAATTAAAATTAAGTGCAATTTAGAATTTTAGTATCAAATTTTGATGAAAATTGTTAATATATCACGGCCTTTGAAAATATATGTAAACGAACTCTGTTCAAAATCATTTTTTTTTTTTTTTCCAAAGATAAATCGTGTACAGATATATATTATATTCTTTGATTGTATTTCATTATATTCATTGTATCAACTGCCATTGCAATTCGACAAAACTTTTGAAAATATGCTTAAATTTGTCATGAAGTTAATTTAAAACAACTACCACTTTTTTGAAATTGAACTCAAACCCCCTTTAAAAAAAAAAAATATTCGAATTCTAAATTATGAATAATCTTTATAAACAAAAAGAGATGTAAAAAATCTCAACATCATGGCTTATTGATGTTTTTTTTATATATATATAGGATAGTCATTATAATTTGCAAAATATATTATTATTTATAAATACAAATACTACAGAAATATAAGTGTACTTTTTTGAGCAAGCTCAGGTGGGGCCCTAGGTTCGTTCTTATCTTTTACAATAAATTTCTCCTTAAATCTAAAATTAATTTAACACTGGTATTTACAAAATAAAGACGTTCTAAAATAATGGGGTCGGTTGCATCCACTGTTATAAGTAATTTAATGTACACCTGTACACCCGGAGTTTAGTTAATAGTGCTGCTTTGTTCACTTTATATATGCCATATTATGGTAAAATTCCTATTATGTCAGTTCTAAAATTAAAATGGTTCCCGTTTTTTATCGGTTTTTCTCATTTGTTAAGAAAATCGAAAAATTTCCTCCCTTATGTACCTTTACACAAAGATTTCCTTTCAGAAATTGTGCTACACATTAAAAACAGATCTTTGGAAGATGTCTGGTAGAAAAGTTGTCCACAGAACAAAAAAATTAAAAACATTGTAAAATCATTAGCTTCTTCGTTTCACTCTGAATCTAAAAGCATCTTGTTTGTATCTGTCCTCTATAATGGATATTGATCAGTAGATTAGTGGAAAAGTCTTATCATAAAGTTATTCATTAAAATTTAATGAAAAAAATGTTTAAATATGTTAAACCAGCACTTATTAAAAAATAATTCTAACATTACTGAAATTACCAAGAATTCAGATTATATGCTATTTATTTGTGAGCATATATGGAAATAATTAAATTTAATCACTATGCATATGACAACTGTATTTTAAAGACAACTTACGTTAGCTATCTAGTATTATCTATGATAAAACTGTAATTATTAGTTTTATATTCTTCAATTACACATATTTTTAACTAAAGTATTTTCTCATTATCCGCTTTAATTTTGTAATTCTCTGTCTACTTTATCTTCAGGTAAAATAAAACCCTTATTTAAATTGTATGATTGAATTTATAAAGTGGTGTCCCATAAAGATTCTACAAATGTAATTGTTTCGTTCAATATTTTAAATATTACTTTTTTGTATTACTAAAACCTTGTTTGTGCTATGATTTCTCTGTCATATATCAAACAAGAATCTAAAATTATTTTTGGTTGAAAAATTGGTGACTCAATTGATATTAATTAGTAGTGGCCATTAAAACAATTTTAATTATCTTTTAAAAACTTCAAACTTTTAACTTTAGTAAATAATATCAATTTTTCCATTCTGAGCTAAGTGAGGAATATATTAGTTTTTATGTTTTTTCTAATGTATACATTTTTAAACAATAATATATATTAAATGTTTCAGTTACCATTAATGTATATCTGGATGAATATTTTTTTATTGTTGCTAATCAAAACTTTTTGTTTTCAGCTGAAAGATTTAAATCTGCCAAATCATTATATGATGAAGGGAATTATGCAAGTTCCCAAGAAGCGTGTGAAAGTCTTAATTTGCTTCAACCTAACAATATGAACATTATAATTTTACTATCAGCATGTCATTTTATGCAGGGGAAATATGACGAATCTTTAGAAGTTTTACAAAAAGTTCCAGATAAATATCGTGGATGTGTGGAAGTAATAAATAATTTAGCAGCAAATTATTATAAAAAAGAAAATTATTTAGAAGCCTTTTATAATTATCATATGACAGCATGCAAAAAACCAGAGTTTGTTGAATATTGGTTAGCTTATGTTATATCATCAATCGCAACGAACAATGATCTAAATGCTTTTCGAGCTCTTAACATGATTCTTCATTATAGTCCTAGTTCACTTCAAACACATATTTTATATGCCCGATTACTAAAGAGATCAAAAAGGTTTGACCTAGCAATTGCCTCTTTACGACATGCTATAAGATTGAACCCTACATCAGATACAATTTGGGTAGAATTGGGAAATAGCTTTGCACTTAATAATAAATTTAATAGTGCAATTATATGTTACGAAAAAGCAATAGAATGTAACAAGTTTTCGATAAAACCTTACATAAATTTAGGAATTATGTATTATCAACTAAAACAATTTAATAAATCAAGTTTTTATTTTAAAACTTCTGTTCAGATGTCTCCAACATTAAATTTTGATATTTTACATATATTGGGTCATGCATATTTTTATAATGGAAATATTTTGCCCGCTGTCCAAACTTACTCTTTGTATTTAAAACATTTCAATAATCCAGTTGTATTGAATGATATGGGTTTGATATATTTAAATAACCTTCATGATGCAACAGCTGCTGAATCGTACTTTAAATTGTGCATTGACTTGGATAAAAAAAACTTTTTATATTTTAAATGTCTTGCAATTGCACATCAACAACTAGATAAAACAAGCTCTGCTTTTAAAATGGCTATAAAGTGGGCTGAAGCACACATCTATGAAAACGATATATTCAATGCGATTATTGCATTAGATTATGCTGGCAACATGTTTCCAAAAAATTATTATCCTCATTGGAAATTAGGACTTCTGTTCAATAAGTTGAATCTTAACCATAAAGCATTATTGAGGTAAATAATCTTATACAATATTGTTATAATTATATCATCTTTTGTAATATTTTTAATTGAGATTTTCATTCTTAAAGTAAATCACTCAAGGAATGAAAATCACACTTTTAAACATGCACTATTTTAAAACCACCAAATGAAAATACCAATAAAAAAATATAAATATTTCTAGTTTTTAATAATTTAAATCTTATGTATTTTCACATTCAATTTAACATTTGTATGCACTTTTGAATCACTAGCATAAATGTATATTAATTTCTTTTAAATTCCATTTAACAGGTTTGAGAATGCAAGAAGATTGAAACCCAACTTTTTTTTAAATTTTGTTAATATTGCATTAATATATGAAAAACAAAATCGATTAAAAGATGCTGAAGAATTTTACGAAAAAGCTTTACAGTTAAATCCAAACCATTGTAATACTATTTATAATCTAATACTCCTTAAAAAACAAATGGGCCTTATTGACGATGTTATTGTACTTTATGATCTTTTGCTAAATTATTCTGG
The DNA here is from genome assembly GCA_902439185.1 of Cinara cedri. Lineage (NCBI taxonomy): Eukaryota > Metazoa > Arthropoda > Insecta > Hemiptera > Aphididae > Cinara > Cinara cedri. The sequence continues at coordinate 1,423,647 of CABPRJ010001897.1, forward strand.
ATCTGAAAGTTTTGGAATACATAAAGAATTTGCAAATTATTTTTATCATGAAGTTGGAAATATTAAAGAAGCTTATAATCATTTTTTAAAAGCTTCAGAGATCTGTGATACCGATTGTGAAACTTATTTAGCTTTGGGAATACTGTCACTTGAATTAAGTTATAAGACTGCTGCTCTTAATTATTTTCAAAAAGTACTTGAACTTGATCCAGATAGCATAATAGCTTATACATATAAAGGATATATTTTTAATAAAAATAAACAATTTAAAGAAGCGATCAATGCATTTGAAAAAGTATTAAATCTTGAACCAGATAATATTAATGCATTCTGTCACTTAATTCAATGCCAACGGTATGTTTGTAAGTTTAGAAACTTGGATGTGATTCACCTAAACATGTATAAAACTATTATTTTCGAACAATTGGCAAATAATGAAGTGCCAATTATTACACTACAACACTCTTTGCTATTTAATTTTGAATCCAAAGTGACCACACAAATTGCATCAGCATTTGCAAAACAATTTGTTGATAAGCTGTATATACAAAAAAAATCAATTACCAGTTTTGTACACGATACACCTATATCTGATAATAAAATCCGTATAGGATATGTATACATGGATTTTTGTAACCATCCTTCATCAGAGTTGGTAAAGTCTTTAAAAAAATTACATGATCGGAACAGATTTGAAGTATTTTGTTATTCTCTATCACCAATAAATAGATTCAGGTAAATGTTTTATTGAGTATATCTAATATAATTAAGTGTTTGCATATGTGTATTTATACCATTGATAATATGCTCATATAACTATAAATTAATGTGCTTTAATCACTTGTATGTAATGTAATAAAATTGAATTTGTAGAATTCAAATAAAAGATAATCTTTTGAGGGAAAAAAAATGATTATATAAATTTTTGAATTTATTAGTATTTTTACATGTGAGAATAATCAATTTTATAAACTTCAACATTATGATTAGTAGATGTTTTTACTTCATTATTTGTGAATCTTAAACAACTTTTTTACCCTGATTTTCAAATTTAGCACTTTTTCTAAAAGAAAATTTGATTAGAGTAGTGTTACTTAAAGGAGATCAACTTGTGTTTGGTCTAGGGGTTTTCAATAATAAATAGGGAAAAATTGGACAATTTATGTGAAATGTATTATTTTCAAATTGTAAAGATTACAAAGTTTCAAATTATGTGTAACCAAATTCTGCTTAGAATTGTTTTTCATTTGCAAAGATTAATTGTTATGTTTAGATATAATACATTAAATTCCCCTATATTCTACCTTTCCAAATTTTCATTATTACAATGGTCCACCCATCGTGCTAAGTATGTCTTTTTTACAAATCTGGGTTAGTACCAATTTACAAAAGCACATACAAATCAGGAAAATATTTGTTCGGAATGTAAAAAGCAAACAGTTTAATCAATAATAATTTAGGAAAGCCTACTTTACAAGTAAGCTATGTTCCCAGTTTCTAAGCATAACTTTAATTTCTAGTATCGTACACAATGCACTTATTTTATTACTTAGTATTTTTAATATTGGCTATTATAAATATGGATTTAATGCTCATATTTAAATTAAGATTAATAATAATACTAATGTTACGAATAATATATTTATCTCTTTGTTAACCAAATCAACAATTGTTACTATGGACAGGGTTATAAGCATAAGCGTATATATAGAGATACTGGAGAGGCTGTCTCCTAAATATTGAACAGTTCGAAATTATTCAAAGAGAAACTAAATAATTTCCTATAGTATTATCCTACAGAATATCTACAAGTTAAGTTAGTTCTAAATACGTTTCATGGAAATACCAATTCAAATTTAAAAGTTTTAAGTGCAAGTTTTTGGAATTATTAAATTTTATTGTGATTCTGTTAATTCACTCATTTATACAACTATTTTAACTGTAGTCAAAATTTGCATTTATAGGATTATACTATAATTCTTTTAATATTAACTAATATTTTTAGCATAAAAATTGAAATTCTTCAATAAAAAGCACTAAATATTTTTAATCAAACCGCTCTACTCTCTTGCTAATCAACTAATTGATCCAAAATTTTAAATTAATCACAAAATATTCCCATAAATTATAATCAAATGTAGGACTTTTTGCCAGTAAATATTGGTTTCCATCACACTGTGTGCCTTTTAAATACAATTATGGTTGAAATGATAATGATAATATATATTATTAATTTTTAGTAACTTTTTTAACATTTAACGCTGATATTGATGCATCGTTGACAACTAGTCATAATATTCTTAGCTCCTAATAATATCAGATTATAACAAGTCATTTGTTCTTGCGCCTCCACATAGGTAAGACTTCTTACATTGTTTGAAAATCTAGCTATTGGGCTTGGGGTTGCCCAAATTAACCCATGTTGCAGTTAATGTGTAAATATATTTCTGCTTTAATTCTCTTCCAATTTATAAGAATCTTCACATTTTTATATTTAGTCTACAATTCACTGCCTCTATGTTTGGTTTATGCCATCATTAAAATTAAAATTAAATTGATATATACATTTTGATATAATTTATGTAAATAAATATATTTTTTTCACATTCAAAACAGGTAGGTCACACCCCAAATTAAATTTCCAACATTTTGTATATTTTCTCGGGTTTTTCTGTTTGTTATAAAAAAATCTTGGGAAAATCAAAAAATAACCTTGAAGTTCAATTTTATTTTAGGAAAGGTCCTACAATTGAAAATTTGAGCAAAATTGTTGGTAGAAAAGTTTCTCACAAAAAAAAAAATTAAACATTGTTTTTCCTCTGCTTAGAATCTAAAAGAAATTAGTACCAAAATACATAATCTAAAATTGTTTACATTATTATAAACTTAATTATCAAAATATTTTTTTTTAGGTCAAATAATTTATCTGAATCTGATTGGTGTGTTGATATTTCCAACCTCGGTTCAATTGATGCAGCCAAAAGAATAAATGCAGATGGAATTAATATTTTAATTGATGTGGGCGATTCTACAAAAGATCTCGAATATGAAATGTTTGTATTGAAACCAGCACCAATTCAAGTTAAATTACTTGGACATCCTGGAACTAGTGGTGCTACTTTTGTAGATTTTTTAATAACAGATGAAATATGTTCTCCGCCTAACCTAGATTATTTGTATACTGAGAAGTTGGCTTACTTGAATCGAACTGTTTTTTTTGGTGATCACAGCTTACTAAATAATGACCTAAGTCAACGGAATTCTCAAAGCGGAATAACCAACACGAATAATACCAATGACACAAACTTGACTGAGAGTTCTACTTCAATATTACATGTTCAGATATTTCTTAAGGATTATCAAAAATGCTATACAAGAAAAATATACAATTTACCAGAAAACTCCATAGTTTATTGTAATTTTGGTCAACATTATAAAATAAATCAAAGTACTTTGAATCTGTGGATAACCATTTTAAAGCTTGTTAAAAATTCTGTGTTATGGCTTTTACGGTTTGGTGATGATACCATAAATGACATTCATGAATATATTGCACTGAAGGGTATTAATCCAACGCGAGTAATTTTCAGTAACATAGTACCTAAGGATGAACATCTGAAAAGAATTCAGCTGGCTGATATATTTTTAGATACACCATTATACAATGGTCATAAATGTTGCTTAGATGCATTATGGGCAGGAACGCCAATAGTAACGTTATCTGGAGATACTTATGCATCCCGCATAGCTACTTCACAATTAATTGCGTTAAATTGTACAGAAACAATTGCTGAGACTGAAAATGACTATATCAAATTAGCAGTACAATTAGGGAAGCACCCCCATTTATTGGACCGAATAAGACAACAAATTTGGCAATCGAAATCAACAAGTTCACTGTTTGACTGTAAATCTTATTCTAAAGAATTAGAAAAACTTTACTTAAATATGTGGAAACAATATTTTAATCGGTGTTAATGAGTTTCTACAATATTGGAATGATAAACAGATATTGGTTTTTATATTAAAGATTTTAAATACAATTGTATATTAAAAAAAATATATATATCTACATACAGTTTGACAATTCTCTACAAACACCAATACTTTTTTTAGTTACTAAACCATAAAATTATATTAAATTTTAATAATAATAATTTTTATTTATTTATTCAAATTTGTAAATTAGTAATTGTAAATATGCATTATTTATTTTATCCTTAAGAAAATATTGATTAGTAGTATGTTTTATGAAACATGTAATAAGTAATAAGTAATAATTTTTTATAATTATTTAAATATTTAAACCCTCCTCATGTTTGTTTTATTATTTTTTTAATTAGACATAGTTACTCATAAACTAAAAAACTTATTTATAATGATTATGTTTTTTTTTTTTTTTTTCTGCTACCGAAAAAAGATTGTGTTGTGTGTATTCATTTATTATTGTATTTATATTACTCCAATATTTCAATAAAGAGTTTGTAATTACATTTTTCTTAATCTCAAGTGTCATAGGTGACATCGTAAATGAATTTGGGGTGGAGCAAAATAGTCATAACCGCTAGATAATTAATTTCTCCTCTTGCTGTAAATGTTAAAAAAATATGCTTATCGTTATTTTTATGCAGCCATTTTCATCCCTAAAAAAGTCATACTCTTTCCCACTATTGGGATATCTTTCTATAAATTAATAGAAGTGGTGATTCAGTTTTTGAATATCTGCCTTGAGCCCTTTAAGAAAATTCTTTATAGGAACAATTCCACTGAATCAAAGATAACATATATATATATATATATATATATATATAACAATTTAAAAAAGAGGAATTGTAGCGTTTACAATTAATCGTGTGTGATAATTATAAACATAGTTTGGAATTTGAACGAGTACATTTAATTTTTGAATTTTGCATTCTTAGTCATACATTCAAAATAGGTTTTCAAATTTTCAATTTAAAAAATTAAGCTAAACATTAGTCATCTTCATAAGTTAATCACTATCACCGGTTGACTACTATTTACAGTTAGTGTACCTACTATAATTGTCAAAATAGCTTGTTAGCTGATGTGATAGGATAATAGAGACGGGTGCAGCTACACTGTTAAGCCTCCCATACACAGTCAGTCAAGACTGACAATCTTCAGTCATTAGGTTATTTTATATTAGTCAATAATTGTTATTCTAGAAATATGATAATTTGATCTTAATGTGTTGATTTTTTAAAATTTATTAGTTAATTATGTGTAGCGTTTTATTCATCACTATTTTCCATGTAGCACAGGTAAACTACCATATAAATTTTTAAATTCGCGCCAAAATTCTTCATTATTTACCTTATTTGCCATTTTTGTATGAAGATATAAAATTTAGAAAAGACGACTGGCTTCACACAATTCAACTTGATTGACTGATAAATTGTACATTCATAGACATATACGTTCAGTTATGAATGTCAATGTTCAAACATGTTAGAACTTCATTAGTCATAAAATCTGATCGTGTAATGTGTTTGACCTACAACACATACACGATCAGTCTTAAATGACAATCAACGTGATTGAACGTGTATGGGGGACTTTATAGGTAATTAGATAATTAAATGTATATCTGTAAGTAATAATATTTTGCTAACAAAAAACCGTTTTGAGTGCAGGTCAGTTGATAGTGATGCTTTGTCAACAATATATAATTATGTCATATTATGGTAAAATAAATAGGCATTGTATATTTTGTTTAATATTATACCGATTTTCGGGTGTTTTCATATTTTTTTGGGAAAATCGAAAAATTATCTTCCTAAATACCTCCGCAGTCAGTTTTTCTTTTAGAAAAACTGCTATCTTTGTAAATCTGAGCAAAATTGTTGGTAGAAAAGTTGTCTACAAAAAAAAGAAGGCTACAATATTTTTTTACTAATACTTATATTTTCCGACATTTTATTCTGATTTTTCCCAGATACTATGAAAACTAGTTGAAAAAAAAATTGTCATGGAGATAAAATTTCCTTTCAGAAAATAAGATAAAAAATTTCTTTTAGAAAAGTTTTTACAACAAATCGAGGGGTATTTTGCGATTAAAATAGTCCGAGCGAGCGATGATTTGGGTCTCTCGGTACACCTAGAATGCATTTGGTTTTTCCTTGTTTAGGTAAAAGGGGAAAAAAATGCAAAACATTTTGTTCGAAACCAAGGGGGGTTTTGAACTCGTGATCCCTATTTTTTTAATGTTTTAGGTGGGAAGAAAAATATATTGCATATAATATTTTTATAAATTCATCTCTTAATTCAGAAGATTGATGCAAGTTGAGGTCGATTAGCAACGCTCTTCTGTTATTGCATTGGAAAATGTTGGTTAGTCTTATAGCGTTTTCCATCTGACTGCATCGACTGTACTAGTAAACATTTTTATGTTCCATATGGTATATTGATGCAGGTTTTTATGTTTCACATGCGCGCATTCTACCATTTTCTTATTTAAGAACGATCATATATACTAAATACAAAAACATTTTGTCAAACATCTATCATAGCGCCCATCTCCCCGTTAGCCTTATCATTAGTGTGAATAATATATTAGACAATCCATTATTTCAGCCTTTGTATTATTGTGTTCAACAATTTTCATCAGATTCCCAATCTTTCTCTTCAATTATTTTATCAACATTGACATATAAATTTTCAACTAAATTTGACTTTTTTTGTTTATAGATACTTTTTTTCTACATAAACCTATCCGCACCTGCATGCCAAATATAATATTTACTGAGCAAATAACATTTCCTAATTTATCAACAGTATTCTTTGATCTTATTATTAGGTCATCCAGAAAATGTTTTTCACAAAAAACCTCGTTAGCATTAAAATGATCTATCCCTAAATATTGTAGCCATTTCTCCTTTAAATGTTTATCTTTTGGGATAATAAAAATGGATAGTTTTTGTGATTAAAATAGTCCAAGTGAGCGATGGTTCTAGGTGTAACAAAAATGCACTTGTTTTTTCCTTGTTTAGGTAAAGAGGGAAAAAAATGCAAATAATTTTGTTCGATGACTTGATTTGAACTCGCGACCCCCATTAGGATGACAAGAAGTTTTTAAAACCAGTAAATCACAAGCATTCTTTAAAAAGGACAATATTGAGTTATTCTATATAACATCTAATATCCGCTTAATATCAGAACTTCAAAAAGCTATAATTTCGAAGCTTCATAGTCCGCTCAATTTTGACTTCACCATTATTCAAAAATTGGCAATATACATATGAGTAAAAAAAAAAAATTGAAAAATTAGATTTGTTTCACATCATTTTTTACATAAATGATTTTGAATTTATAATTTCATAAAAACGTTTAAATGTATTTGTTCTATTGTCATTTGGTATGACATACTTAATCATATAAATCCAATCAGTAAATTAATGCGAAAACCAAATTTTAACATATCTTTAGCTTTGGGTATTTTAGAAATTTTATTGAAACATTTAAAGGAATTAAGATCAGAAGAATCTTTTGAGAAAATTATTATAAATTCAACAGCATTTGCAACGGAAATGGGAGCAGAGTCTTACAATTCTCAATAAACTTAACTTTAAGGTATTTTAATTAAGCCAGTATAAGATTTTCTCAAGATTTTTCCCAGCAAATGTGCCTAGCTATTAAACTCAAGTAATTTGATGGACAACTATGGATACTATTAAGATAATTAAAAACATTTTTAGAGCCATTCGACTTTGATCTATGGTAATATATTTATTCTCACAAATATTACCTGTAATATAAATTTCATCATACATAATATTATAATATAGATAAAAATGAAACTGTTAATTATTATTATCGAATTATTTATACCTTTGTAATATACCTACATAACATATTATCCGATCCAAACTCAAACTCAATCAATGTTGTTTTTTGTAGATAAAATTTGATATTGCTACTAGATGAGTGCCTATTATTATTTTAATGAATGCGTGACGTATTATTTGTTTAACTACCTAATTTTTATCTGTTAATATTTCAACATTTAAAGATTATTCATTTTTTTTATTATTCAATAATGAGATTGGCTATAATACTACCGCCTTTGTTAACGCAGTATATTAATGAGTTCACTGAAAAAAAAATATCTATGGTTAACCAGCATTTTATTCAGTATAGATAGCCACGGGATACTGATGAACGCCACGTATTGCTTACCTGGTTATTTTTGTATTTCCGTACGATGAATATAATAACGATAATTAAAAATAAATGCAAAAAACAAGAGTTGACCAACGACGAATTGAATTTTTTCGTAAAATGCACTGTGGATGGATGTATAGATCAATACCAAATCGGTAAACACATTTTTATTACCAATCTATATAGTTTGAATTGTACCGGCCTATAGGTATATTATTATTTACTTATACGTATATCGTATACATATTTAATTGACTATTTATATTGTTTATCAAATATATCTCTTAAATTTTTTGTTTTCTGATTCGAAATTTAATATTTTAGGAGCGATGTTGATGGCATTGTATTTAAACAACATGACCAACGCTGAAGTGCTCGGCATGACCGTCGCTATGGCGAATTCGGGTAAAATGTTACAATTTAGATCGTCAGACACTGTTGTGGACAAACACAGCACCGGAGGCGTCGGCGATAAGGTTTCCATACCGCTGGTACCCGCGTTAAAAGCCGCACAAGAAGATTTAATTATACCCATGATATCAGGCAGAGGACTTGGGTTCACCGGCGGAACGTTGGATAAACTCGAAAGTATTCCTGGTAATACCTATGTAATAATAATTAACGTTACTAACAAAAAAAAAATGCAATAGGACAATTTTTTTACGCCTGCGACTGTATAATACGTACTTTAAACGCAATTTTAGGTTCTAAATGTAACAAAGAAGATCTATTAAATTTTTATTAAAATGTGTGTATTTGTGTGTGTGTGTGTGTGTGTGTGCGTGCGTTTGTGTGGTTTTCTCAAAAAAAAAATATTTTTCGGTTAGTAAAAGAAATTAGATTTTTTCATGGCATATCCTAAAAAATTGAGATTTATTGCTCGATGGTATACATTTTCGAAATTACCAATAACTTTTTCAAAAAATTGCTTTTTATGTTTTTTTTCACGTTTGGTTATAATTAAATACACTATTTTATTCACGTCAAAGTATGTCGAAAGATGCGAAATTACTTCCCGCTGGTACTTTATTTGAAATATTTGTCAACATTTTCAGCAATTTCGTCCTCCTAGGTCCTATTTTTAGTTTTGAATTTTATTGGTCTTATGGTACATGTTCCTACGTACTCAGAATTTACTATTGTTGATTAAATATACGCAATACACATGCATACCACAACTTTTTGTTTTCTTATACTACAACTACCCATTTGAACTATTCATATTTTTATTTTTTTTCTTGAATTTCATAATATTGTCAAATCACTTTTCTAATTCTAAGTACGAAATTCATATGAAGTATGAAAAAGCACGAAGCTGTGACGCGGTAGTCAATTTATTATTTATTAAATATATTCGATGCTATTTAGTAGGTGATGATTATCTTAATGACAGTAAGTTTAAAATGTTCGATAAAATACGATAAATGTCTCTGGCGGATCCAGGAGGGAACAGTAGGGTCATTTTTCACCTCCCAAAATACCATAGTATAGTATGCTTTTTACTTGTATTGTGATAAAATATATACTGAAATTTACACCGTTGTAAATAGTTTTGCTCCCCTCCTACCAAAAAATTAAGGTCTGGGTCCGCCAATAATAAATGGTAGAGAATAATGATACCTAAGTTATTTGCGTTCTTATTATAATTTATTTTAGTAATTATTGCAAACATATTGAATAGGTATACCTATCGAAATCAATGGTTCGATGAAGAATGCCGGAATTTGATCACAGAACGTAACATACGTAGAATGAATATGCCACAGGTTCCTACAGAGGGAAACATTAAAGAATACAGTAAATCAAGATCACTTAAAAATAAGACTCTAATATAAAAAAAAGAAAATAGAAGAGATTTAAACATATAAAATAAACCCTAGACTATTTAAGAACCCACGTCCCACGTAATGATAATGATAATTTACCTACCTGGCCGCAGAGCTGGAGATGAATGAACCAGACCCAGAGAAAATTAAAAATATTATACAATCGTTAAAGAATAATAAAGGCCCAGGTGAAGTTAATATAATTTAAGAACTGATAAAAATTGGAGGTGATTAATTAATAACACAAATTCACCGATTAGTACAAAGGATATGGGTAAATGAACAAATGTACTAAAAGATTGGAAACTGGAAATTGTATGCCCAATCTTCAAAAATGGTGATCCAACCAGAATTGAGAATTATCGAGGAATTTCTCTCTTAGATGTTATGTACAAAGTACTATCTATATCAATTCTGAATAGACTTAGGAAATATGGAGTGGACATCGTCGGAGAGTATCAGTATAAACCTATATTAAGTAGCTAATAACAAGTAACCAACCAGCTTTTATTGGGTATAAAAACTAATTAAAATAAGAGAATTTATACTACTGATGGGTGTGCCACTGTTATAGATGGGAATTCTGGAAAGTAGGATACATAAAGTTATTTAAATTAAATTTCTAAGCAACGATAAACCTTTACTAATGAATTATGATACTGAGTGAAATTCAGTTAGAGTACATGTTTTAAAATGCGGTAATTTTAAAGATTTTTGTAAAAATCAACAAAAAACAATTCTGAATGGAGTTCGGCTATACATGTTTTGAAAAGCTGTAATATTTACAATTTGAAAATAATACAACATAATTACAATAATACAATAATAATGCGTACATTCTCCCGTTTTTTCTACGTTTTTCCAATATATTATGAAAACTCCTGGAAAAATCAAAAAATGACCTTCCTAAACTACCATTGTAGGGTCTAGATTTCCCTTCATAAAAAGTGTTAAACTTGAAAATCGAAGCAAAATTTCTGGTACAAAAGTTGTATAAAGATAAAAAAAAAATAAACATAATTTTTACAATAATTTATAATGACTAATACATTTGTTGCTCCGCTCAGAATCTAAAATATACCTAACAGTACTACATCTTTTTTTTGACCATTAAGTACAACTCATAATAAACCTCGTGTTAAATTATCACACAATTTTATACATATTAATGTATTATTATTATTCTGTGCAGGATTCTCTGCGAACTGTCTTGATTACGAACAACTATTGAGCATCGGAAACAGTTTCGGGTGTTTTATCATCGGATCGAGCGACTTGTCGCCAGCAGATTCTATTCTTTATAAAGCCCGAGATGTCACCTCCACAATAGACAATAATGGATTAATTATAAGTAAGTATTCTTTATCATATAAATGAAATATCATTATTTGAATTTATAAGTAGCTTACTTTATATTATTTTGTAATATATTGTTTGAGTTTTGTTTCTGTTTTAAAGCGTCTATAATATCTAAAAAACTAGCCGCGGGCATTAAGTATTTAGTACTAGATTTAAAAGTAGGATCAGCGAGTTTTTTCCATTCCATCGAAGAAGCAAAAGTATTTGGAAAACAATTCGTAAGTAATCTAAACTAACCTAATATATTTTCTTAATCATTTCAAATGTACTTAATCATTTCTTGCCTCCTTCCTGAAACGTATTTTATCTCGGAAAACTATTTTTCGGTTATTTAGTAAAAATGTTCCGATTATTTTTATGGCGTAACATAAATTATGCGGATTTTTTATTCGATGGTATGTCATTTGAAATATTTTTCTAAATTTTTAACATTTTTTTCTAAAAATTAAAAAAAACTAACAGTAAATGATAATACACCTGCAGTTTTATATTTATTTCATTTATTTGTTTTTAATTTCTATGTTCAAACCACGACTAATATAACCTCTTTATCAGCTTATCGAGTTGCGCTCAATCTGTTTTTAATTGCAATTATTTGTTGTTACTTTCAATACACAAACTAAATTACACCTTATATCCTTTAGGTACCTTTTTAACTTCCCACCAAAAATAGTAACCTAACCATGGTGCGAAGTATAGCCAGGTTTTTCTCTAATTTATAGTGTAAAGGCAGAAAATTATTATGATATCTTGTGCCCATAAATTTGTAATATAGGTAACTATTACAAGTCTATGCTCTTGATATATCATATTTAAATTACATTAATATACTTAACAGAGCGTTATACCCGAATGTGTTATTCCAGTCTTGTAACTGCTCGACATACCAAATTTTCGTTTAGCAGGGACAAATCTGTGTTATTATTTGTAATATAAGAGTGAATTGACCTATTATCAAACTTATATTTAAGAACATTCTTGTGTCATATCGTCATTGTTTTTCTCGATTTTTAATTTTTAAGCGAGATATAAGTATTTTTATATTGTGATATTTCACATTCATATTTCGCTTAAAAATTAAAATCACGAAAAAAACGACACAGTTCATGTTCTTAACTTTATGTTTGATAATACTTAATTCATTCTTACATTAAAAATAACAGTGTTGTCTCTGCTGAACGAAAATTTGCTATGTCGCACGGTTGTAAGACGGAGACAGCACATGCAGGAACAACGTTATTTTAATTATTACTTAACATTATAAAATACTTATGTTATTCACAGGTAATTGTGGCCAAGTTATTGGGTATTGAATCTAGAGTACTAATGACTAGAATGTCGTCTCCGATTGGTAATTATGTCGGTAATTCATTGGAAATATTAGAATCGATAAATTGTTTAAAAGGAAAAGGGCCGAGTGATTTGCACACTCTCGTCGAAACTATCGGTATTTATAATTTATTTAATTATCCACATTATAATATATTATATTATATAACATCGATCTACTGGCCGCTGTACTCTGCATATCGTCTAATCAAACTATATAGGTGGACATTTACTCGAAATGACACATAAAGTAAAATCCGTGAAAGAAGGCCGTAACCGTATAGTAAAGTCTTTGAATGACGGAACTGCTTTAGAGAAATTCAAGCAAATGTTAATCAAACAAAAAGTCGACGAAAATATAGCCGACGAACTGTGTTACGGTAACACGGCTGCAGTCTTGCCAATGGCCAAATACGTAATCGAAATCAAGTCTCCGACTTCAGGTAACACAAAATACAAAACTCGAGGTTTCGATTTTTTTTTTATACATAGCCAGTTACACGAATGACTGTTAAATTATTACAGAAAGTAAGATATACGTACATTTAGAAAGAGATTCATAATTCCAAGAATTTCTAGTGAACTATGATATTTAACTGTAAATATAGTAAATAGATTCGTGGTTTTGGAATAAAAGTCGTATGCTTGAATATCCATTAAATATATATATATATTTTTTATTTGAAAAAGAGAAATTAGATATTATTTATACATAATGCGTGCAATTAAAAACAAAAAAAAAAAAAAAATACAGAAATCAATTTACGTTATGGCGTTTGTAACTGGCTCACATTTTTATGAACTTTCTCGAATATGTAAAACGCGTATCTATATAGTATACATATTACCATACACACTATATGTACATGAAGACTACATTTTTTTCATAATAACCTTTCTTTTCAGGTTACGTAAAAAGTATAAATGGTATAATGATTGCCGAAGTTTGCCAGAAATTGGGTGCTGGAAGACAATTTTTTCATCAAGATATCGATCCAGCGGTCGGTGTTCACTTGTTCGTGAAAATAGGAGATTACATTAAAAGGGACAACGTTTATATGGTTTTGTATCATAACGAGATCGACTTAAATAAATTATTTTTAACTTTATTACAAAATTCTATAGAACTAACAAATGAAATTGTAAAACCAGAAAATATTATAATCGGAGTTATTGATTGTAATAATTCATAAAATATATCAATAAGTAACGATTATAATTTTTAAATTTTTACAAGTTTGACTATAAAATACTTTTTTGTTTTTTTAAAAAAAAAAACCATTTTAAGGATTTTTTTTTATAAAATATAGATTCCTGTATTGATCCATACTATTTTTCAAATGAGAACGCACGGCGTTGGGCTTTGCGCATCGTTATCGGTGGCGGAACAATATGCCACTACCAGAGAATGAGTATTAATTGTTCTATAATTCTCTAAAGGGTTCAAACTCTTTTATTAAAATAAAATAAAATAATTGGTAGTCATTGTTGTGTATACAGAATATTGAATTAATTTAATTATTGACAACGTATCAGAGATGGGGAAAAATTGTTGATAGTGTGAGTTTTCGAGAAAAACATCGATATTTTTCGGCGTTGATAATATACTCATCTATGAAACGACCATTAATTAATGTTGTGTTAATATAGCTCACTCACTTTTGCTGTATACCTACTTAGTGGTGCGATCGACGGCGGCTGAAACTGCGGGAAATGAGACGGCCATGCGCGAGTTTTGACCGGTTTTCGTCTGTCGGTGCTTTCTCATTTGAAAAATAGTATAGTTAGATGACTCATTGGTTTGATATAATGTGATGGTTGTTTTGATAGGTATTATTGATAGGATTAAAAAATTCAATACAAAATACATTCTGAATTTGAATAATCATTTTCAAATACCTAATAACATTATAAGTATACAATAGTAATATTGAAGCCATTGCGGTTTCTACATGTATTCCATTTAAAACAAGTACCTATTAGTACAAATTGGATAGGTATAATACATAGTTAGCCGTACTCTGTAATACATTTTAGTATTTAATTGTAAATTATATACTTTGACCATATTTCATTGTCAAATATTCTTATTGAAATGTAAACATATGGAGTTTGTTGGTAGATAGTAGGTCATATTTGCACAGTAACTAAAATCATATTAGACCATGCATATATTTTGAATATCTATGATTATGGAATCAGATAATTAATTATAGTCAATAATTATTGTGATTGTACAGACATTTTAATTTGATTAAGTTTAAAATTTAACATACATTATGATTTTGTAACAAACAAAAAAAAAAATATACCTATATACAATCAAACAGATATCGGCTATTATTGCATCTGATACTAAAATACAATTTAATAATTAATTATATTAGAATTATAATAACGAAATACAATAGTGAATTTGCATAAAATAGTCAATAGATTTATGCGTATTTTTTTCCAAACAATAAAATAATAAATAAATTCATATTTATTTATACACATGTATTATTTGTAGTTTGTATACATTTTTTGATTGATTCAAAAGTGTTATTAAGGTTCTTTGTTTGTGTCCTTACACACTAAATTATACATATATATTTTTTTAAATATATTATAAATATCACATTTTTCTATAGTTTTATGAATGTGGTACTTATTACAATAAATGTATAATAAAATATTGCCTATCTTACTATACCATGTATGATGTAATATTACCTATTCACTAAATATCATATTGATCCCAAATTTTATCACTTTGACTAATTTCGTTTTATTTACATGCTTTAAATTTAATTTATATAATAGGCAGTCTAAATTTAAATTAAATATAATATATAACATGAATAACATGTTTACAAAGTAATATTATACAATGATTATCTCAAGGGCTCTTCAAAAATGAGCAGGTTACAAAGTGAATACATATATAATGTATATTATTATAATATAATAGGAAACATTAGATACCAAAATAATACATTTTAAACGCAAAATGTAAAATATTAAATTTGATTTAACAACAATATAATAAAATTTAAATATAAATTTCTTACAAACAGAGAAACATTACTTTATCTAAATACCCTTGTATAGTGGAGATTGTTAATTCTAAATATTTAAAAATTTAATTAGACAATAAGATAACAGAAAAAGTTGTGTCATACAATTTAATCATGAGGTGTGATAAAAAAGTTTCAGGACTGTTTGAATTGTGCGTTTAAGAGTAGTAGGATTGATATCACTGGCTTCTGTGACTTCTGAGCACAAATGTTTTTATAGATTCTTTGTATCTTCTTTGTTTTAATGTCATTGATATTTTTTTCGTATTTGGCGACTTATAATGAAATTGTACAATTATTATTATGGGAGGAGTTGGTTAGAGAGAATTTTTCTTTCAGTTTTGTTGTCAGAAACTTGCTTGGTTAAGTAATATAACGTTTTATATAATTTATGCCAATAAATTGTGACTGAAAAACTGCAGGTATGTCGAATGAAAGTTTGTCTAGAGAATGTTGAGGAAATGTCGAAAATTAAAAAGAAATCTAAGTTCAGGTTTGTCAGGAATTTTTTCATATGATGAAAAACAATAAAAACTTTTTATAATATTTATATAATTTTGAGATTCTATAATAATCATTATGTAATCATTAAAATGAAAGAAAAATTGTCTGTAATCTTTCTCTCCCCCAGAAATAGTTGTCAAGTTGATATTTAGAATTTATTATAAAAATCGCCAAATAAAAAAAAACATCAATAACATCAAAACAATGAAAGTTATAGAGAATCTACAAATACAGACGTATTGGGAAGAAGTCACAGAAACTAGTGATATCAATCCTACTGTTCTTGAATGATCTGTTGGCCTGCAATTTAAACAATCTTAAAACTTTTTAAACAGACCTTGTATATTGGTGTTAGATAACAATAATAAATTCAAGATCTGAGCATTTGCGTTTTAATATTGGTCCTAAAACCCTAATTATACTAGTGGAAGTTATAGAATTTTACCATATATTTAAAAAAAGTATAATAGTAATTTATTGTGTATAATAATCACGGTTATCTCAGGAGAACAATGATAAAAATTACCTATATAATAAAAATTACTTGCTTCCACTGCAATTTTCAAATAGAGAGAAATCTATACTAAACACATTTATGAACAACATAACTAATATACAAAACTATAGAATTGAGATGATGTGAAGAATTAACAATTCATGAGCATATAACAATAATATTTTATAATGTCTAAGTAAATAAGATTAATACTTATGAGCTAAATTTTTCAAAACATCTTAAAGAGAAAAATATTAATTATATTTTTAATTTAAATAAAATACCATCACAATGGAAGCATAAATTTAAAAACAATTAAAAAAAAAACCCAAGAACAACTTTTATATCTGAGTGAGCAGTTGTTCTCTGCAGGGTAACTTGGGTAATCCTAAAAAATTATCTTTAGCATATACAGTACTCCTACAAATATGTGTTTTAGGACGGCAGTCTTGAGCAGATTGTGCGATAAATATACTAGTTGATTCTTGTATATTTTTTGTAGTTTCCAGTGGCGTCATTTGCTTTTTTTTGTAACTAGACTAAATTAAAAAATAACATGTGGAATTATTTTGATTTTTTCTTAAATATGTAGGTACTCAAGACAAAATAAAATAGAAAATTAATAATGGTTTTGAAAAAAAAAAAAAAAATCATAAAACTAAGTTCAATATAGTATTACAATATTATGTGCAGTTTCAAAATTTCTGAAATACCTACCATGCATTCTTATATTTATATTTTACTATAGATTAATCATCAATAATAAAATTAACCAAGCATATAATCAGTAAATATATATGTAACATAGTATAATACATTATAATATATTTATTAAATCATTTATAATGTAATAATTAATACCTTTGATGATTTTTTCCTTCCTAAAATATTAATATTTTTAAAAAGATGTCTCCTCTTATTTGAATTCTTCCTTTTACGTAATTCTCGAAGTAAAATTGAATATTCCGCTTTGATTTTATTAATATGTCTTTGCCCATCATTGTTATAGCAGCTACCTAATTCGTTTGCCATTTGAACTTGTAATTGAATATTTTTCATTTTCTCTATAAGCTATAATTATGTTTAAAGTTAACTATAAAAACATTAATACCACAGATAGCCATAATTAATGCCTATATATTTTTATTACAAAATTTACCTCTTTAATATCAATCAATGATAAATCTTTACAATTATTAGATACTGAAATACCATTCTTTAATTCTTTAGGTATTCTCCTGCATCTTAACAAATCATACACCTGGTCAATTTGCTGTTCTATATTGAGCAATAAAGTTTCACTGAATCCTTCGCTAATTGCACTATCGGCTGTAACACTAATAAATATATCATCAGTGTAAGTAAACACTGAAATTGAAACACCTATAGTTTTTTGAGATGGCAGTATAGAATAAACTGTTTTTAATGGAGATCCTTTTATTATTATTCTTGACCTTGGACCAGACAACCAACTAAATTGCAAATAAGCCTGAACAAATAATGTATTATATTGACACATATTTTAAACAATTTATATTCTTTAAAACCTAATATGTACAAATAATGATCTACCAAATTGTCTGTAAGTTCAGATAACAGGGTTCTGGTGCCCGAAGAATGAAGTGGCATTAACAAGGAAACAATTGCTGGTAATAAAGCTTGATCCGATTGATACATGTTTTGCATTGCTGTTTTAGTATACCATAACCTTGGAATGGCACCTTCAATACCTATTGGTAGACGAATGAGAACTGGAGACGAGTGGTCCGTGCTCCCAGTTTGCACAGGGTACACAATCTTTATATTTAATAAATATAATAACAGTTTGAATTGAAAAAAAAAATTTAATTTTAAAATAATATTACTAAATTATTACATTCATGTTATCCAATTGTTGTACTCCAATAGCCTTCATCATAATTTGCAACGATCCAGCAACAGCAGATAATACCACATAACTACTAGGGGTTTTAGTCACTTGATTGATTCTATTTACTTTAGAGAGAGCACCTTGTAAACAAGACCAACGCACATTATAGTTCAAAGACAAGGGATCTGGAGCCACTATATCGTTTTCTTTTATGGGAGTTATCATTTTCCACAATAATTCTGCTGGACCGGTCATTATAGTCCTCATTACACTTGCCCAATACCTCATTTTGGTCGGGTTCTAAAATACAAATATGTATTTCAATTATCATAATTGTCATATTATTATGACAAGGTGAAATTTTACTTCAGAAATATGGTAATATGGTTTTGTATCCGATAAACAAGTACACAATAATTTGACCAATGATGTCCAATCTGCTAAACATCTATGAGCAAGAAATACAACCACAGCGTCACGTTTTCCAGGCATTAATTCATCGTATTGAGTTAGTAAGTGCAATTCCCAAGGCGGTTTCTCTGTTGATAAACCATCAGAAACTAATTTCCCAATATATCTCTAAAATAATATAATAATCAATATAAACTAATTACTCATACATTACATGACATGATAGTATGATACATAGTATTATTTGTTTTAAGAGTATTAAAAATTTTAAAAATGAATTAACGACTAAAATACAGGGTAAGTACAGTACAATATTTACTTGAAGTTCGAATTTTTCCATCGGGTCGCCGTATAATTTGAAAACGTGCTGATTAATGTCAAATGAATTACGATCGGACATCCAACAATACGAATTTCCAAATAGGTTCTTTAACACAACTGGTTTTTCAGTTAATCTAGGACATTGCGGCAATACTTTATTGATGATAAGCTGTTGTATAAACCGTAATTCGATTTCGGAGTCTAGGATAAAAATTGCGAACACTGTAGAATGACGCCAATAATCACCCAGCCACCGAATCTCGTTGTTCGTCATTAAATTTCCTAAAACTTTAATACAAATAAATATAAATTTAGTTAGTAAAGTAGATAGGTATAGTTAGATAGGTAGGTATCAAAATACTAATAACTACATGAATATTTTACGAAATATTAATTATTTCTCTTCATTCAACTTTTTCCGAGCTTCCCTTGCCCACATTTTAGTGGATAAATAACATGACTTCTACCCGGGAATGATCAACACCTACATGCAATGTCATCCTAACGTCATACATATATAATTCCTTCCACACCCACGGACAAATAGACTAGATCTATACAGACTTCTCCAAAACTTTTGATTGCGTCGACCCGTTCCTCCTGACAAAGATCTTCGACCTCTTAGCTATCGGTAATTTTTAACTATTCTGGTTACATATTCATAAATTACTAATCAGATACTCTCTGTAACTGTCTATGGCTCCAATTCTTCTCTTTTTTTCTTTTTCTTCCAGAGTCCCACTAAAGTCTTTACTATCTCCTATGTTAATTGCTCTTTTTACAAATTCTGCCCCTTTAATTCTTTACTGTTACTAGCTTTCAATCTTCGCTGATTACATGAAACTATTCTTCATATTTCATCCCTTTCTGATTGTTTCTTATATTAAAACGACCTGCACCGTTTGGTTACTTGGAGTGAGTCCCTTGGTCTCTCAATGAAAAATGCTCAGTCTTCACATTCTCTCATTCCTGAAAGCCATTAATCTATCCTTACCACATTCATAATGTGCCTATCAAGCGAGCTGGTGAGATTCAATATGCGAACTTGGATTTACCCTCACTCTTACTCTCTCTCCTATTAAACACATTGAAATTGTTTGTTACCAGGCCTTCAAGTTCTTGGGTTTCATCCTCCATACTTCCTGTAGCTTTTTTCATACTCCAGTTGTCATATCACTCTACTGCGCTCTAGTCCCATAATAATAAATACATAATATAATATAATAAATTTATTTTTATTTTTAGTTTGATTTATCTAATTAAAAATGTAGTGAAAATATAGGTGTAAATTAAGTCAGAAAATTAACCAGGTTCTATAGAAGTATATAGGTTCTGTATAGCCAGTAAAATTAGGTACCTAAACTTCAATATAAACAAATTTTTTAAATATTAAAACAATTTTAAAAAGCATTCGAGATCGGAGACTACAGAGAACTATCACTAATAAATAGAAACATTTATGATTAATCAACAAATATATTCTTGTCGTCTTCTGTTGTATTGATCCCTAAGGTTAGCATTGTTTCATATTCTCTCTACTCTTCTCTATTATTGTCCAATCTCTTCAGGTTCCTATACTATAGGACCTATAATAGCTTTAATGACTCTGTTGATTAGTGTTATTCTTGGACATCTTCTATAGCTATTGATTTTAACTTGTCCTAACTATTTTATGATGTAATTCATCTTCATGTCTTAAAGTATGTCCAATTATTAGTTTCTATCTTTTTTCTTTGATTTATCTTAATAATCCTCTAGGTTTACCTACTATATTAAATACAATGAGTTACATTAAGTTCTAAGTTCAGTAGTCCTGAATTCCATCCTGTTAACTATCAGTATCCTCCATCAGCACCACATTTTGAAACTGTTTACATATATTTCTCCTGCTTAGTTTATCTCTTTATTAAGTTTCTGATTCATATAAGGCCACGTTCCACACAAACACTTTAATCAATTGTTTAATTAATAGTTGCCATCATGGGTGATTAGACTTCTAAGATATTTATTTCTGTATACTTGTTCTAAATAGTTGTTTCCAATTTGAATTTGGAGTTTGTATCTTCGTTTATTATTTGCATACCATAACTTTAGCAGTTTGTCAGTTTATCTTCAGATCACATTCTTCAAAGCATTTCTTCATCTTTCTTATTACAATCTCTACATATTTTTCGTTATTGATTAAGGCAATATCGTCTGCGAGCCTGAGCATTTGTTTAAGTTCACATCCGACTAGCACTCCTATTTTTTGTCTATTGAGCTTTTTTTTATTTCTTTAATTGGTTGTTCCGATATAATTCGTATAAGTTAACCAACATCTGTAACCAGGGATATCTTTGTCTAATACCTTTCAGAATTTTTGCTTTTGCTGATTTGTACTCTTCTTATTTCTGCTGTCTGATGTCTGTAAATATAATATATCAATTATCTATTCTTAAAATCCATTCCTATTTCCTGTAAGATCTGGAATAGCTATATTATAGAGTCTCGAATCCTTATTAAAAAATTTTAAACATTTAAAAATTTTCTTATCTTATTAAAAGGAAATAGGTATTTACATTTTAGTTCCATAATTATGAACCAAGTTTTGAAAATTGTACTTCTTTAATTTTATATCATCTCTCGGGAAGATTCATTTTAGATTCTGATTGAAGCGAAGAATGTATTGGTTTTACAATCATGTTTATTTTTTTTCCTGTAAACAACATTACTTGAAATGCCTTTTTTTGAAAAAAATTTTTATCTAGGTGGTACTCTGGGGAGGTAATTTTATGATTTTTTCAAGTGGTTTTTCCAATGGGAAAATCCAAGAAAAGACCGGAAAATGTACAAAATTTATTATTTTCAATTTTGTGATTTGTTATGATTCAGTTAAAAATATTTGTAAAGACTTGACATTTAAACAGAAATATTTTATTTGCCTTTTAAAGACGTGGTAAAATATTTAAAACGTTTTAGCCATTTTTAAACTATTTAAGGACATTATAATTTCGCGTTTTTACGTAATTTTTATTCGGAAGGTGCTCTATTGACAATTTAACAGGAGGTTCATTTTAAGATGTACTTAGTGGCCAACAAGAAAAAATTGAGTGTAGTATAGAATTTATTTTATAAGAATTTAACAAAAATTTTGATGAAAATCATAAATACTAAATATAGTAATATGATTTTGAATTTTAATAAATATATCTGTATCTATTTCGATAACATAGACATTCAATTATTTCGATCATTACGTGGCGGTATTCTATACAAATAAACAAGCATGACACTAGAACAGTCAATTAAAGAAAAAAATGTAATAATAAATCAGATTAAGATAGTTAAAATGTATACTAAAAGCTTGAAGAGAAATTAATCGAAAAAAAAAACGTTAATTTATTATTAGTATATCTAGTAATTATCATAAAAACAAAACATAGGTATCTAGTACCTACTTACCGGTTAATATTCCAGTTGTAGCTAAGTTTAAAAGTTATTTTAAAAATATAGTAATGTTTATCACGATGAATTAATAAATAATGGAATATTATTATTATTAATATTTATTTGGACATTTTTCCTAACGTTTAATGAAGATATTAATTTGTTTCAATTTGAATGCTTTACATAAGTATTTCACTTTTAATAATTTGTATAGTTCCTATCACATTTTCACATATAATTTTCCAAATTCGGATACCAATTTCGATATTTTTACAACTTGCCTTTTTCATAATTTATATAGAGTCTGTTGTACAGCGTGATGAAAGATATCTATCGGAAATTGAAAAACGTATGTATAGTCCATAAAGAATGGAAGTTTTCTGGGTTAAAAGTTACAAAACTGAATTCGTTATTTGATTTCCAATACATCAATAACCGAGCAAATACCTCACATGAGGGCAAACACAAAATAACATATAGTGCCTATGTTTTCGATTGGGTTGGAATACATTTATTTTTCATAAGTTTTAAACCAATACGGTGGGAAATTAGACATACTTCCTAATATCCCAATATCGGTATGTATCTATACACTCCCTTAAATAATCAAATTGCATTTGTATTTATTTTGGATACACTTGCAAATTTTAAATAAAAAAATCTACTTTTTAAATAACCTTTCTCCCCTTTTCCAATAAATTCCACAAGACCGCGTTAGCAATTGCTTCACCGGGTCCGCCTACATTCCTAGGCGGTGCCATCAGTCAGGGTTTGAGGCAGACTAATCAGACAGATAAATTACCTAGATAATTTGTCATCAAATTAAAGTATGTATATGTCCACTATATAGCTAGCATATATATACAATAGTTATATATAATACATACTTTAAAAAGACGTCTTAAGATAATGGATACAGGTGGCTGCAACACTGCAGCCACTGTTACAGGTAATTTTATGTATATCTGTAAGCAACGATAAACCATTGATAACGAAAAAACGATTCTGAGCGCAGTCAGTTGATAGTGATACTTTGTCAAATATATATATATATATATATATGTGTCATATTGAGGTAAAATAATTAAATAGACATTATATATTTTCTTTAATAATATTTTTTTACGTGACCCCTAGGATGACAAAAGGTATGTACAACCATTAGATCACGATAAACATATTTAAAAAGACGATGTAGAATTATTCAATATAACATATAATATTCGCATAATATTAAAACTTTAAATAACTATAATACCGAAACTTAGTTAGTCTACTCAATTCTGACTTCACCATCGTTATAAAATCTGTAATATACATATGTTTAACATATTGACGAACACTTATAATATAATTTTTATTGTTTTATTTTGTAGTCTTATACCTACATCCAAAATGTATGTAAAGTGTCAGTCTGGACTGCCGTAATGTATTCTATGAGTTGATACCATTGAAAAGATTTCTGCTTCAGCAGTATTGACGAAATAAGACAATAAGACATTTTATATATTAATGCTATTGCAGTAATGTCCATCAATGAGTTAAAAAAAAAAAAATTGAAAAATTATATTTGTTCCACATAATTTTTTACTCAAAACGGTTTTCGTCAAAATTTGATATTAAAATTCTTATAAAAAAAATACACTACATTAAATTAATTTTTTTTGTTTTGAACGCAAAATACGACTTTTAATGAACCTCCTGTTAAATTTTCGCGCATTTCTGTTAAGCCTAACAATTTTACTACACAGTACCTATCAAATAAAAATTACGTATAAACTCGCAAAATTAAAATATTTATAAATAGTTCAAAAATGGCTTAAATTTTATTGAAATGTTTATCACGTCTAGAAAAGGCAAGAATAAGTTTTCTGTCCAAACTTCAAGTACCACGAATTTTTAACTGAATTACAACAAATAACAAAATTGAAAAATAATAAAAGTTTATTTTCGTAAATTTCCCGTTTTATCCTGGTTTTTTCCTAATATTATGAAAACGGCTTGGAAAATTAATTAACCTTCCTAAAAGTACTATCTGGACAACATTTTTATTTCAGAAATGGTGCCACGTGTACCTGTATATCTAAACAAGATTTCTGGTACAACAGTGGCACACCCATAAACAGTAACAACTCTTTTTTTTTTTTAATTGTTGGTTTTTGTTACTCCCTCTATTTTTAAACAACCTTTAAAAAATACATATTTGTTTACCTCAAATTGAAAAAGTGACTATTTAAGTATTATAAATAGATCCCTTACACATTATCTATATATTTTTTTTTATAAAAAATAGAAAAATTCGTATATACCAATTAGGTATACGTATACCTATAATCTATATACTATATTATACATAGGTTTTTATAAGGGACTATGCAGGTTACAAAATTAAAGACCTTTGAAAGTCAAATCAATATGAATGCAATACTATTAAAATCAAACTAAAAAAGGACCTGATATATATCCTGGGGACGGGGAAGGCCACTGTTGTATGTGAGTAGTTGGGAAGTTGGAATACATTATAAAGTTATTAAATATACACCTGTTACCAACGATAAATCAATGTAAACGAAAAACGATTCGGAGCGAATTTCGATTATACATGTTTTGAAAGGCCGTAATATTTACAATTTTCGTCCAACTTTGCTAGTAAAATTTTTATAAAAAAACAAAACTACTACAATACTATTTATACTCAACTTTTTCTGGTTGACCACTAAGTTCAACTTATTATGAACCTCCTGTTAAATTTCCATGCATTTCTATTGATTGTAACAATTTTATCCTTAGTGTACCTATACCGAATAAAAATTACGTAAAAAACTAGCAAAGTTAAAATGTCTATAAATAGCTAAAAATGGCAAAAATGTTTTGAAGATTTTACGACTCTTGAAAAAGCAAATAATATAAGTTTTCCGTCAAAATTTTAAGTCTCTATAAATATTTTTAACTGAGTGACAACAAAAGAATAGCATTTTAAATAATAAAATAATTATTATTATATATTTTCCCGTACTTTCTACATATTTTTGGAACTTGAATAATTATTCAAAAAACTACTTAAAAATTCAAAAAAATAACCATTTTAAGGTAGCAATTAGATAAAATTTCCTTTCAGAAAAGGGGCTATACTTGTAAAACAGAACAAGATTACTGGTAGAAATTTTGTTAACAATGTAAAAATTAAAAAAAATAAACAGCATTGTCAATCCAATACATGCCACGCTTCACTTAGAATCTAAAACTTGAAAATTTTTAAATAGCTATTAATAACTTAAAACATGCCAAAATATTTTGGAAACTATTGTAGTAATTGTACCTGCACATTTAGAAAAGGGTACGTTTTAGATCCCCGTGATTATTTTTCCAACTAGACAAAATTTACTAACAAAATGTTTTTAAAATTGATTTGTTACAGCATGATTTTAAGACAAAAAGGTTGTTACAGATATAACAATAAAAATTAGCAAAGCAAAGCTCAAACAATAGTATAAAACTAAATACTACAGACATATATATGTATATAGGTATAGTACACCATTGTTACACACAGAATATAAAAAAATCGTTATATTAAAGTCAATTTATAAAATAATATCGCCAATTATTTATTTGTTTGGTAATATATTATGGTAATAGTAATTTCGACCCTTTATACTGCATACATAATATAAAAAAAGTCCAAATCTACATTTATTTTTAACGATATAAAGTTGTAGGTGTATAAAATAATAGAAACTATAAATTGTTAAGTAAATGCTTAAAAAGAAAAAAGAAAATATAAATATTTTATGTGTACTTTTATTTATATTTACGTATTAAACGATATATATTATATACACATAAAATATAAATTACCTCCTAGACAAGCAATTCGATGAGCCATAGACACTATCCATTTGAACACAAGAGTGATTGGTATGACTAGCAATAACAATACCACTACCGGGAAACTGATGGCGAAATTGACAGTTTTCATAAAAGTCGTGAAAATAATTTCCCATATCTTCGAATATCTCTTGAACGATATTCTCAAAGAACTTTGTTTCTGTCTAATAGTGCCCCGTCGTAATTGATTGTACATGTGTGTGGCAATCCGACTACTCTGAAAAAATAAATTAAGTTATGTGTGGAAAATATGACAATATCTTGTAAAATTATATTATAAATGTAGTATAATAACATAATTAATAACACAACAATATTATGTAGTATTAAATAGTAGTTACAACTAATTATATAGTTAAAGTGTATAGAGATACCTTTTAAATATCATAAGTATGTTATACACATTTTATTCCTTGGTAGTTTCATTTAAAAACAAAAAAAAAAATCAATTTTTATCTTTGTATTAATTTTTTGAGATCAAATAAAGAATTAATATTACAAATAACAAGCATTGTAAAAGTAAAACACGTTTAAAATGGTAAGTATAAATAAGTGAAACTGCAATTGGTACCATAAACTGGGATTTATATTTTCAGAGAGGTTGCTTAAGTTGTATTTGTGTGTTTGTGATATGTTTATAATGTTTATGTTAAAATATTATGTGGGTAGTGAGCGTGTATATATTTTGTAAATAAGAAACTAGAATTTCAGTAGATTTCCTATATTATATTTTTCTTCTACTGTACTCATCTGACACGAAATCTGGGATCTGAGGTGTTAAGTAAAATATTTCGAGATACAATTTAATTTTTAACTAACGTGTCCAATGCTTGGAAAAAGTATTTATTTTTTGAATTTTTATTGGTTTAGACTATAGGTATATTAAGGTAAATGTCATTGATTTGTTAATTTTTATTATTATACCAAAAATGACACTTCAATCAGTTTTTAACTTTTCAATTTAATCACCCTCAATTTTCTTCATCTAATGTTTAAAACTAGTTGATGATGAAATTTTGAAACGGACAGATGCTGATGATAAAATTCGCATCGAAATATTTAAAATAATCACCAAAAAAAAAAGCGGACATACTTCTCATATGGGTGGGCCACTGTTGTAGGTGAGAAGTTGGAAAGATAGAAGAGAGAAAATTTAATATATACATTTGTACGCAACAATTAACTATATTCGGTTAATGATGTTACTTTGTCAATAATATACCTGTCATATTATGGTAAAATAATCACATATACACTATATATTTTCTCGAGGACGTTATATACGCATCTACTGTCTTAGTCCAACTACCAGGTAACATGCAAAAACAATGCTTACGCAGAATAAGTGAAGCTAGCTTAATTTTGATTTCAAAAAAAAGTACCTATTATGAAATTTATAGAGAACAATATTTTGGAGGGAATTTTATAAAGTTTTTGTATTATTCAAAATATGCAGCTTGACATAAAAGATACAAAAACCTTTTTTATTTTTGTTTGTTGATAACTGTAACTTTTTTAGTAGTTCATAGTTCAAAATACACCTATGACTTTCCCTCAAAAATATTGTTCTCTATACATTTCATAATAGATATTTTTACTCTAAAATTAAAATTAAGCTAGTTTCACTTATTCTGCGTAAGCATCATTTTTGCATATTACTCAGTAGTAAGACTGAGACAGTAGATGCGAATATAACGTCCTCTTAATAATATTTGTTTAATATTATAAAAACGTAGAAAATAGGTAGGTACAATTACCTACCTATTTTCTACGTTTTTTCACGGTTTTTCCTATATATTATAAAAACTCCTAGGAAATCAAAAAATGACCTCTCTAATAGTACCTCCTCAATCAGAATTCCTTTCAAAAAAAGTGCATGTAAATCAGAGCAAAATTGCTGGTAGAAAAGTTGTTCACAGATCAAAAAAAAAAAAAAATTAATTAATAAAATAATAAACATCGTTGTAAAACCAATATATTTCTCGCTCCACTAAGTATCTAAAATTACGAAAAAGTAAATACTGAATGCCTACTAAATTTGACGCCTGACGAATATAATCACTACAACAGTACTGCTGAAGTTGAATACACATTTTTTAGATATTTTATTTTTTTGACTAACATGGCCAAATAGTAAACCTATAACTACGATGATATAATGCAACATCGTAATTAATTTAATGGAGTGGTTTGTGCTATTTGTTAAGTATTTATATTTTGTTAAATCTAACCGTCTTTTTACAATTCCTTATCTTACGGTTCAAGTGGCCACCATTAGAATTTTGCCCACGTTATGATTAATGTTGACATCAAAGCATCAACCCGAAAACGTTTTAACGAAAAATGAAGAAAACAATAATGTATCGTTTTAAAGTCAAAAATTCTCCAAATTTCCAACGATTGAACAATATCCGCAAGTATTTAGAAACAATAAATAGAAGATTAATACTAGGGGACCTGAGGCGCAATGCCAAGGCGACTGCTCATTTCACGATTACAATTATTTAATTGTATATTGTGTGCGACCGAGGGCATTGACTATAGGAGTTAAATTTAGCAAGTTCTTCTGGATAATATAGTTGTATACTGTATGTATAAATGTAATAACCTGTAATATAGTACCTATCGGTTAAAGAATTTAAAAATAAATTAGAGATTTAATCTTTTCCTTCTTACGTCTAAAGATTCGTGTCTCGAATCTGCAAATAATAATGCCTACAAGATAAGATTAACGAAGCTGATGTAGAAGAATATAACATTATGTCATTCCAATAAAGAATTATAATCTTCAAAATATATTTAACTATGATCATATAATATAATTATAACATACGTACTACGTATAACGATATTTAATATTAAATTGATTAAAATGTAGTTGGGACCAATAAGGGCCAATAGTAAATCTGAACAATTTAAATTTTGTTCAACTAAAATTATATACAATGTAAAAATACATGTATTTATAAAATGTTTAATCTCTACAGGTTACGTCGAAAGGCTGCCATTTGAAAATCAAAAGATGGCAGTGGTTTAATCACCAAATTGTAAATGGGTAAACAATATAAGAACAATATGTAACATTTTAGAACTGCTGCGAGTATTTTAAATTGGCCTAAAAAGAAAATTCCGGAAAAAGTTAATAGTATATATATACCTACTTACCGAGACAATGATAGTGTCTTAAAGATCTGCACTCTGTAAACTCAAACCAGTTTGATATTTCAACACCATCACATCAATACCGTAATCTATTTTTTAATATAGATGATATGCATACCTACGTCATTTAATGTTAAAAATCGTAAACGTGAGTTTCGAAATAATACACGTTTTCCCTGTAAACTAAACGAATAATTTTCATAATAATATTTTCGTTTATAAAACGAAATCTATAATAAATGACCCTGAAAGATTATAACAATATAGTAGATGGCGGTAAGTATGTATCAAATTAAATAGCGTTAAAGTGGTAAACGATTAAAACTAATTAAAATCGTGTTTGAAAATTCGGGATTATCATGCATACGCCCATTTTACATTAATCTATAGAATTATAAACTATTATAATTACCTAATACTGTCCAATATTTTAAAATGTTCGAATTATTAATGATATAATGTAATATTTGTAATATCTAAATCTAAAATTTGCATTATATACCTTTACATGACAAAATACATTCTCACAGAAATTTCCAACACTCACCACTAATTATCAAGAGTGTTTTTGGCTTCATAAATACATCTCAAACATTTAACTATGATAACGCAGTCGTGTATATAAACCATAGACATATTAAGATATAATCTAATATATCATATCTTAATATGTCTATGATATAAACACAGACATCATATCGGCGCCACTGCGATTATAAACATTGATATATGAAACAGAATTCGATACTGCATTTGATATAGCAATAACTAGTAATAATATACAATAAACTGCGCCGGCAATTTAAGAAAAACAATATTTTAATAATAATTTGTACGTAGAAAAAAAAAATGTTCTG
Organism: Cinara cedri; assembly: GCA_902439185.1. Classification (NCBI taxonomy): domain Eukaryota; kingdom Metazoa; phylum Arthropoda; class Insecta; order Hemiptera; family Aphididae; genus Cinara; species Cinara cedri. The sequence goes on from CABPRJ010001897.1 coordinate 1,454,339, forward strand.
TATAATTACTATGAAATTATCGTATATTGTGATAATATACTTATAATGGCCGATTCGCACGCGTTGCGTATTGTAACGGAACACTATTATGTTAAATTGTACGTACAATAATGGCTGTGTAGTATAACAAGTTCAACGTTGTTCATCGTATGTGCGATAACTATAAGTTGTATAGATAAAAATACTTCGGTCGATGGGTGGGACAATGATATAAGTAAGAAGTCGGGGAGGTAGGATGTAGAAATAAATTGAATGTATATCTGTACTCAAAGATTAATCATTGCTAACGAAAAATGATTCTGAGCGGAGTTTGATTATACATGATTTAAAAAGCCGTCATATTTACAAGTTTCGTCAAAATTTGATATTAAAATTCTACATTAAACTCAATATTTATTTGTTTTAACCACAAAGTAGGTAAGACTTATAATAGACCTCCTATTAAATTTGCAAGAATTTCTGTTTGGTCTAACAATTTATCCACAGAGTACCTTCCGAAAAAAAATTACTTAATAACTCGCGAAATTAAAATATGTCCATAAATAGCTTTAAATGGTTAAAATGTTTTAAAAAATTGTATCACATCTAAAAAAGACAAATATAATATTTCTATAACTGCTTATAAAATCAAAAAATGATATACCTAAAGTACCACTTTATTTAAACACAAGAATACAAATTACACGGCTAAGCTACTTCGACACATTTATGTTAGATCGGTCAGATTCTGTACACCGTTGTAACGAAGTAAAATTATTAGGTTTCCAAAAACAGATTTGAATTCAGCGTGAAGCGTGATGCAATGTGATATCGATGGTCAGGCCACATTTTAGAAATCAAAAATTAAATTGAAAAATATGTGTCGTGATAACGATCTCATGTGTATATTTCATGATGAATTCAAAATTGTTTTCAGAATTATTAAACCGCTGCACTATACATCGATCTGCAGATTGATTTAAATTGCAATGCTGCATTATGTTTTTTAGACAGAGAAAAAAATATCGGTATCCTACAATTCCTACCTATTCGTGAGATGCGATAGATATTATAATTCGGTTAGTTAAACAGTTTGTAGATTTTGGTACTTTCCATCATCAGACCGTGATCAATACAATATCTAATTTTCATTTAACAAGATTCGATTTTCAAAAAAAAAAAAAAAACAGTAATCAATTATATTTATGCATATAATAGGCAAGATTATACAAGCAATTATATCCAAAAAGTGAATTTATTTCACGGTACACTAACGTTTTTAAGAAAACGTAATGTCAACATGTGCTGTCTTCATCTTATATAAACGTATGACAGACGATTTGAGATCATTATTAAAGACAATATTTTGCTAGTATATTTAAATATAAAATTCAAGTGACCGTTTACTTTTACCTTTTTTCGATATTTTAATTCTTAAGCAAGACATGAGTATGTGAAATATCGGGTGAGCCACTGTTGAAGGTGAGAGGTTAGGAAGGAAGGATAAAAATGAGAATTTAATTTATATCTATACGCAACGATATCCCATAGCTAATAAAAAACGACTCGGAGTGAAGTTTGGTTATACATGTTTTTAAAGGCCGGTAAATTTACATTATTCGTCAAAATTTGATATTAAAATTCGTATAAAAAGACGTCGTAGGATACTGAGGTCGGTTTTAGCCACTGCTATAGATAATTTAATGTATATCTGTAAGCTACGATAAATCATTGATAATGAAAAAACGATTCTGAGCGCAGTTCAGATGATAGTGATGCGTTGTCAATAATAAATGTCATATTATGGTAAAACAATTAAATAGGCAATATATATTTTCTTTAATAATATTTGTTTAATATTGTACCGATTTTCCCGGTTTTCCCTTGTTTTTTCCCGATTTTTCACATTTGCTGGCAAAACTCTTGGAAAATCGAAAAAAAACATCTCTAAAGTACCTCCCTCCCCAGTCAGATTTTCTTTTAAAAATGTGCTGTCATTGTAAATCGAAGCAAAATTAATGGTAGAAAAGTTGTCATTTGTTTTTTCTTTCTTTAGGTAAGAGGGAAAAAAAATACAAACAATTTTTTTCGAAATCACGAACCTTAGGATGAAAATAGGTATATGTAACATCCAACTACGACTAACATACTCTAGTAAAGACAATATTTAGTTATTTAACTTAACATATAATATCAGAACTTCAAAAAGCTATAATTTCAAAATTTAGTCAATCCGCTTAATTCTGACTTCACCGTAGTTCTTAAACCGGTATTATACATATATTCAAAAAAAAAAAAAATTGATTGAAAAATTAGATTTTTTTTCCATATAATTTTTAACTCAATGATTTTTATCAAAATTTGATATTAACATTCCTTCAAATAATAAAATACTACATTATACACATATATTCTTTTTTTGATTTCAAATTAAGACTCTTAATGAACCTCCTGTTCAATTTTCAAGTATTTCTGTCTAACAATTTAACGACAGAGTACCTACGAATACAAATTACGTACAAAACTCACAAAATTAAAATTTCTATAAATAGCTCAAAAATGGCTTAAATATTTTAAAATTTAAATCTTACCACGTCTAGAAAAGGCAAATATATGTTTTATGTCCAAATTTTGAATCTCTACGAATATTTTAAACTGAATTACAACAAATTACAAAATTGAAAAACAATAAAAGCATTATTTTCATAAATTTCCAGTTTTTTTTTTTACATTTTTTTCTGGTTTTTCCCAGATATTATGAAAACCACTTGGAAAATCAAAAATGACCTCCAAATGTACCATTTAGACAACATTCTCTTTCAGAAATGGTGTCGCGTGTGTATATCAGAGCAACATTTCTGGTAGAATTTTTATACACAGTAAAAAAACAAAAAATAAACATCTTAATAAAACCAATACATTCTTCGCTACATTCAGAATCTAAAAAATACTATACTAAACTCAATTTTTGACCCAAAAGTACGACTTATAAACCTGTTAAAATTACATGCATTTCGGTTAAGTCAAACAATTTTATCCACAGAATACCTACTAAATAAAAACCACGTAAAAGACCTCGGAAAATTAAAATGTCTATAAATAGATTAAAAATGGCACAGTTGTTTTTAAATTTGACCATGTTTAGAAAAGGCAAATATAATTTTTTTTGTCCAAATTTCAAGTCTATACGTATATTTTTAACTGAATTACAACAAAAAAACAAAATTGAAAATAATAAAAAAACACTATTTTCGTAAATTGTCCCGTTTTTCCCGATTTTCTCAATTATTATGAAAACCACTTGGAAAATAAAAAAATGACCATCTGAATAATCAAGTAGTTAAAATTTCCTTTCAGAAAATTATTTACTGCACTCGGTGCACCGGAGGAAGATTTTTGGTAGAAAAATTGTTCACAATATTACAAAAAATAATTAGAAAATTAACATACCTAATTATAAAACCAATAAATTGCTCGCTACACTACGAATCTAAAATGCTATTCCGCACAAACCACGAAGATAGATAGGTAATTCGTGGTATAAACACAGATAATGTTTTTACCTTTAAATTTTATTCTTATTATTACACTATAATAATAAGTCGATTTACCTTATATTAAAACTAAACGCACATAATTATATATATTATATTATTATATATTTACTATATCGTACGTTAGTAAGATGGAGACAGCACATGTGGGTATCACGTTTTTTAAAACAATAAAAAAGAAAAAACAAGAAGACATTATCTTTAATTGATCTTGGTACAAATTATAAAAGCGGAAATGATTATTATAAGTATACGGTACACCCATATCCGATTGTTTTTTTAGTAGTGAATACAATATTAAGTTCATTAACCTGTACTCATCAGTGTCCGTTATTATAGCCTCTAATAATTATTATCTTCCAAATTATCCTAATTATCAATTGAAAATCTGCAGTCATTTGAAAGTCATGCGTTAAGTGTGTTGATTTGAACTTTTTTTTTGCGGTGTATAGTTTTTTTTAAATTTAATGCAAGTAGGTTTACATAATAAACTAAATCATTATTAAATTATTATTATTATTATTATTAACAATAATTATTTACTTGGGTAAAATGTATATTATAATTACTGTGTTCAAATTTTATTACCTCTTACGTTTTGAATATGGATTTTATAGTGAAAAAATTCAAGAATTTATTTTCAGTTTGTTCGAATTTGTTTTCAGTTTTAAGTTAAGGTAGGAGCTGATATAAATTAGTACCTGGTAAGATGTTAAATGAGACTTTTTTTTATTATTTGTATTATTTTATACATTGTAGTTCTATAAGTATTGGTTATATAATATATATGATGATTCTTCGTAAGTATAAAGTATAAAATAGAGTATTTAGTAATACACACACACACACATATACACAGGTAGTTATTATTTTTATAGTTCATTAATTTTGTTGGTAAAAAAAAAATCACCCTGTGTTAAAATCTATTATTTATTATACTTACATAATATGAAATTCTGAGGACGATATTATAGCGACGGGTGAAACTGCGTGACCTATATAATCCATACAAAAGGGCATGGATTTTTCACGGAACAACGTTCAAAGCAACCAGGTCAACCGATCGTTCTTCCGAGCAGTTTCATATTTTTTTTTCTCAGTTTGCCCGCGGATCACGAGAGTTCAGACACTATACATCAAATTATATTTTATTATGTGTGTGTGTCTCTCCAGATTATAAGAAAATAATATTATTCTTCTCGATAATTTCTATGTTGTTTTATTCGATTCTACCGCCATACCAAATAGAATAATATGAATAATATCTCCATTTTGATAAAATTATTTCGATTTCTATGTTAATACGCGTATAATACGCTCAAATACCTAAATATATATTATGAGAAAATTCTAATATTATATAATGTTTGCATTTTTTTTTTTTTTTAGACAATAAACGAGAATAAATCGCCAACGTTATAGTCGTTATATTATAAAAAAAAAAAAAAAAATATACGCGGATACACAATATCATATATTACTTAAACATTTTTGCAATAGAGAATATTGAATTCGTTTACATAGAGACAGTTTTTATATTACGGGTAATACAGCGATAGCGTGTAATACGGTAATTCAATAACACAATTCATATTATACATGCCCATAGCTAGTACCAACCTATAGTTATTATAGGTATGAGATATCGAATATCGTAAAATTGAACATTATCACGATTATTGTTTTCGAAAAAAAAGAAAAAAAAGAACACATAAAGTTATTTAATTTTTATATACATATAAATGCAACGATAAATTAATGCTAACGAAATACGATTCTGTGCAAAACTCGGTTAAACCGTTATTTTCCTAAATTTACTCTTAGTCTTCCCCAGTTTTTAAGTAAACTACAAAAAAAATCAAAAAACAAAATTTTAATATTCTAGGAAAACAATATTTTCTTTCAGAGAAGCTGATACCCTTGAAATTTGGAACAAGTTTTGAAGAAAACAAGAACTAAACAGGTGTACTGTACTATTATATTGTACTCTCACCCCACCGCGGGCGTAAATTATTTAATAAATAAATAAATCAAAAATAATGAAACTTTTATTGAAGTAAATTTGTTTGTCCTATACGTTTTTTCCCCAATTATTACGAAACTACTTAGAAATTTACAAAACTACCTCCTCAAAATGCACCAACTAGATCCAAAATTGATTAAATCCAGATTTTCGATAGAAAAATTCAATGGCATAGGAGCTAACAAAGCCGTAATTGAAAATAAATTTTGGGGGTAAGAGAGTCCAAATTAGTTTTAATATACATGACATTTATAACTTTTTTAAATTTTTAATAATGTCATCTACCCGGTTTGATGGTGATTCACCTCGAAATGTTGAGACAAAAATGTTTAATAATCTGATCTCCAAAATTTTTCTTTGTATATCTACAAATAATTTGAATAAATTAATCTAAAACTAGGGAGATGATCGATACGTCACCCCTTATTGAAAATTATACATTATTGTCATTTTTCATTCTTCCCTGGGACCAAAGATGTATCGATTTAAAGCTTAAACTTGTATACTTACATTTTTCAAATATGCCTAGAAAATCTATGTATACATAACTAATAGTGTTATATTATTTTATAGGTACTCATCTACTATGTCAGCTTAATTTGGTATAAGCCATCACGGTGACTTTTTTTTAATAACGACGATGGAACTGATTTTACGACAAGTAATATTATATATTTTATTATTAATTGAAATTTACGAACCGTGATATGCGCATCAATTATATGTCCGACTATAGGTATGCTATTATAGTGTCGGAGGTACCCGCGAGAGGCAATTCTGAAATGAGATCAATATTACTGGGCCCAGACTGCCGTTGAATATATATACATGACCCACAATCACGCTGTATTACGTATATCTATACAATAATATTACCTGCACAGTTATAATTCAAAATTCAAATTGCATAAATACATGTTATACATGTATACATTTTCTCAACGACTTTTGAACAAAACACTACAATATTCAGTGGTGAATGCGCAGGAAGCTATTGCAGTGGGAAGTTGCAAAAAATATCTATCGCATTTGACCTTTATACTACTGTAAATCTATTTATTAGTTCAAATTTAAATACAAATTAAAAGGTAGGTATAATAAATATTTCGAAATGCGTTTGAACCCCGAAACCACCCTTAGGTTCATTTTGTAATAAGTAATCAATCGGCATTAGTTTTAAAAATATAATATTATCAAACGCGGTCCAATACGGGATTTATATATGAAAAAAACGGGCACACTTTGCACGTGGGTGGGCCACTGTTGTAGGTAAGAAGTTGAAAAGGTAATAGAGGAGGAATTTAATGTTTATCTGTACACAACGATTAATCTTGTTAACGAGAAAACGATTCTGAGCGGAGTTAGGTTAATAGTGTTGTTTTATCAACAATGTATACGTCATAAAATTATGGTAAAATAATTACATATTGTAAAACTAATTCAGAATCTAAAACGTTAGTCCCTCACTACATATATTGGCTGCGTGTAAAAATATTTAAAAAAATATACATATGATACCAACTATTCGACATTTTTTTTTCAATAAAATAATAATCGTTGCCCATTAACACTAGATTTACGAGCAGGTACAGTAGAAGTCCTATAAGTAAACAGTGTATCGTATTTAAAAAAAAAATCTTAATAAAAATATTTAAAATTATAACTGATGCTTGTATAAACATATTTGGTTTGCCCTCCTCCCTACAACGTGAAATCCTAAGTACGCCATTGATAATTGAAAAAAAAACTGCGATAAATAGGAATTAATACGTCAAGTTTCGCGTTTCACATTTTACAGAATCGAAATATTACTATACTGTATACGCGTTAAACTGTAACTATGTGTACACTAAACAATATTTTAAAGTATTTAAACAACAAGCTTAGTGACGAATATTAAATAACAATTCGTCTAGGTAACCTATAAAAATTCCATACCTATATTAACTATATGTACAAATACAAATAATACAATAATTATAAATAATGATAATTTTAGATTCTGAGCGGAGCGAGGAATATATTGGTATCACAATGTTAATTATTTTTCTTTTTTTCTGTGTACAACTTTTCTACCAGAAATTCTGTTCCAATTTCCAAGTGAAGCACTTTTTTTGAAAGGAAATTGTTGTGGGGTAGGACCTGTCAGGTCATTTTTTAATTTTCTCAAGGATTTCCATAATAAATGGAAAAACTGGGGAAAAACGTTACAAAACGGGAAAATTTATTTTTTTAAATTCGTAAATATTACGGCATTTTAAAACATGTAAAACCGAATTTCGGTCAGAATCATTTTTCGTTGGCAATGTTTAATCGTATCGTACAGTTATACATTCAATTTCCCCCTACCTTCCTTCCTAACTTCTCACCCTTCGTGCAAAGTATGTTCGTTTATTTTTTAAATGTATACTATACCTATACCTAAGTGACGTACGTCACTGGAGGCTAAAATAGCAATGGTCGTGTTAAAATACAAACAATTAATATTTAGTATCATTAAAAACTCATAAGATATAAGTTTTAGGCTGAGAATGTAAAGTCCCGTAAACTACAAAAATGCTCTAAAAAAATAAAATTAAATACACGTTCAGCCCAAACAATTCAAAATATCGTACCAAAAATATAAAAAATAACTTTAAAATAAAAAAAAAAAGAGCTAATACTGAGGATGGGAATGGCCACTGTTATAGGTGAGAATATAGAAAGTTAGGATACATTATGTTATTTCATTTATATCTGTAAGCAACGATAAACCATTGCTTGCCGAAAAACGACTCCAAGCGCAGTTCGGTAATACATAATTTAAAGTGCCGTAATTTTGTTTGCTATTTTCGTTTAAATTTGACTTCAAAACGCTTATTAAGAAAAAAGGCGTCCGATGATTATGGAAATTTTACCACGTCTAGGTAAGTTCAATTTAAGTATTATTACCAAGTTTCAAATCTCTACGTGTATTTATAACCGAATTACAGCAAAAAACTCCCAAAAATTAAAATTTTTTTAAAAGTTCAAAATTGGTTTAAAATTTTTGACGGCGACACCGTAAGAAAGTAAATCAAAAAGGCAACAAAATAGGTTCCTTGTGATTTATCGATTAAATCATTTTTCACACGTCGTCTGTGTTTTTATACGTTTTTCCCCACTTAAGTTCTTTTATTTAAAAAATGGCGTCAAAAATCACAAAAAAGATTAAATACCATAGAAAATAAAAGTACCATCTAAACAACTTGAGCTTTCAGAAAAGTTGCTATACATAAAAATCGGAGCAAGTTTACTAGGAAAAAACACAGACTAGAATAAAGAACACAGAAAAAAAGAAATAAACAGCATTATAAAACCAATAGCTCCCTCGCCACGCACGGAATTTCAAACTGACAACAATTGAAAAATTAAATTTCCTATACTCATCATTCAAAAATACGTTAAACAAATTTGTAGCAAAACAATCACCACACGACAAACTTCTTGGAAAACAATGCAAAATGCATTGAGATCCCAGTAATAGTTATAGGTAATGAAATAATAATAATAGAGCTCTTAAATACAACTCAATTAAATACACAAATAATTAATTATACTATACACAGTTATGTATCCCGGAAAATAAAAACCCCAAGAAAACGTAATAGATTTAAATACATTTTGCTTGTGTCATTCTGTTTAGCCACCCTTTCCCTCCCATTAAAAAATCTTGGATACGCCACTGCCTATGCTCAATTCAGATATAATATGAAATTACCACTATACGCACGCTTACTATTCAAAAACAGGCGTTGCTGTATTAAGCACCTAAACACTTAATTATTTTACACCGTTTAAACTTGTTTGCACTATATTATCGACTGAAAAATATCCTACTTTATTTTTCAATACACTTGAAGTTTTGAAATTGTGGACAAAGTATTGAAAACCATGCGAGTTGCGGATGAAACTTCGTTAAAAGTGATATACGAATTATTGCGAACATAAATGTAATATATTATTACCAATGGCGCACATACGGGGTGCCAAAAAGTGCTTGGCACCTCTAAATCTAAAATTAGCAACCTCAAATTTTGAGCTAAATAAAGTAAATAAAATAATCTTCCTTCCCGTGATACCATATCGTAAATAATTTTAGTACTCCGAAGTTTTATACTGAATGTGCGCCAAATGACTATTACGGCCACATTTCCAATCATCATTTTTGATAAAATGATTTCGGACACGGGTTCCGATGTGAACGTTTAGCAATTTGCGTTATCGTAATATTGATGAATGGCATTATTGTTTACTGATCTAGTTACTATGTTAATGATTAACAATCAGCATTAAGATTGTCCCGGTACTTGTGATGGTAGTCAATAAATATTATAAATCGGTTCGACGACGACCTTATTCGTGCAGTCGTACCTGCAGTTTAAATATATCTCGTCTTTATTAAACAAATTGTACATTAGAAAATTTTAAAGAGTTAAGCAATGATTTTAAGTTCTGTTTTCACCGCATAATACACATAAAGTTCAACGGTGGGTATGTATTAGAATAAAACATGAAATGCATTTTTAAAAATTACCAACCTTTCTTTTTAATTCGCTCGTGAATCCCAAAAAAGTGACGAATGGAAATATTTGTGTCCGTAACTCGTATGGTTTTTATTAACTTGATGTCCACAATTAGTACGTTTATATCTCAATCTATGTCCGCAATATTGCGTTATGTAATAAAAATGGCCAGAAAAGTTTATCCGCAACTATAGTATGCAGTCCTTATCTATTACAGACAATTAAAAGAATCTGAAGGTACGTAGGTATACCTTAAACTCTATCGCGTTTATAATGTAGTCGCGGATTAAATTCCGATTTTAAATTTACATCTAATTATAGCGGTCTGCTGCGATAGGTTTTGACCTTTTGCGAACAATATCGTTTTCGAAAGGCCGCACGTGCAAACGCATTATAAGTATTAGGTACCCATCCATCATCTAATCGTTTCGTACACGATAATATTAGGTTAGGTCGGGTATAACCTAACAGGTTTAACACATTATTATAATAGCGTTTATACCCACCCCCCTTTCCCCAATAAAAACGTTAACAAATAGTTAACGCAAAACGTGCGCCGAAAACAAGACGTGCAAAACGGGATATAGAGCCCGAAAATAATTTAAAATAAAATATCTATAGTGGGTAAAGTACCAATTATACAGTGAGGTTTGTTGAATAGACGGCATTACACAAGTCCGCGGGTGACGGCACGACGTATGAACCTCCCGGGGACCGGGGCTCCTGGGTTTTTATGACAAAAAAAAATGTATGACCCAAGGATTCTGGCGATGAAGAAATGAATTATGGACTTTTCGGGGGGGGNGGGGGGGGGGGGGACATATCTCTATACGTAAAAATCGGAACAGTAAAAAACGCCCGCGATAATGATATTGCGTTCAAAAACGGTAATAATGTAATAATGATAATAATATATTTACCTGCGTACGCATGCGGGGCCGCCGTCGTGGTGGTGCTGCTGTACTTTCGCGGTGGCCGACAACCGAGCGCGTACTGCCCTCGCGGCGCGGCGTCTGCGGACTTTTAATATTATTGTCTATACCGTTTGTGCACGACGACGCGCAGTGCGGTGCACCGTGTACCAAACGGCGGCGGCGGTAGAATAAACAAAATATCCACTAGGCGTCGAAGCACGCGCGCGTGTCTGTACGCCGTGAACGCTTACCGCGCGTTTGTTGTACCATTGTACGCCACCGTGAACTTTTTATCCGTCTGTAATGTTTACAAAATTAATAATAATTTATTATGCATTATGACGTGCACACAAATAATTCTAATCAGTGTCGCGTCCACAAGGGTATGGGTGGTTTAATCTCTCACGAATCGAGTTATGAAAAAAAAAAATTTAACCGTCACGACTTAAAACCGTTGTCACTAGACTACGTGAATATGAGTGAAACCTCTTGGTAGAGACCCCCACCAAATAGTAATCCTGGATACACGTCTGCATGTTATTATTAATACTTATAATACATATAATACTTTAATCATTAGTTTAAGAAGCCATTGTCGCACCAAATTTGTGGATGACAACATTTTGAGGACAAACTCTAAATTCTCTTAATTCAACCCATTATCGAAGATATCTACAACAAATGGCAAATTAACAAATGTTTTTAAAAAATAAAAGTAATTTTCTTTAATACATAATTAATATTGTTCGAAAACGGTATTGAGGTTGTCTTCAAAATGTATTGTCATCAACACATTCTATATATAGTGTTCTTCTCTCAAACCGATTTTAAAGGATCCGTATACTGCTACTGATCGTTAAAAAGACGATGACTGATAACTGAAAATGCTACGAATTCATCTCTAAGGACGCGTGGCACCGCCTGTAATTTAAGGGGTCACTTGGAGGAAAATTAAAAAAAAAAGAATTAAAATTGATCAACATAAGAATATTCAAATTCACTAACAAATAAATGTATACGAGCGTGACATTTCATAAAGTATTTTTTTATGTAAAAAATTACCTTCCAATGCATCAATAAATACAAAATGCAATAAACGAGGTATTTTGTCAGAAAGAATGTTTCTAACTTCGTTTAAGATCGGGTTGAGCGACCAATATTTTTTCAATGGGGAATCCAAAGACTTAATATTGATTGTTTTTTTTTCCAAATACTGAGTGGAACGAGGAATTTATTGGTTTTACAATGTTGTTTTTTTATTTTTTTTTATGTGAACACTTTTTCTACCACAAATTATACTCCGATTATCAAATATAACACCTTTTCTTAAAAGAAATTTTCTCTGGATGGTACTTTAAAGAGGTCATTTTCTGGAATTCTCATTAATATTCGAAATAATGAGGAAAAACTCTATCTTTAGGTTAAAAAAAGTTGAAAGATTAAAAATAAGGTTGTCATTGGCAACCGTTTTTATTTATTTTTTGTTATTCTTAAGTTTTTATTATTTTAATCTTTTTTAAATAATTAATATTGTCATGGAAACGCACATTGTTGTAATCATATTATCATAATATGACATATATATTGTTGACAAATAAACACCATCAAAATCGTTTTTTTCGTTATCAATGGTTAAACGTTGCTTACGATATTCATTAAATTCCCGTCTGTAGCCTACCTTCCCACCTACAACAGTGACTGCACTCACGTGCAAAGTATTTCCGTCCTATTTTAATTTTACTTTATTTATTTATAAGGTCTGGTAGCTAATTTAGCAAAGGGACATTAATGTTAAGAATAGAAGGATCTCAGCAGTGCCACTTGAAAAGCATAATAAAGATCTAAGCTCCTAGATCATTGCTTTTTTAATCTTCTAGAACAGTAGACAAAGGATTATTTTATAATTAGTAGACTGAGATGAGATTTTAATTTTGAATAAAATTTGTTGCAGTAAGATTTGGCCAGATTGTTGATGGTTGGTAATTTCAAGTTTTTGTGGAGGTTTTTGTTAGTTACATACTCTGAAAGGACCAAGTAGATAAATTGACTGAATTACTTAAAGGGTTTTGGCGTTAAACGGTTTAACAGTCCCCTATAGTTAGATGCCGTAAAGCCAGACTGTAGACGAATTATCGATCTGTATATGGTAAGCTTATTTGTTAAGGACAGCTTGGGTTTTAAAAGTGTACTTAGAATATGCAATCTGAAGTTGACAGATTTACGTTTTTGTTTTAGATATGAACTCCATGTAAGACGTTTATCAAACGTTAGCCCAAAGTACTTGACTTCAAGTGCGGGAAGTATGATTTTGTTGAACGTAATTAGTGGGCAGTCGGTATTGCGCGGAGTAAAAGTTACTTGGGTGGACTTGGTTTCATTAATTTGTCAGTGATTTTCTCTTAAATTAACTATATTAAGGTGATTTTGAAGCATCTGATTAACAATTTGAGGACCGTGATATGCTGCAATTAATGTGTCATCCGTATAAGTGCCAAGGCATATGTAGGATGTCTTTGGTATGTCGTGAATGATCAAGGAATACAGGAAGGGAGCAATGTCACTCCTCTATGGGACACCTGTTTTAATAAGAAATCGTGTTGAGTATAGCTATTTTTGAGACGATCAGTAATGGAATGATCGGATAGGTAACATTTGATTAGAAGAAAATAGGAAGCTGGAAGCAACTTTTTTAATTTCTATAGCAATCAATCGTGCCACTACTACACCCAGTCAAACGCCTGGGAGATGCATAGAAATACTGTGGAGCAGAATTTTTTTTTCTCCTGTGCATTTAAAATATTATCGACGGTGCGATGAAGTTGGTGGGTGGTTGAGTGGTGGGTTTTGAAACTGAACTGAGTGGGTGAAATTATGTTGGCTGAAGTGGCAAGGTAAAGGCGCCGTTTTAACGAAATTTTTACAAAGATTTTTGAAATGGACGGTAGGAAACTTATCGGTCGGTAAATTCCAAGGCGCGGTTGAAAAATTATATATTACACTAGTTGTACCGCGCCCAGCGTGCCAGTTTTTATTATTATTATTTTACCCATATTGATTTTTGGTTTTGACCGTGTTAGAATTGAATGAAAACAAATAGGTGGAAAGTGGGTAGTCCACCTGCGACGGCCTAAATGTGTTCNATTGTGATATTTGAATAGTGTAAATAATAGTGATAATAAAAATTATAATAGTTTTATTTTATAACGAAAAATAACGAAACCTCGATTTTTATTTTAAATGGGGGGGGGGTTGATGGAATTCAAAGGAAGTTAAGCCTAATCTAACTTATCAGGTAGTGGAGACGTTCGACAGCGGGAAAGCGCGTATACCGTATTATAGCTAATTGTCATTCGCAGACGATACGATGTTTGTTTTATACATTCATGTGAAAAAAATCAGGCATATCGATCCGTCCGTTTTCAAGTTATGGCGTCGGCGAAAAAATATCAATTCATTTATACATACCTACATAATATAAATGTGCGTATTTGCCGATATATTCAAATTTATATTTAAAAAAATAATAACTCGATTGTATCACTCTCTTGGCGCCCTCTGATGAATTTTTATTTATTCATTATCTATCAGAATGAACATTTAAATTTTGGGACAACTTACGCGAATATCTTACTGATTATTCATTTTTTTGTTTTTTAATTTCATCCGTATCACCAAGGTAACCCATAAATCAACAAAAAAAATATCGCTGTACTGAAAATACCAATTACTCTGTGTCAGCTACCCTTGCAATGCCACCTATCGGGTTCAATTGTGAATCTAAACCATCCAGGAACCCATTCAAACACACATAAAAAATTTCGTCAAAATCAATCCAGCCGTTTAGTAGGAGTTCCGTGACATACACACGTACAGTAGAATTATATATATAAAGAAAGATAGAAACGTAGAGTATGATATCTAATAGTCAATTTGCTAATAAAAAAATATGTATAAAAATGTCATACCTACGACAAGCTGCAGGGCCTATAAACGCATGCCATGTTGATTTAAATTAAATTATTCAGTAACCTTTTTTCAATTGCTTCTTATCGCGCTTCGGATCGTTATAATGGGTATTTTTTTATAACAGTCGTTCTCCGTCGTAAACACGAAATGAGTTTAAAAATTATAATAGTCAATACATCAATTGTTTTAAAAGATCACGTTCATTTTATTCATTCACCGCTGACCAAATCGTATAGTGGAGTTGGGTTGTTAGTAAATATTTATGGCATTAATATAATATTTGTTAATTTAAACATTTGTATTTAATTATTATCTACACATGGCCGTAGCGAAATTAGAAGTTGGTGGAAGTGCTAAATAATAAATTGGTGTATTTTATTATAATTAAACATTCATTAAAAATAAATTAAATGATAATCATACATTATCCAGTTCACAATTTTAAATTTTCCCATAAATGGTTATTTTTTGCGTTTCATAGGTTTTAGTAAAAAAATATTACGGCCTTTTTTTTCCTGTGGACAACTTTTCTATCAACAATTTTTCTCCAACTTACAATTATAACACTTTTTCTGAAAGGAAATCTAACTGAAGTGATAATTTAAGGAAGTCATTTTTTGATTTTCCCAATAAATGAGAAATACCTATATGATAAAAACTAGAGAAAAAGTTATAATATTAAAGAAAATATATGCTGCATATTTAATTATTTTACCATAATATGACATATTATATATTGTTGAAAAAGCAACCCTATTAACCGAACTCTGCTCAGAATAGTTTTTAATTAGCAATGGTTAATCGTTGTGTACAGATATACATTAAATTTCCCCTTCTTACTTCCTAACTTCTCACCTACAACAGTGGCCCACTCACATTTGAAGTATATATCAGTCTTTTTTTTTTTACTTTTTTATTATTATGTCTAAATAACCCAATTACCCAATAATATTAAAATACCTAAACACGACAAAAGATCGATTTTATTCCATTTAATATATAGCCACTAATGGACACATTTCTTGATATCTAAAACAATTTTCATAATAACCGAGAAAACTAAGAAAAAAAATAACAAAAAGAGCTAATACTGAGGATAGGAGCGGCCACTGATGTAAGTAAAAAATTGGAAAGGTAGGATACATAAGATTATTTCATTAATATTTAAGCAACAATAAACCATTGCTGACGAAAGACGATTCCAAGTGCAGTTCGGTAGTACATCATTTGAAGTGCCGTAATTTTTTTGAAACTAACTTTCCTACGTTTTTTCCTGATTATTAAGAAAACTAATTCGAAAATTGCAACTATATTTGTGCTAGAAACGTGGAAAGTACTTATTTAAAATAACGAAATCGTGAAAAAATTGTATTTTTTTTCCCGGTTAATCGTTTTATTATAAATACCGTTTCGAAAATCAAAAAATGTAATTACCAAGTAAATAAAATTTACTTTCAGATAAGGTGCTACACTTAAACATTACAACAAGTTTTCTAGGATAAAAGTAGTCTACAATATCAAATAAAAAATGAAATACCATTGTAAAAAAATTGAAAAGACGTCCGATGATTTTGAAAATTTTACCACGTCAAGGTAAGTCTAATATAAGCATTTTAACTAAATTTCAAGTCTCTACGTGTATTTATAACCGAACTACAACAATAAACTCCCAGATTTTAAAATTCTTTAAAAGCTCAAAAGTTTTAGCATTGATACCGTAAAAAAGTAAATCAAAAGTACAACAAAAAGGTGTCTTGTCATTTTTCAAGTAAATCATTCTTTCAGGTAGAAAACATTGTCCGTTTTTTTTATAAAATAATGAAATCGTGAAATTGTACGATTTCCTGTTTTTCCCATTTAAAAAATTACGTCGAAAATCAAAAAATGACCTTGCAGTTCCATTTAGACAACTTGAGATTTCTTGAGAAAGTTGCTACACGTAAAATCGGAGCAAGTCCACTAAGAAAAAACGTGACCAGATTAGAAAAAAAAAAATAAACATCTTAGTAAAACCAAGTAAAACTCGCTACGCTCAGAATCTAAAATACAATTTTTCCAAATTACGGCGCAACATCGTATATATTTATATTTTTCTACCAGAAATGTTTGTCTAAATTCCAAGAATCGCATATTTTGTGAAAGAAAATTTTGTCTGTCTAGTTTGTGAATTAGTAAGAAAGTCGTTGTTTTATTTTCCATATAGTTTTCCTGATAATTATGAAAAACCGGGAAAAACATGGGAAATACAACAAAGTATACCTATGGCATTAATTTTTTTGTTACTATTCAGTTAAAAATTATTGTAGAGACCTATAGGTTTCACAAAATACTTAATATATTGGACTTTTGTAGACGTGGTCGAATATTTAAAACATTTTAACTATCTTTAGACTATTTATAGATAAGTGTTTAATATTTTTGTGTTTTTACATGTACTTTTATTTGATAGGTACAAGGGCGCAACTAGAGGGGGGCTTGGGAGTACTTAGCACTCCCAAATTTTCTGTACTGATTTTTTACATTATCGGTAACGGTAACACTTCTGATTTTTTAAATAATAATTAATTGACTGGTAAGATTGGTAAATTATCAAAATATTGTTTTTCTTATTTATTTTAACCTATAATGGTCAATGGAAACATCAAATGCGTTTATTAAATTGGGTTTATTACCTATCAAAATGTACCGTGTACACAATACGTAGTATCAATAGCCAATAGGTTTTATTTTTTCCTAGATTCCCGACCAACGCTCAACAACCGCCGTTAATTTTATAATGGCAGCAGTATTATAGATTAAATATACTATAGATAGCCCACGGGTATAGGTGTTATGGAAACACGTAAATTAATATCACGTCTCAATAAATAGTGCACTCGCTTTTAATATCGAAAAATAATTTACAATAATAATCTAATGGCCAGGGAAGATGTACGGGGGGGGGGGAATATCATCGGTGTTCGGGCAATTTATGCTCAGCTACGTGTGAAAGATCTTTTTCAGCCATGCGAAGAGTGAAGAATTGGCTTCGAACAAGCATGGGACAAAATCGATTTAAACGTCTATCTTCAATATGTATTGAAAGAGACATTACAAATAACATTAATAATGAAAAAATTCTAAATAAGTTTGCATTAACTAATAATAGAAAAATTAATTTATTATAATATGAGCATTATTATTTAATAAATTTATATTGTGATATGCTGAATTGGTTTTTTATGTTAGATTATTTAATGATTGTTTAAAAACATTAAATTTGTATATACATAAAATAATTTTGCCTAAAACAAGAGGGGGGGGGGGTTCTCGTGTTGTGCTTTAGATTTTAGCACTCCCATAAATTTTACCCTAGTTGCGCCCATGGGTAGGTATATTTGTTTTTAAAATTATATGACTAAAGAGAAATGCTTGAAAATTTAACACAAGGCACATTATGAGTTTTACTTATTGGTAAAAGAAAAATAGTGTAGAGTATAAATGTAATGATATTTTTCATAATCGTATTAAGATCAAATTGTAATGAAAATCGTAAATATTACGGCTTTTCTAAACATGAATATAACAGTACTTTACTCCGAATCGTTTTTCGTTGACAATGGCTTATCGTTCATTACAGATGTAAATTAAATAACTTTATGTTTAAATATTTTATTATTTATTCTATATAAGTATTAGGTATATAGGATAGGTTAGAATGGTTAGATGCAAATTGCAATTAAAACTAAGGATTTAATATGTCTTATAAAAATCATGTTAAAATGGTATATATGTATAATATATAGGTACATATATTATTATAGATCACTATACCTATTGCATATACGAATATATATAGCGAAATTTTGAAAAATGCATTGTTGATAAAAATTCTTAGAATATGCTCGGCTATCGGTCTGTATGAAATTGAATTTTCGGGTGGTTTATTAAGTTGAGGATAAGTATTACAACGGAATGCTTCCAAGCATTAGGGAAGTATGATAGTCTGAATAATGCATTAAATAAGTGGGATAAGTAAATTATGATTTTATGTGGTAGGTTTTTTTATAATTAAATTAATGATTAGGTTGATACCTTAACGATTAAGTTGAAGACTACCCACCCTAGTGCCAAAATTATGTAAAATAATTGCATATGCAATATACATTTTCTTTAATAATATTTGTTTAATATTGTAGCTATTTTTCCGTTTTTTTCCACTTAATATGAACACATCTAGGAAAACTAAAAAATGACCACAAGTACCACTTCAGTTAGATTTCCTTTCAGAAAATGTACTTTTATTCAAAATCAGAGCAGAATTGTTGGTAGAAAAGTTGTTTACAGATAAAAAAAAAAAATTTTTAAAATGTAATATTTTCGTAAAACCAATACATCACAATGATAAGAATCTAAAATATAGACACGATTATACTATAGAAAAAAAAAGTTCAACCAACTCAGGAAGGAATATTTGCATCTGTCATTATTATGTAGATACCTAGTCGAATGTTAAAGTAATTAAATGTCCTAATTATATTCTATAAATAGACAATAAATAATGTCTGAGAGAGTATAAGCCCCTCAGAGATGACCTTGAAGATAAATAAATGTATTAGTTGTACAATGAGATTTTTTTTTCTTTCTATGAACAACTTTTCTACCAGCAATTTTACTCAGATTTACAATGATAGCACTTTTTCTGAAAGGAAATTGGATTGGGGAGGTACTTTAGGAAGGTCATTTTTTGATTTTTCCAGCTGTTTTCATAATAAATGGGAAGAATTGGGGAAAAATGGGAAAATAGGTCAAATATAAATAAATATTATTAAAGAAAATATTAAATGCATATTATGTAGTTATTTCACCATAATATCACATACATGATATGTATATAATCGATTTTACGTTAGCAATAGTTAATCGTTACGAACAAATATAGGTACTTTAAATTGTTTTCTCTACTACCTTCCAACTTCTCACCTACAACAATAGCCCACCCATGTACGAAGTATGTTCGTCTTTTGTTATCTCTTGTCTTACAAACGTACCATATAAAAATTTGTATCTAGCAGAAGCAATTTAGTGCTTTTAGTTTGAATATTAGAGTGAATTGACCTATTTTCATACAAAAAGAAAAGAGCGTATTGACGTACCACAGTCCTATCTATCAGATTTTTTTCAATATTTTAATTTTTAATAGAGATATTATAAGGATTTTTAAGTTGTGATATTTCACACTCATTTTTCGCTTTTAAATTAAAATACAGAAAAAACTACTATGTAAACAAAGATAATGGCGTTTCCTTTAAGATTAATAATAGATCAATAATTAACTCTTAATACTAATAAGCAGCCTAAAATAATTTAATCTGCTGAATGTAAATTTATTATGTCATGTGTTGATAAGACTGATACAACTTACTAATGCTGTTAATATATATTTTCCAAAGATTCAAGATTTATCAGGTATGAATAAATTTTGATAATTGATAATTTTGAAAATATTGATAATTTGATTACCAAGGAATTTAATAAATTAGTACTAAAAAATGTAAGCAATTTTAAATCTAAGGTCCAGTACCAATTTTTTTTTTCCAGTACATTAAAGCCATGTATTAGCAATAGTAACAAGTAACAGTAGCAGTATTTTATTTTGGAAATTAATATTTTTTTGATAAAACACAATAAAACAAATACCTACCTTTTTAGAAACTTGTAGAAAATTGATGGGAAGTAGAAATATTTTATTTGCACTTTTGAACAATAAATCCATCTTATTTCAATACTTACATATTTAAAAAAAATAAATAAATCTTAATATTTGTATTTTCTGTAGATTTCTGGAATCAATTATTCTTTTATGTGTAGAACTAGAAGCAGGATAGATCACAATTCTTGAAAAGATAACATTAATTGTACATAAATAATAGTAAGTCAATAAAAAAGTCTTATATATTCAATGTACACTGTATTTTATTGCAATAATTTTCAAACATATTTGTTACACTATTTTGAACAATACTATTAAGAATATTGTTACAAAATAAAAATTTATATTACAAAATTAATAGTTCTCAATTTGTTTTATCTATAATAATATTTTATCTAATAAATAAATATATTTAAATATTAATACAGTGATCACAAGATAAGTTTTTAGAAAAAAGTCAAACTTAACAAATTTATTTATAAAGGCATGTGTTCGTATAACATTCTCTATTTTCAAAATTTAGCAGTAAAAAAAAAAAAAAAAAAGATATTAAGAAAACAATTGAGGAATGTGAGCAAAATAATAAAAAAAAAAAGACAATTGTTCGTGTATATGTGTATCTAATAACTGACGAAAATCCCTACATTCAAGAAAACAAAAATAGCCTACCGAAATTCCATTAAATAATTACTTGCGTTACAACAAAATTTAACTACAAATAAAACACAAAAAGTAAACAAATATTATTTTCACTTAATTTTAAGTCGAAATACACTTTTACATTTTTATTTTACTTTTATAATATATTATATTAAAGGGAAGAGGATTTTTTAGGACACTATTTTTTAATCAATACTCAATTTGCATAAAGATTTGGATTAAAAAAAATTATAGATTTTCATAGATTAGTTATTTAGTCATTTATTTTAGAAAATTTGACTAGTTACTCTGCTGCCCAAGGCTATTTTTTCTTTTACATGGCTTACATAAAAATTGAGTGTAGTATGGTTAGTTCAATCACCCGGTTTATAAATATAGGTATTTCATTATTTTTGTTATTACCTTATAAATATATATTATAAGGCAATAAAAAAAAAAAAAAATACAAAACATAAACTTAATTTTAATAGTTAAATTGGACAAACGTATGTCTTCTTATAATAGTGGCAGTAACTGTGTGTATAACAATAAATACAAACAGGTTGTGAAATAATAATTTTGTATCTTGCAATTATTTATCCAAGAAATTTTTTTTTTTTATCATTATATAACTGATACATAAATAATATAAAGTATTTATAAGAAAAAATAATAACAAATACAATGATTATTTATCTGTCAGAGTATGTCGCATAAAAAAATCCATCATAATGTCTCTCATGCCTTAAAAACTATTTTCGGTATTTAGACTAGGTAGATTTATTAATAATTATAATTTATACAATACGATACACAGAATATCAACAATTCCCGGCAATGAATGTTTACACAGTCAGATATTAAGAAGTAATATTATGAAGGCAAAATTAATTAGATTGAATAATGATTTAACGTACATTTTTCTAATTAACAATGCGTATTATTAGCATAATAATTTTTACTTAAAAAGTTATAAATCGAGCAAATAAAACAAAAAACAATGTTATTATTTTTAATAATTTGATATATTTCAATTAATATAATGAAAACACACACACACACGCACCATTTAAATTTATTATTTTTATTAATTAATTAATTATAATTATTTATTTTCTTTATTACCTATTAAATAAAAAATCAAATTAAATAAAATAAGAAAACTGATAAATTAAATAAAAACTATCTTCGAAAGCCTAAAATTAAATACAGTACCTACATAGTTAGGTATATTCCCAGAGTTCTTCAGTCTTATCTGCATTCATTGACATCTGGTCATAAATAATATGGAGATTTTTTTTGTTTTTTTCATTAAAATATTTACCTATTTTAGTGATATTTTATTTTAATTAAATTAATAGCTAAAAATTGGTTATTATTATTATTATGTTTTCGATTCATATTTTAATTAAATATATGACATTTTAAATTACCCAACTAGTAATTCCACACAACATTTTTTTCCTACATCTACACTTAATCTCATAAAAATAACACCAATTCCCAAATCCGTGATAAATATCCTCTCAGCCATTTCCTAATTAGTTCACACAACTCCACACATCGTTTTATAACAGTAATTTATTTATTTTGGGTCTATGCTTATAGTAATTCCCAGAACTTCTTTACATGATAGTATACAGTTAAAATATTTTATACTTCTATTACTATATATTTCCCTCATTTCTCTAAAAATATGTTCATCCACACCAGTTTGTTTTTTTACTATAACATATTATCACCAAAAATGGTTTAATAAAGTATTTAAATATTAAAAGAAAATATAATTATTATTATGTTATAAGAAAATTGATTACTAATAACTTCTTTAAATATAACAATACAAATTGATTATTTCATTAATTTAAAATTTAAAGCGTAAAAAGGCCAAATTTATAATTACGTTTCAGTTCCAATTGGTTTATATTGGTAACATATTAACTAAAAATTAAGATACATTAGATATATTTTAATAGTATTTCAAATTTTTTATTAGAGTTAAAATATCATTTAAAAAATTACCCCCGGATTAAATTCTCCTAAATTGTTAAACTTTTGATGCCAAATGTATTAATATACATACTAATAACACTATTTTATATATTTACCTAAATATTTATATTTATTTAATTCAAATAAAAAGAACAACATAGTAAAATTATACGTTAAAAAATATACAGAACTTTTTTGTTTATACTGAAATAAATAACTTTACTAGTGAATAAAAAATAATATGAATTGAATTAAAATATTATTTATTTTACAACAAAAACTATAAACAAATTTATAATTACCCATCCAGTGAAGAAACAGAGTTTTCAGACTGATGGCAATTCTTAGAATTATAGATGTCAATAGGTTGATCCGACAATACTAGATCTGCTAATTCATCTTGAAGAACATTTAACAATGCGTCAGTGGGCAATTTACTATTATTTTGATCTGATCGCAGTGGTATTGTATGGACACCTGGCCTAATAGTTGTATAACAATCTACTTCATCAATTCCTTCATTATTGGACATATTTAGTTGAACTGGCATTGCACTACGCTTCTTATTCTTTTTCCAATTTAGTCCACCAATAATTTTCATAAGTGGAAAACTATTACTTGCTGCTTCCCATACATTTACATAATTCCTTTTACTCGATTCTTCCAACACTGGACTCACACTACAAAGAACATAAATGAAAATAGTATATGGCAAAAAATAAATCAATTAAGTAACTTAAATAATATGATATATTATCATTTTTATTTAATAGACACATTTATATTATGAGCATTTAACTGTTAACAGTAGGACAAAAAAAAAACTAATAAATAACATAGATATTAAAAAAAAAAAAAGAACCGATACTGATGATGGGAGCTGTTGTAAGTGAAAATGCCCGCAATATATCAATCATAGGAGTGACCAATCAATATCATTAATAGTAATATCTATGCAATAATCATTCTGATTTTTATATTTTTTTTTTTTCTTGTATGGGTATACTGATTTTAATAATTTATTTATTTTAATCAGTTTTTATTAAAGGACATATTATTACTTCAGGTAATACAATTAATATGAGATATGTTATCGCTCATGTAAATAATAAATTTTTTTATCAATATCAGTTTTTACAAAGTTCAAAAAAGAATTCTTTCAAGTTTTCGGTTCTCATAGTATATTTATCGTATATATTTATATTTCTTGGTGAAATATCAATGAAATGTCTAGAAATCTAAATTCAGATTGTGATCATTTTTTAAATTGAAAATAAATATACATGAATTATAAATTATCACAGAAAACAATGTGTAAATATACGAAGAACATTTTTGATTTTAAATTAAATGATTTTTGTGGTATGGGAGATACCATTGTAAAGAAAAACAATAGATTCTGAATAAGCACAAATTAACAGTGTAATTTTATTTAGAATACTTATTGACTTTAGTATCTGAAATGATGGTTTATGGGATACCGGGGATAAATATTACTGTTTGCATAAGTAGATAAATACATTTAAATAAACTATCTTTTTGTCAAGACCACTAAAAGTCTGGGTAAGAAAGATGTCAAATAATACTGGATTAGTTGTAGTAAAATATCATCATTTAAAACTTGGTTTTAGCACTATGGATTATAATTTTACAATTATATTCTTATGTGAATTTTAATATATAATTAAATTAATAAAATTTGCTTAAATATACTAATTATTTGTATTTATTGTTTTTATTATGTTGTTACTAACTATGAAAATACTGTTTTTGTTTTAACATACTTTTCATTAGGAAACAATCCTTGGACAGGTTTCATTAACGTATAATTATCAAATACTTCAACCCCAGGCACCTCAGAAACCCTTTCTAATGTAGGTGACAAATATGTATGTGATGACGGAGGTGATCTAGAAATACCATGTACAGCTCCAGATAATGTTCTTTTATTATCCACAGAAGTTGCTATAGATGCTATAGACTTTGGAGGGGAACGACCAGATGATCTGTGTGTACATGAATCAGGAGAAGGGCAGAGTTTAGGTGATGAATCTGCTGGCGCTTGAGCAGATAATGAGCGATAAGTTGCTTTATAATTACGTCGTAACTTTGAATTACAACTGAAATTTATTTCCATGTGATTGCCACTATCGCTTTGCTCAGACACACTAGTTGAATCACCAGATTGATTATCATTATGATTTAATCCAGAAGGGGGTAATTGACCTCGGCTGCCAACTGAAAATGCACGTGTTCTAGCTCGATCAGCATTTATTCTAAAAGATATTACATGGTATTTTTCAACTCAAATATATTAGCTTATAAATATATTTCACATTATATAAACGATAAGTACTTGTCAATTTTTTCTCTTAAACCATCTTTAGAACCAACAGAATAGGCTCTAGTAGCCCTAATAGGTTCTTCATCCTCAAGTGGAGCTAGCATTGAACAAACTCTATCTAAATGTATAGAGGAAAAGCGTGTATCTGTAGAAGGTGTTCCAGATTTAATAGATTCTTGTTTTGTACATTCCATTGGCACATATTCGGAGGATATTTTATTCACTGGAGCCATAGGAACATAACCTTCGACTAATTCCACTTGTGTCTTAGGAAGTGTATCTATTTAATAATATTAATTGTAAAAATTAAAAAACTATTTATGAAAAAGAAATATTTAACACACATTTTGTGGACGTAAGTTTAAATAGTTACCAAATTGTATATAATTTGAATAAAAATAAGTGTAAATGTAATACTTACTCAACAATACCTAACCAAAATAGTGAATAATTTCTAACAAATATATAAAACAATTATAGAAATAATTGAACATATTAATTACCTTGTTTAGAACTATTTTGTCCTTCCATCAAGGTGTAGTTATTATAATGTGTGCATTTTGATCCTGGTTTCATTGGTAAATACCCATCGGTTGGTGGAGATGTTCCAGCTATACCTAATGTAGACAGTTAATAAATTTTCGAAAATAGTTATGATTAGAAAAAGGTGAATACTTACTAGGGTCTAGCAAAGTATACGGGTGTTCATCCCCATTGGTTGGTGAACCATATGGACTATTTGAGTCACAACAGGAACCTGCCTATTAAATAAAAATATGAATAATGAAAAATTATGAAACTTTATGGATCTATTTGATCTATATTTTTAATAAAAATAAGATGGTCTAATTATCTACTATTTGCATACTTTGTTCTTATAAGATGATAATAATATTAATAATTATTATGTGATTTGGTTACAAATTATAAAAGCAAAAACATTAAAGAAAAATAAAACTAACCTGTGAAGAAGAACTTGATCTATTACCACCAAAATTGTTGTTAATTAGGTTAATATTGTTATTAACATTACTGTCAGTGGTTTGTCTCAACAAATCTTCTTCTGAGGAAAAAAATATATAAGTAGGTCATCATTTAATATAAAACTACTCTATATACTTAATATATTATATGAAAAAAAATACCTTTATCTAATGGTCTACAAGAAACAAAATCTTCATGATTTTCCTCCAGTATTGCAGTTTGTTGATTGTTAAAATTTGTGTAACAAGAAGAATTTCCATCAGTAGTATCAGTCAACTTTGAAAGTGATGTGTCCCAGGTACTCAACCCAGAGTCACTAAACCTAAAATTAGCACATTTTTGTTTTAATAATTTTATAATATAATGTATACAAATAACCTACCCTGATATTGATGATGAAGCAGAAACACAATTACAACGTCTATGAAAAGACTGCCTTGGAGATAAAATTCCATTATAAGAATGTGTTGAATAATTTTCACTAATAGCACGTGGTCGCAATGGCATACTGTCACAACGTTCTCTGACTGATCCTGAAAAAAAGAAATAAAATAATCTCAGCTTTTTTAGTAAAATTGCATTATTTATAATATAATATATTATATATTTAATGCAACAATTTATATAACGGAACTTGATAAAAATTTCAAAGTACCCAACTTCACAAGGTATTGTGTTTGCAATGATAAATCATTGCAAACAAATATGAATAAAAGTATTATACATTTCTTATTTTCTCAATATGTTTAAATTGGTTTTATACATTTTAAAAAGCTACAAATTGGAAATTGTTTAATTATTTGTATTATTTATATTATTATAATAATTTAACTTAAATGTATGACACTAAATAATTTTAAAATATCTAATACTTTGCAAAGATAGAAGAGAA
Source organism: Cinara cedri (assembly GCA_902439185.1). Lineage (NCBI taxonomy): Eukaryota > Metazoa > Arthropoda > Insecta > Hemiptera > Aphididae > Cinara > Cinara cedri. The sequence continues at coordinate 1,481,862 of CABPRJ010001897.1, forward strand.
TTGTATTTTGGTAGATAGTTGGGTGGTGTTTAGTTATATTAAATTTAGAAAATAATTATTTCACATTAAATTAACTAAGATTATATAATTTCTACCAACAAAAAAACAACTACAAATTCACAAATTAATTGTTTAAATTACAACTCTATACTACTACATTACTTTGCAATACTATATTTTGGGCGCATTCAATTATTATAAAAATGTTGTATATTATAAAGATCTGTGTAATAAATATGAATTAATATGCACATGAAATCAAAGCCCATGTACAGAAGAATGGAAAATTAGTATGTGCATATACATAATAACATGAATTCGCTATCTGTGTTATTCACATATATTATTTTAAGCAATAACTAAATATATTACAATTTTAATTTATTATATTTTTTAACAATATTATCATCAAGTTAATACTAAAACACTAAAATAGATATATATTAAATATTTACAGGTTAATATTGATAACACACATACATACATTTTTCAAGTAGTTTTATTAAAAACTTAATACTGAATATTCGAATGCTAATTACATTTCTTAATATCTAATAAAATAATTTTACTATATTTTGTATACAAATTTTCTAAAAACTACTTGAAAAATACTTTAATTTTAATAGGTTTTAAATATTATTTGTACCCAATTACTATTAAGCAAATGTATTATACACATTTTTTAATAAGTTTTAGAACATTTTCACTGTATTGGTGAAAACAAATATACATACTAAAACCTTGCTAGTAATAACTAAAATTATCATTTTTTGTTATAAAATAATTTCTGAATAAAAATAATTTATCATATTATACAGGGTGATTTTTTTTATTATGAACTAGCAATTATCTCCGAGGATTTTAAGAGACTTTGATTTCTGTTTTTTTTAATCATTATTGGAATCAATTAAGCTTTATTTTAAACCCTTTTTAATTTTCAAATAGGAACTCCCCCCCCTTTTGAAAACAGATTTGAATAGAGAATATTTTTCTAGACATTTTGATATGCATCATACAAATATCAGATTTACCATTTATGGTTTATATCAGTTTAAAGTTTAGACCGAAGGAGAAGAGAAGGGTTACAGATAGGCAATTTATTCCCTTCCCTACTCCTCTGGTCTAAACTTTAAACTGGTATAAATCATAAATTGTAAATCTGATATTAGTAGGATGCATATCAAAATTTCTAGAAAAATATTCTTTATTCAAATATTGTGTTCATTCAAGAGGAGGGATTCCAATTTTAAAATCAAAAGAATGCACTTAATTAAGGTATATGGGGTAGGGGTAAAAATTAAAAATGGTTTTAAAATAAAGCTTAAATGATTCCATAATGATCAGAAAAAACAGAAATCAAATTCACTTAAAATCCTCAGAGATAATTGCTGGTTCATATTAAAAATCACTCTATATACTAAGTTGTTATAAAATCACATTTAATTAAAATAATTTTGATAATCTACTCTAGTATTGAAAAACTATGCTTAATTTATTGAAAACAAAATGATTAGATTCCCATAACATAAAAAATATTTTTATATTTTCATATTCTCATCATATTACATACCAAAAATCACAATTGTCAATCAAATAATAACACTATATTAAAAGTGATGTATTATAAAAAACAAAACAAAATATTTAACAAGTTTACACAATACAAATTATTGGTGTTTATATAAGTTTAATTATTAAGTCGAAAAACTAAAAAATTTATATTGTTTAATGCTGAAATTGATCTTGTTATCTTCGTAAAAAAATTACCAATTTTAAGCAAGAATAGTAAAAATTCAAAATAAATTTCCAATTGTAATACTTAGAATAGATTGTGTACACAATCTACAGCAACTTAAAAATCCATTAGCACAAATACAGATTTGTCAATAACATTAGGTATTACTAGAACTGGTTCTCAATAATGGTAATAGATTACTATACATTATACATATATTATCATTTATAGAACCTGCAACTAATAGATCTGATTATCTATCTATAAAAGTTACAGATAAATATTAACAATGTTAATTATCTCAGGTATTAAATTTCAGACTTTAAACAAACTGAAATACAAAATAAAATGTAAAGGTGTACTCAATGGTGGAAAAAAAATTGGCGCACTGAATTTTTTGGTGAGAAGGAGTCTATTATCAATCGTTAAATTCAAATATTTATGATTTAATTTATTTGTTAACCATGGTGAACATTAAATAGCAATTCACTAATTCTTTTAAGTATTTAGCAAATATTATAGAACCATTTTAATTTTACAGCACCTTTTTATGAAATAGGAATCTACAATATATTCAGACTGGTTTTCAAGCACTAATGGTAGTGAAACAAAATATTATTCCTATTTTCATACTAGATTATATTTTCATTCAGTACTATAGACAATGCTGGCACAAGGGGAGGACAAATGGGACATAAGTCTAGAGCCCAACACTTGTTTTGGTTTTGATGGGCCCACGATATATTATTATATAGGTTAGCTTAGTACACACCAATACTAATACAGTTATACTACAGCATTGTCCAGGGCTCAACAAATCTAACATGTCTATAGATAAAGACATTTTAAATATTTATGCTATACGAAAAAATATGTAATTATAAAAATTTACTTTTTAATAAATAAAACATATAGTAGGAATAGATTTTATTTTCATAATTTACAAAAAAATTCAAAGTTTTCAATTTACAATACTATTATAACATGTTATACACTACATTGAAGGTACTATATCAGGCATTTCCTACTCAAAGTATAAATTGGGCTAAAGAATCTAAAAATAAGTCTGGAAGAAGGAAGAACCCCATAAATCTTTTGGTGAGCAAAAAAAACCTCACCCCTTTTATTTTTCTCTCAAAAATCATTTAGACACACAAAACATAATATTAATACCACAATTCATATTTTTCAATAAGGCGGGGGTCGTATACAAATAAGTCAGTAGACTGAAGTTGAATATGTCAATACTACATGGTATTATAATGTTATTTGTACATTCTAATAGTCTCAATGCAAGTAAATTAAGATATTAATATCTTAATTAATTTACCTGTGCGTGATAAATCAAAATTGCCATTATTTAATGTTGAGAAACTTTGACTATTATTTTTATACTGAAGGCCAGGATTATTTTCATCTAAAATGTTATTTTAGAGTAAAATTATATTATATAAACTTTATTTAATAATTTTTGTAAAAACATACCGTAAAAACTAGAACGTTGTTTAGACGAACAGTTCATAAGACGTGATCCTTCATTAAATGATGATGACCTCGCTCTGACTTTCGGCTGGTCGTGATTTGTTGAACTTTGACTTGTTGCACCCATTAAAATTCCATGAATACTTTTTGCTATTTGAGAACTCAATGCATCCAGCCATAATTGACCAGGACCGAAGGGAGAACTTTGTCCTACTTCCATATAAAAAACTGTTCCCAAAGCTCCAGAACGTCGAATACTCGACAACTAAATAAAATCATTTTTTTTCTTTTTATTAACCTACAGAAATAAAGTAAGGACTACTAGGCAAAAACACAAATAAATACTAACGTTTATATCGATAGTTGTTTGTAATTTTGATCTAGTTGGATACTTCATTATAGACATTGTTTTGTCACACAAACAAAGTCCAGTCATGCCTAATAACTTTGCATTATTTCCTAACCCCTTATTCATTATAACGACATGCCATATATGTTCTGAAAAAAAGCAAACTAAATTAGATTTATCTGTAGAATAGCAAATATGCATAATATGTAGTACCAAGAGGTTCTTTAATTGAATCAATATGTCCATAATTTTTATTAACTCGTTGTAAAACTAACATTAGATCCAACCATTCATCGAGCTCAGTATCAGTATCAAATAGTATGGAAAAATTATTGTGTGAAGTGTTTATCCTTATTATAGTCTTTTTAGTGCGTGAATCTACACGCTTAGTGATATTGAAGCAGGCCTTTAACACAATTACTCTGTAACAGAAATTTTTAGTAAATCAATTTATAATTCATATTATATAATTAAGCAGTAGGGTACTTGTTAGGTGATCCATTGTTTCTCCATTTTTTTTCAGTATCATAATATTCAAGACACGCAGGTCCACCAAAAGCTGTTAGTTCTCGAAGAACAAAAAACTTTTTTTTTGTACTTTTATTTTTTTTTAAATAACCAATTTTAACAACACCGACCATAGCATTTTTAGGTCTGGAGTTATACCATCGAATATTCAACCCACTCATTTTGAATATTTTCTGGAAAATAAAAATAAATATTCAACTTTATTAATACTGTATACAGATAAATTATATTATAAAATAATTTACCTTTAAACACATCATAAATTAATTAGGTATTAGGTATTTTAGTAGATAATTAATAAAACAAAAAACTGCCAAGTTAAACACAATTATTACTATAAGTGGGTTTAATGAAAATGTCCAAGTTGAATGAAAATTAACCAACTGGGGAACTGATTGTTTGTTAACCAATAAAAATAAAAATGGGTATTTTGGGATAATATTGCATTCTTATCATACCTGCTTAAATTGAACAATAAAATGTTAGCGGTGGGTATTTCCAATAGTATTTCTTTAGATTATAACATTATAATATACTTATCATCATATTGTATAATATTATGATCTAAGGACTGAACAATAATTATTTTTCAAGTTACAATATTAATATTATTACCATTATTTTACTTTATATAAATTATCAAGACTTAATATGTATAATCTTATATTATGTGAAAGTCGGGATTAAGGAATAATTTTACCCAATAAAAGTAATTCTATATTATAATTTCATTTAATATCTATAAAACATCAAAACAAATCTTTAAAAATGTATGAGGATATTTTAATTGAAATATTTCAAAAAGAAACAAGTCTAAATAACATAGCTAAAGAATATAAGATAATAATAAATTAAATTATTTCAGTCTTTAAAACTCTATTATAGACATAATTTTAATTTGTAAATTTTCACCAATAGATATGTTGACTTAATAGTTAAATCCTAAAAGAAAATGTTTGCAAACATCTACAATTGTATAGGTAGGTAGGTACTTATATAAAAAAAAAATGGGAAAATTCTTTCTAAAACATTAGAAGGTACTCATTTCAGTAACTCATTGGACTAAAATATTGAGTTTGAATAACATTTGAGATAGTAGTAATAAATAGTTTTCAAAATTCAAAATTATGCATTTGCTAGTTTTTGCCTAGTAGATAAGTATAGATAAATTATTTTGTCAAAATACAAAATTTTACCCAACTCAAAGTTAAACAAAAATAATGATAATAATACTTCAAAATGAAGAACAACCTTTATCAGTTACTTGATAAGAATTAAGAATAGAAAGGTATGTTTTTTTTAAATATTTCTAAATAAAAAACATACCTACCTACCTACCTAATTAAATCAAAATTTCAAGGCAAGGTTAAAAATATACACAATACACAAGTAAACAGCAATAGACAAAATTTAAATTAATATACCTAACATTTTTATGTTTATATAAGAGGTTCTAATATCATATTACAATAATTGTTAATATTTTTCTATTGACCGTATACCTAGTAAAAAATGATAAGACAAAAGATATGTTCATTTTAATTTACTCTATAAATGCAGCTTTAGAGGTCAACATTGTCAAATTAATATGTAATTCATGTTAGTACAATATATATATATATATTAATTGGATCAAAAATACCTAGGTGACTGTTTCATATTAACAAAAAGAAAAAAACAAACAAACTGTACAATTGTCCTAAATAGAAAAATTAAATGCCATTAGATACAAATAACTTGTGCAAACATAAAAAAACCAATTGACTAGAAACATTGTACGATATACTCATAGTGCAAGTCGTGCACTTGTCTATTTTTAATTGTATAGAATACAATTGCTGTATAATTGTCGACATCATGAATATCAACATAGGTTAGGTAGGTAATTACCTATAAATTCACACAGCATCACCAGACTGATACATAAATTAGATGTTCGAAAATTTAACAACAATAACAATTCCTCAATGAAATGTTATTGGTGTATGATCAGAGACAATTTTATTTCCACCCAAACCTAGGTACCTTAAGAGATTAGATTGCACCAGTGTACATAACACAAATACAATAACAAGCCATTAGTAATCTATACAAATTAAAAACTAATAATAACAATAAAAATATTAGGCAAGCAACATAAATTATATAAAAATACGCCTATACCTAGGACCCAATACTATGTTGTCCTACCTATGTAGGTATGTTAGGTAGCCATTCAAGAACGGGCAGTTATGTCAAGGGCATGGACTGTTTATGTTGTTATCCATCGGCTCGTACGTTTTTATTTCCCCTCTATACACCTGCCTGCCGTCACTCGCAATAAAAAAATAATACGCAGAAGCGAATACGAGTAGAGTAAAACATACCTAGGTACTGAACGAGTCGGCTGCAAAACGGTCCTTTGATATTCACGGCATATTCGTTACAGAGATTGCACGCACAAACCTGGTAGGTGTACTTAAAACGCGAATAACGAACAAAATGTACTTGTGCACGAAATTCGTCTTCGGCGACTATATTAATAAATATATGTATATATATTACACGGCTACTTTTATAAAAAACATATATGTATATGCATATAATTGTGTCTATAGGTACTTATTATTGCGTTGCGTAAAAAAAAAAAAAAAAAAACCGTAAATATTATAATATTGTACTACGCGACGTACCGTATGTATTTTCACGGACGACGAGGGCACTTATTGAAAAAATAAAAATATAACGCGAAAAATAATAAACACCAGTGCGGTTAATTATTTAATAATAATATAATTATTAATAAACACTGCGGGCGAAACGCGGCGGCGGCACGGCGATAATACTAATTATTCGGAACATGCCGCTACGGCGACAGTAGACGGGGCACATTGGAAATCGGCGAAAACCCTTTCGGCGGCTACTGACCACTGCGGAACGGCGGCGGCGGCGACAACAACACGAACACACGGAACACTAACACTGCACGACGTGGACAACGAATAACACACCACCGACGCGGACGAGAACAACGACAACGCAGTTATTGACACTGTGTTATTCACCGTGTCGTTATTGTTAATGGAATACATTTTTCGCGGAAAAGTCATGTGGATACGTAAGCGCCACCACTGTGTGTTATTATTTTGTATGTGCGTATATGCGTGTGTCTGTGTGACGATTAATCAGCGCGTATTCCTATGGATGTAAACAAGTGGTGCGCATGCGCCTGCATCCCCGCCTTCTTGCCGCCGCCGTGCGGGTCATGTTGACCGTTGAACCGTGCAAACAACAACAACAAAAACAACATTTTTCCCATAGCGTCGTCGTATATACGTATATAATGTTATTATTATATTTTTCACTCTGTCGGGTCTTACACACGTCTTACTCTCTTTCACGTAAATTATAAAACACAATTATAAATAAAAACAAATAAAATACCAATCATTTTATTATTATCTTACGCGGCGGCCGACAATAATATCATTTTATAATATTTTTAATATAATAAAAATAATATCCAATATCATTTATATGTGGTTATTTACAATAGCATAATTTGTTGTGTATAATATTATTATAATATGTTTGTGCGTATGACACACTAGTGTTTTTGTTTAATTTTTTTTTTTTTTTACTTCTCGGATATTATTGTGTTTAGCGCCCCCCTCCAAAAATCCAACAACCTTTACCACGGGTGCGCACGCGCTCAGCATGTAATAACAATAATAATAACAATAACAATAATAAAAGTCCGATGGTATCAAATTATTATTGTTATTAGATAGATTTCCGTTCCCCCCTCTCCCCATAGTGCCGACACGCGCTATTTGACCAACGCACTACCTCCCCCCCCACATACATAAACGGATATGTATATATATAAATACACATAAATATTTTTCTGACGATAATGTTATTATCCAACGAGGACGCACGACACACGTGTATTATTATTATTGTTATTATTATTATTATTATTATTATTATTATTAAAGTACGTACTATTGGGTTGCACCAAATTACGTGTGTATAATATAATAATAATATTACTACAACGGTGCGTATAGAGTGAACCACGCAAATGACGGGTGGGTGGTAAACGTCGCCGTCGTAAGGTACACAAACACGCACGTAAATACGCGTCGGCGGTGCCGCCGATAGGGTAGAATTCCACGTTGGAATCACGTTGCGTTGTTTTGACGCCCTCGTAAAATCGATAACGCAGACTTTACGTGTAAAACTAGGTTGGCACATCGCGGTGGGCCAGACGCTCCATTCAACGTGCGTGCTGCACGATAGCGGGGTGGGCGGCTCTCGCCGCAGCGCCGTGTTATCCTCGCGCGCGCGCGAAGGCTCTACGCCCGTCTCACTGTACCCCCAGTAGGTTGCGCGGGGGGACCACGACGGAACAATCGATTTTTTTTTTCGTCCTCTGTCCCGCCTCGTCGCCCCCACCCCTCCCCCTCGCAACCGATAAGGCGACCGTCACACGCGGCCGTGCGTCGTCTGTACGTACGCGCACGCACGTGTACGCGCTTATACGCCCATGTTTGCGATTTTAAAAGGGTCTCGTACCCGTCCCTCCACACCTCGTCCCGTATGTCTACCGGCCTATTTTACGCATGTACACATTTATGTATATACATATATATATATATAGGTGCTCCGCTCTCCGCAATCCTCCCGTCAGAAAACCTACTATGCAGTTTACAAACATTCTCGTAAACGTGTAAATTTCTAAAACGTATACTTACGTTATATTATTCATTATTATTATTGTTATTATTACGTTATATCCACAACGTCTCGTCTGCCGCGGCCGAAACCGCTTTCGCGGTATCGTCATCATTGCAGACCGGCGGCGGCCCGGTATCGTCGTGGTCATCGGAATATTATTATTATTTTATTATCATAATACTATCGTAAATATGGTAACGAAATTGTTGTTGTTGTAAAATTAATATGATAATAATAATAAGAAATGAAAAAAAAAAAAAAAACAATTATTTATATCGCTATACGCCTATGAAAATAATATTACTCGACGGTGACTCAGAAATAATACCGTATTTTGTACGACACAATAATATTATTTATACGCCTGTCCGAATTTCGTTTTCGTGTTACTACGATACTAGCAGCAGGTATACAACGAGGTCGTTGAAATTTCGAATTACAAAAACGTCAGGGATGATGATTGTTATTATTATTGTTATTACACGAGATAACACACAGATATACTATTATTACGAATAATCCCTCGTTGCAATTGCGGCGCCCGGTGAATTTTAACGGTACATTATAGGTCGACCTATACATTGATATTTTTGAAATTTCCGTTTTTCATTTTATCGTTATTTCCCTGGCCGCGTATCGAGTAATTTACGCGAAAGGCACGTTTAATAAATAAAAAATAACAATAATAACATAAAACCCGCAGTGTTTTCCGTTGTGATAAACGCATTGCGCGACAGACGACAGTAAACAGCGAATTGATTCAAACGCGTTTCAAACTATCGCTGTATTTTTATTTTTTAAATTGCTCGATTTAGGCAAATATTCAGAATATTTCCTTTGAGTTTATACCAATATTATTTATACTGGCGGGAGAGTCGAATTACTTTGTAATACCGTCCATAGTAATAATAATTGTCGTACCCGTATAATGTATATACCATCTATGGTTTTTATAATTTAACTGAATTATTTGTTTTCATTTTTAGGATTTGGGAGGGGGCAAGAGTTACCGTAATCGGGAAAATATACATAGAGTACATAGGCAACTTGCCGACGAACGATAATATTGTAACGTGACGGCAACACATGGGAATAAAACAGCTGTATTAAGAATTGTATGTGTCTGATGGAAAAATCTGAAGATAAAATACAAATAGTTTTTAGGAACAGGATAGTAGGTATTAAGTGTTATCGAGTGATAAACATTATGCCTTGATCAGTAAGATTGTTGGTACTTATAAAAATTGTCTATATAAAATAAAAGCCACCAAAAGGGAGGGGTGTCGGCGTTTTTATAACTTAAGACTATGATTATTAGCGAATATTAAATAATAATATTTTGGGAGCATCAAAACTCACGATTGAAATTGATCATGTAAACCTACTAAAATACTTTGGCCGGATTATACAAAGGTTCTACGACTTACAAAAACATTAGCGCATTTGCAGTTCTGTAAATCACATCGGGTGTTTTTCAAACGTTCTATATTATTTACAGATCTGTAACTTACCGAAATTGGATTTGTAACTTCTTACAGAACGATGACCAAGTCGATCTTATCAATGTTATTGCCGATATTTCTGAAAGTATTTTTTTTTTTGAAATTTGCCCATTAAAAATTGCAAATAGCTGAATATTTAATTCGACTGTAAATTATGGATTTTAAACAGTAAATTATGAATTCGTAGTCAATTTTCATCGTCATCAAGTCATATCGAGTGGTATATTTTATCGGGCTACAGGTACTGACTGCATTCTACCTAGACCACGATATATCCGGGATTATCTATGCGAATTGATTAATTTAATCCGATCATGCAATATTATGACGACATCGATTTCAATCAGCGATCAAGCATTTATAATAAAATAATATCAAAATGTTTTATAATTTATTTACAGTTCTCCTCCTAGCCCTTTTTCTTTTCGCGTCTATTATTATCGTCGAGCTGATATTGTTACAACTCGCCTAAAACATCTTTAAAACGGTTTTACAAAAAAATCCTATTGACTTGCAATAGTAATAAATTATTATGCTATTATTAATTAATAATAATATATAGTAGGCATACCAATTTAAATAATTTGATGATAATAATGCTCCTGAAAAGTATGGTTTTGGTATTCAATTTTTTTGTTTAATAAAATTATAATATAATTCGTTATTATGGTCTCCCCAGAAAAAACGGACATATTTCGTACGATATGTGGGCCACTGTTATAGGTGAGAAGTAGGTAAGATACAAAGGAAATTTAATATAGGTATATCTGTACGTAAAGATTAATCATTAATCAAAAGCCGTAATATTTACGATTTGAAAACACGTTTCGTACATTTTCCCGTTTTTCCTAAGTTTTTTCGATTTATTATCAAAACCCCTGGGAAAATCAAAAAACGACCTCTCAGCTCTTTAAAGTATCATTCCAATCATTTCAGCAAAAGTGCTACACGTGAAAATTAGAGCAAAATTGTAGGTAGAAAAGTTGTTCACAGAAAAAAAATAAACATTATTGTAAAACCAATACATTCTTTGCCCGCGAGTAACAGGGGCATGCTCACGGGGAGAATAAGGATGATATACCCCCCCCCCCTCATGAACTTTTTTTTATGCATTTGTTTGAAGTTCCTTGGTAGTTCCGGTTTTCTCGGAAAGAAAAAAGGTAGTGCATAGTTGGTTTTAATTTTTAATCACGTTAATTGTTAGCATACATATAAAATATATTTATTAGATACTATAGTAATAATAATTATCTATAGGTAATGTATAAATATTACAAAAAAAAAGTTACCAATGGACTATCATAATATTTCAGTCTATTATATTCTGATTTCTATGTTATAAACAGTGTTGAATCCAGATATACTCCAAGAGGCACGAATGCCTCCTCGAAAATTTCATTCGCCGCCCTCTTGAAAAATACAATAACTCTTGCTCAAATTGTATTCATTAAATGTACAGTACTCGTTATTCTTTCCAATTTACATCGAAATAACCAATGGAAAAAAAGTGTGCCCTCCCCAGAAAAATTCTTTGAATTCAACACTGGTTATAAACGCGACCATCGGCATATTAATATATTATTATCAATGGTATTTATAGTTATGCAGTTTTTAACTATGCTATAATACATATCCCTAATTGCTTAAATATTTTCAATAATTTCATATTTTTACGACTGAAAGTATGCATGTAATGTGTAAACGATACAAGCTTATTTGTTAACTGTAGATTATCAGTTGCTGATAAATTTACTGTAAGTTTAAACTTTATTTCAGATTAAAAAAATCAGTTCTTACTATCTACCTACACATACCATTACCTAACTTTTGTCTTTTACTGTTTAGGTACTTAAAAATATATGTAATACCATTGCCAACATTTAAGTTTTCTTTAAATGAAAAAAAAAATTTAAAATATTAGTATAAAAAATTAGGTATGCATATATAATAACATTATATAATATATATAACATATATAATACCATTATAATTAGTACTTAACTACAGCTACTCCTAAAATATTAATGTATATATCAATAAGTACATTTTGTAAATTTGTGTACATGATTATCAACAAAACAAAATACAGATCTTCCCCCGCATAGGAAAAAGCTGAGCACGCCATTGGAATCAGAATCTAAAATAGCATCGGTCCGAACTAGGTATCTGTAAAAATCTGGAATGTACATATTTTGAACGTACAATTCTTAAAAATATAAATCTGGAAAGTACAAATCTTGAAGCTAGATTTTTACGGTTATCGAAATTTAAACCGTACAAACCTGGAATGTAAAAGTCTGGAATGTACGGATCTTAAAAACTAATTGTCTACTAATCCAGTGTCAACTATTTCGAATAAAAAAAATTTACAGTATTGTGGTTTCAAGAATTGTACCTTCCAATTTGTACATTCCAGATTTTTACGCGCTCCTGTCCGAACTTAATACATAAAATGATTTTGAACCGCTGCGAGTTCTAATAAGGAGATGATCTCTTCAGCACCCGTATTTAAAATGCCGTTTTACGGCATACTGCACAGTGAAGGGATTCAAATTAATACAAATTGGGTACATGAAAATTATATTCCCAAGTCGATAAAATGATTTATGAGTGTTAGGGATACGGACCACATTATCAACACGGCAACAAAATATGAAATTAATAAATACGTCATTTTTTTTTCAATATAATAGTTTATTGAATTGTTTAAATTGTGTTTTATTACCTATATTATTATATTTAATAACTTCAGATCAATTAAATTTTAAACTATACACAATTATTATAGATGATTGATTATCAATATAGCTAAACAAAAATAAAATTCAATATGCTGGGAGCCCCTCTCATATTATTATACAACTATGTTATATACTCTGCTAAACGTTATAAAAACGATAATTTACTGTATGTACAACAAAACATACAGAGTTATTGATATTTTATCAATAACGAAACTTTCGTAACTTACCAATAAATATGTATTATTTACGGCCCAAACAGGTAGGTACAAAACAGTAAAATATTAATATCTAAGGAGTCGTTACTCGGGAGATTATGAGATCGTCAAAATTCAACGTCGTTTGTCTACTGCTATAATAATAGTATATTATAATATTATTTATGGTGTCAAAGAGTGGTCGTTAGAATTTAGTCCCATACTCGATGTCAATGAACAGATTAAATTTGATAATAAATCCATTAATAATTTTTCCAATTTGGTTATTTTTCGGTTCTGTATCAAATATATGCTCCGGGTCGTCCGATAACTAAAAGTTCGTAAACAAAAGCCTATCGAAACTATAATATTATGTAGTATACGCGTATGTTATCTCGGCTGCAGATGTTGACTAAATAATATTATATTAATATTATTTTATTATGTTCCTTCATTACTACGTAAACATAAAACGGAAGTCCCCAAAACATCAAAATATTATTATTGTTATTATTATATAGATAACTACGTGATCAAAGATCATAGTCAAAGTAGACGGATAAATCAATGAAATCCACGGTGAACCGAATCCTAATTTCTGATCCTTTGAGTGCAAAAAATACGTAAAAGGCCGATTTCTCTGAAATCTCCTAAAAGTCTTAGGTAGTTAATTAAGAAATGACAAAAAATATTTCGCATAAAGAGAAAAAAAAAATACGCCATGATACTGCTTATGAGTAGGCCGCTGTAAAAGGGGGAAAGTGGGAAGGTACAATATAGTACTATAGTATAATACATATATAGTATATAGAATAGTTATTTAATTTACATCTGCACAAAAAAATGATAAATCATTGCTGACAAGATGTGATTTTGATCAATCCCGTATCCAGGGGAGGTTTTAGGGGTTCAAACACCCTCCGAAATTTTTATAGTAGGTATATATTTATAATATAACAAAGACTAACTACAAACTCTATGTATAATTTATTTCATTAAAAATATTTTAACCCCCCCCCCCCCCCCGAAAATTGATCCTGAATACGTGCCTGATTCTGATCGAAGATTGGTTGGTTGAATGTGTTTTGAAATGCCTTGATTATTAAAATTTGAAGCTAAAGCGCTTATAAAAAAAAATGCATTAAGTTGAATATTTTTTTTACCACTAAGTACAACTTATGAATTATGATAAACATCGTATTAAATGTTCAAACATTTTGGCTGAGCCGAAATTACTTTATCCACAGACAATTAAATAAAAACTAAAAACGCCAATATTTCAAACGACTAATAATAACTCAGAAATCCCCAGAATAATTTCAAATATGATTTTTAATCGAATTATAACAAAAAACAAAATAATAGAAACTGTTATTACATGCATTTCCCTGGGTTTTCCAAATTATTTAGTAAACTACAAGGAAAATTGAAAAATGATCTCTCAAAATTTCAATATTTGATTTTAGAAAATATGCTACATTTGAAAATTAGAGTATGATTTCCTGTATAAATTTGTTCATAGATATAAAAAAAATCACACATCATTATAAAACTAATATTATAATTATTGTCTCTACGCTTATTGCATAGAATCTGAAAGATCAAATGTCAATAGAAGTGTAAAATTCATATTTAATAATTACACAAATATAATTTATATTGTTTGTGTAAATATCACATAATATTAATCTTGATTTATATTTAAATAAGTATACAAATCAATTGTTGAGTTTCTATATTTGTTTAATTTCAATAATACATTTATAATTTATATTGTGGTTATTATATTATTATTTTTTAGCTCTCTGTTATAAATGGACAAACAATAATAATGATAATAAATCTAACTTCACTTTTCATTTTTTTTTTCTTTCTTTATATCTATAGGTTGTAGTATTTTCAGAGGTTATATTATTAAAACATACAAATAAATAAGTATTATTTATTATTAAATAATTAATTAAAATAATTTAAAAAAATGTGTCTTACGCGTGGTTTTTAAAAATATATTTGAGTAATGCTTATAAATATATTGCAGAAAAAGTGTTATATGGGTATGATGGCCAGATGTACTCTTTTTTAATGCATTATCCTATGTCCTTAACAATAGTGTTCAGTACCATGCAATTGTACTCTTTTTTTTGAAAATTATAAATAATACATAAATAAATATAAATATGTATCAAACATATATTAATAAAGTTTTGTATTTATTTATTTAAATGTTTACCTTTAAAAATGTATTTAAATATGTATACTTTAGTTATACCTGTCTACTTTAAGTTGGCTTAAAATTACTTAAATTTTAAAGTATTTTTATCATAAAGACTCAACATAAATGAGTTAACGTTATGATTTCAAATAATCATTTTTATAGTTGATAATGGAAAAAATAATAATAAAGTAATCAGATAAAAAAGTGTATATAAATGGAAATAATCTAATAGCGAAATGGGTAGAATAGTATACACATTACACATTGGCCAATTCTTTCAAGGGAGAGGATTTTTACAATCGTGGACCTAAATTTTAAAATTTACCTTTTTATTGGAATTTTACATCTGGTCACCATAAATATGGTGCTGATATTCACTGTTATTTTGGATCTAACAGAAAAAATATAGGATAATACTTATCTAAAAATATTCTAGTTTATTCAGGTAGCTGTATAAAAACTTCTCAAATTAAATTATTTAAGGATACTCAGTCTAAAAATAAATATATTAATTAAGTACTACTATTTAGTAAGTAGGTATTTACAAAATAATCAACAATATTTCTATACATATTATCTTTTGTATTTTTAAGAATCATATTAGGTACTTATTTTATACAATTTTAGAGGATAATCTCAACCTTTTTATTAATTGATGTAAAAAAAAGTTGATATGATTATATTAAATTAATGAAAAATATATCCTAACAACAATTATATTATTAGTGTTCAGGATTTTTACATTTAATATTATACATCATTCATACTAAATTCTCTATCATTAATATATTACTTTTACAAATTGTACTCATTTTTACTATACATTATTATAATTTTAGCATATTCTTCAATGAATTGTCTACTTACAAAATATGGTGTAGGTCATTTCAAAATGTTATCAGAATAATAGATTTTCACTGTTCAAACAATTATTAATTTTCTAGGCGCTCTTTACTGTTATATAACGAATAAAATACATAATATAATGAAAAAACATATAAGAAGTAATTTGAAATACTCTATAATTACAAAATATTATTCATTATTTGTACAGACCACAGAATATAATACAATGATAATAATTTAATATAATGAATAATGATTATTGAATTTATTCTATAAAACACTACATATTTTGTTTCTATTATACATGCATTGTACTTTTAAATATTGTATACTATATGACATTAAGCAGATGGCTATGAGTCAAAAGATTAATAATTGTCTTTAACAAAATATTAAAATAACCAAATTAATTATTGTAATAAAAAATATCAACAAATAATGAATAATGATAATATATAAAATAATAATTTTTAAATTATAAATTCTGGATTTTTTTTTACATAAAACAAATAAATAAATTTACTTTAGCTTATTTAGAATTTACATTATAGGTAAGTGTTTAATAAATAATAGCACTTCCTATACAATTTACTTAAAAAAAGGTAGGTAGGTACTCATAAAAATATAATAAGTATAATATCATAAATTATATAATGTATAAGTGTGCAATAAACATTTTGATGTATATCACATCGAATACTTTCTTTCGGTAGTTATCTCACATTATCGAGGGAAATAATTGAAACCCTAGCTATTTAATGTTTTTCGCAATTTAAATAGTACTCACGGTCGATATTTCGGCAAATTTGTAATTTATTGTAAAACTTTAAGTGTCACCACAAGGTTTTAACTTCATTTTAATATTATATACGAATTTGTCACATCATTTTGCAATTCCCAGACTTCAGCGTGATGGCCGTGGCGCCAGAATCTGACGTCCGGCATTCGAGCGAATTGAGCGCAATTTCATCGTCTGCAATATAGTTCATTGAAGACATTATTAATAATTTATTATGAGACGATTGAATGGGTAAAACAATTATTTAAATTAATACCTAAGTTAAAATGGTGGCGATAGAAAGCTACAAAAACTTTATACTATACCTATAGGTATCATCTTTTCATTCTAATGGCATGATTACTCACTAAAAGTTTTGATTGCTATTACTATTGTAGAAAGATATAAATTATACATATTTTATAATAGATGTACAGAAACTTCACTGAGGAATCGCAAGGCATAGGAAAACCCGAACTTAGTAAAATTTAAGAGACCTATATGGCGACCAGAATTTGAAGTGAAAAAAATCCGATAACTCGTAAGATGCAATTGCCCATACAATATACAAACATGGAATATGCCACATTTGTATCCATAAATTGTAGTGCATATAAAACATGAAAATTACGCGAAACATTTTACAGCCCTGACTTGACTTAATTGACGGATTTGTATTGGTGGACTGGTTATGTGTAATATGGTTCCAGGCCTTGTGTCCTTGTGACTTAATTTTTGTTTGTTTTTTTTTTTTTTTTTTTAATATTATTTGTTTAGTAGATGTTTTTGATCCGTCATATGCAGGACGCTAGGGCTTAAAGTGGTGCTCAGAATGCCAAAAGGACTATGACACCTATTATAGTTTAGAGCATCCCATACGTTGTTGAACCATACAACATAAAATTATGAGAAATAGGTTATTCTTTCATTTGTCAAAACAAAAAAAATAAAAATGAATATTAACGAAAATTAATATTGCTTTATAATAGCATCATAATAGATAGGTTCTAATAAACAATATGAAACAAAATATCAATAGGTACAAAAATTATATTTTAAGACTTCCTTGTACGTAATAGTTTTCTTGAGGTCTATATATAGGTTACGAATTAAAATATTAGATATTATATATATTATTATACAATTAAGTAGACAATTAAAAAGCTGTCCTAGGATAATGGGGACAGGTGCAGCCACTAGATGAGAAGTTGGGAGAAATATAGGGGATATTGAATGTACGCAACGATTAACCATTGTTAACGAAAAAACGATTCTGAGCGGAGTTCAGTTGACAGTGTTGCTTTGTCTACAATATATATGTCATATTATGGAAAAATAATTAAATACAAATATGGCACACCGTAACGTTACCGATTTCATTGTTTTTAATTTTTACAAACTAATATTTCTACCAAGATTATTTTTGTAATAGAAAAACGACAAGAGACCTTTTTTCGTTGTATTTTTAATCTTGTTGGTGCTTAAGTAACTTGTTTTTTTGATTTTTTTTGCAGTTTTTTTTTAATGAAAGAACGGGAAGAAAGTATACTAGAAAGAACGGAGAAATGTACGAATATTTGATAGGAGGTGCAGTATAATTCCCACTTAGTTGTCAAAAAAAAAAAATTGAGTGTAATATTGTATTTTATTATTATTTTTATTGGTTTATAATCAAACTGATGAAAATCGTAAATATTACGGCCTTTCAATTCATGTACAACTTAACTTCGCTTCGAATCGTGTTTCGTTAGTAATGAATTATTGTCGCTTACAGATATAAATCAAATAATATCATGTATCCTACCTTCCCAACTTCTCTCCTATAACAATAAAACGCCCGTCCCTGTAGTATCAGCTCTTTTTTTTTCACTTTTTTCCGATATATATTAAATATACACCAAATTTGGCAAATTTTGCCAAACTGAGTAGTGCGATGAGAAAATTTACAGTATATAGTACATTACCTAAATATTTAAATATAATATTATGTTTTACCTTCAAGATTCTGTATCATTGTGATCGGGAATCATCCATGGATGTGCCGACGGAGTGAATGATTTTTCGATGTACTTACAAATAACGTGCATTATATATGCGAATACATATTGCCATATCGGTATAATGACATGAACATCATGATGTTTTTGCGTTTCGGTATTCTGCCAGATATAATAGAATAATTCTGATATCTGTAACGCGAGTCTGTTATTATTGTGTCAACAGAAATGTATCCTATTATTTTAGCGAATAATAATATTATAGTAAACGTAATAATAATTAATAAATAGTTTATCTAATCGGTTTGCCCAAATTCCATTGTATAGTAACAGCAGAGTAGTAGCAGTAAAGATAATATATGAATTATAAGGTGACTGAACAATATAATATTATGCTATATTATTAGTGTTATAGGTACCTATATAAGAGGCAAAAACGTAGCAAATTGCGTCATCTTCAACAACAGTTTAACGTATTAACGAGATAGGCACATAGAAATATATGTAGGTATTAACAGTTTTGGTTTTTATACCAACATAATACACCAACATATTATACTTGTTAAAAAAAAGCACGAAACAAGTTTTCGATGAAATAGTAGGTATTAATAATAGTTTGCCTACCCTACTATGAGTTACAAAATTCGTTATTGACATTAACGTCAATAATATATATAATAGATAGGTAACTAAAAGTGAAAATACACCGCCGCGTTGGTGTTGTAATAAAAAAATAAACCAGAATTTATTATAATTTAACATATAGGTACGTTTATTGATAAACTGTGGTAATAGTATCAATACTCACTTTTGAAAATTAGTTTTTATTTTAAACATTAAACACTAAGTATACAAAATGATTAATAATAGACATGATAAAACTCCGGTACCTAGTAGTTGGTACCATAACAATGGGTTCAGCTCTCAAAAATATATATTATACTTTCAAAGGTAACATTGCCAATTATATCTGATCGACTTTGTCATTCTTAAAACAAAAATAACCACAATTCACATATGTATAGCGGTTAATCGTAAGCGTGAATATAGGGGATGGCTTGGATGACTCACCTACAGTGATTACCGAATACAGTACCTACAAAATAAAACAATTCATTATAAATATACATATACAAGTTAGAGTAACATTAATTTGAAAAAAAAACAATGGTAAGCAGCTGTTCTCCATTACTATAGTCGAATTCCGACCCCCCCCCCCTATTTCGTATTATAGAAATATTTTTGTAAATAATAGATAACTGAATACAATATGAATATAATAATTCAATACCTAACTATAATTAAGTATTTTTCTTCCAAAATAATGATGATGTTTGAGCAAAAAATTGTAGTGTCTAAGTCGGAAGATCGAAATCCCCAGAAGACATGTATCTCCGATCATAACGTCATGAGTATAAAAAAATCCCATGTTTTTTTAGGCAACCTACAGGGGTGTTCAAAGCTACAAAACATCCTCGCACAGCAATATGGTAAAATTCGTATTGAAATTCAACCCAACTTTTATCACTTCAATAAAATAACTCTAATTTTCGAGTTTGAACTCATTTAGTCTAAAGATGAAAACTAAAAATTATACAAAAGTACCAAGAAAAATAAAAAAATATAACAAACATGTAGACTGCAATAGTTTCTATTTTTGGGTAAATTCGACAGAAAAATACGAACATCAACCGAACAAATAAAAATATTTTAAATATTATAAAACTCTAGAATTCAGGCACATAAAAAACATCTACACGTAGTGAAAGTTTAATATAATACAACATTAAAATTTAAATTTAATGACTAGATATATACTTATATAAATTAAAAATTAAATATTAAAATATTAATTATAAAACAATAATTCGTATATATTTGCAATAGGTAAAATACCTGATATACCTAGTGACATGGTATAAAACTATAAAATACTAAATAATTTTTCTCCTTCACATTATTAATGGATTTTAAAATTAATTTAGAAAAATAAGAGTGCCTGTATAATATGTTTCAAATAGTTCAATACGCATAAATGGAAGATGATTCAAACTTTTAAGAGATGACTCTTCATTAAATAGGTACCTATAATAATATTATCTTCCAATATTCAAATATTAACATAATTATGTGAAACAAGAATAATAATTAATAACCAATATATATGTACAAGATGTCAAGATTAATATTTTATTATTGTTAAGAATAATAAATAAATATAAATATTTATTATACTTATTAAACATCTTATGCATATAATTTCGAATATAAAATATTACTTTTAAACTAATTTTAATATACAAGAACATAAATATCATAAATATATAAATAAATAGTAAATACATATTATAATAATAATTTTGATATTATTTAAATATTTCAAATACAGGCAATATTTGTAATATTTATACAGGTGTTTGAAATTTGACTAAGTATTTTGTTTTTTCATAATTAGTTTAGCAATAATTTTTAACTATTTTCTATCGTCATAATAATGTAGGAACTTTTCTTTGATAATGTCAGTTATTTTTAGAAAATTGTTTGTCGTTTTTTTTTTTAACAATTTCTTTAATTATTTTATAATTTTAGTCATGCATTTCAAATTGTTGAAAGATTTTGGCACTCGAATGACATAATATTATATATTACTATAAACATATTGTATATACTGTAATCGGAATCCTGAAAGTGTCAAATTTAATAATACATTTTGATAAGGAATTGTGTTATTCTATTTTACTATATTTAATAACGCAGTACATTTTTTTACAACGTTTAAAAATTATACAAACGCACTAATAAATCCCTACTTAATTATAGTTTAAATGTAAGCAAACGGATACTGAATGCATTATATTTACAGTTTAATAAAATCAATTAAAAACTTACAAAAAAGAAAAATTAAATTTAAATTATTTGAAGCTATTTGAATTTTTCCTAGAATTTTGAAGTATACAATCATACATTCTAGCTTATTAATATAATCTTAAATGTAAGATAGGAAAGAGAAATATATTCATATATAATTATAAGTACCTATGTATTTTCTCAAAAAAAAAAAAAAAGAAAGAAGAAAGAAACACTAATTATTAGTACGGTCAAGTACATAACTAATTCTTGAATGTTTTTGTCAAGACGTTGAATTGGACTTATGCTGAATGATTATATAGTGACCTCGAACGTAAACAAATTTTGAACCGTATATTCCTTGAATGTAATAGTATTAAAACGATATTTATTTGAATTAAAAAACCTTGAACCGTATGTACTTACCTTAATTACTGTAATTACCTTGTGTAAGTCTTAAAATGTGTATATATAATACATATCATATATATGAATTTAGAAGATATACATTTTAAAGAATACTAAAAGTACCAAAGTAGGTACCAATAAAAATTATACACAAATATAAACGGAAGTAAACAATATAATAGGTAATAACAATTATTATTGTAATTACACAAATGCTGACTTAACTAAACAAATAAGTAATATTATGTCGATTATCATTATACTACACAAATTTGACTAAATTCAATACTATGGTTAAACAAATGTAAAATCATAAAGTATTTTGATTTCGATTTTAAAACATAAATAATATATAATAATAATTTATTCTATAATTCTATAATTTGTCTGGTATAGGTAAAATATCATAAGATATGATAAACATAAAAATATCCAATAAGTGAAATATTGCACAATATTGTTTTTAGAAGAATTCAAAGTAAATTTGAAACCAATATTAATTTTTATGAACATCTGCACTGACCCTAATGTACTTAGCCACACAGTATGCCATACATAGTAGAACTCACTCTATAAGAATCATCTCTCGCACGACATACACGACATACATGTATTGTCTTGTGCAATATCCTGTAATCTCCTATACACCGTAAATCTCTGAAAGAATTGACAGAATATGTTGAAAATCATTCTCTCCCTATCTATTAAGACATTATTCACAATATTAGTCTCACATTGATAAAAAAAAAAAAAACACGATTAGGTAGTATGGTTGCCTTACGTCCTAGGAAAATTCGTCCATCTAAATAACTACTAGCACTCGTGTGATCGTGTTAGAAAATACTCAATTATTCGCACATTCGATCTATGACCTAAGTGATATATATGACAATATCTTAATTTCTTAACTCGGTATTATTTTATACAGTCATACGAGCGCTAGCCACCAAGATTCCAGCTGAATTTTGATTAGTAAACCAGTAAATTTATTGCCCGTAGAAAACCTTAAAAAATGCATTTAAAAACTCAAAATGTATGATGAAAAATTCACTTTTTTAAATATTTAGAAAATTATAATTTTTTTTATAAAATTGGAAAATATATCGTTTTATTCGTAAGATGAATTTTTTGACACCTACAATATGCTTGTCTCTTCTGATATGCTAGTTTATTGTATATTTTTTTTCGATTGAAACTTTCACATCATATATTTTGCAATACAATATTTTACTATCAGTAAAAAAAATATCTACGCTAAATTCAGTGATGTACTTTCGCGAATTTCACGATTAAGACGATTTTGATTTGAACATTTTATTGTTTGCATTTCACTATTATACACTCGTAAATGCCGAATAGGTACGAAAATGCCTATATTGTTTAACAGTTTACAGACACCTAAGATTATAGATAATACTACCTAGATATAATAGACAAATTTAACCCTTATTGTTGTCTTATCTTATCACATCGTGACAAACCGAACCTCGTACTTGCATGAGTTATATACTTATACAGCTTGGATTGCTTGGATATTATTTATAAAACATAAAAT
Organism: Cinara cedri; assembly: GCA_902439185.1. NCBI lineage: Eukaryota > Metazoa > Arthropoda > Insecta > Hemiptera > Aphididae > Cinara > Cinara cedri. Next base: position 1,505,764 of record CABPRJ010001897.1, read on the forward strand.
ATACATATTAAAATACACATTTTACAGCCTACGTAAAATAAAAAATAGCTGATGCTGGGGATGAGAGCGACCACAGTTATAGGTGAGTAGTTGGGAAGGTGGAATACATATAGTAATTTAATGTACCTATACCTTCAACCAATAATAAGCCAATACTAACGAAAATCGATTTAAAGCTAAGTTGTATTATAAATGTTTTGAAAGGCCGAAATATTTACGATATTCGTCAAAATTTGATTTTATAAAATAAAATAAATACTACATTACACTAATTTTTTTTTTTTTAACACTTAGTAAGACTATATAATGAACCTTCTGTCAAATTTTCAAGCATTTCTGTTAAGTCTAACAATTTATTTACAGAGTACCAATCAAATAAAAATTACGTACCAAATTGGCAAAATTAAAATATCTAAAAATAGTTCAAAAGTTGTTCAAATGATCTGAAAGTTTTACCACGTCTATAAAAAGTAAAAAATAAGTTTTCTGTCAATATTTTAAGTTTTTACGAATATTTTAAACTGAATCGCATTAAAAAAGCAAAATTTGTAATAATAAAAATTATTTTCGTAAATAGTCCCGTTCTTACTACGTATTTTTGGTTTGCTCAATTTTTAAAAAAACTACAAAGAAAATCAAAAAAATAATTAATTACTTACGAATAATAGATTAAAAATACAACGAAAAAAGGACTCTTGTAGTTTTTCTATTGGAGCAATATTTATAGTAGAAAACATAAGTCGTAACAATTTTAAATAATAAAATCGTTGTTCAGTTTTTAATATATACAACATTTTTTTTTTTTAATTGTACCTATATTAGATTTATTATGCATTTTAGAATTAATAATTATATTATTTGCAAATAAATAAATGATTTAAAGAAGACACTATTGTTTGCAGGGTGTGCAACTGCCTACCCTGCACACACCTTGCGCACGCCTATGTACGGGCCTATATATAATAATACAATAATAATATACATGCACTTATGCAGTGAGTATGATAATAATATTATACTAATGAGCAATTATTTTTAATATTGTTATTCTGTTATTCGTGTTATTATATAAAAATACATTATTCTCAGTACCGTGATGCATATACAATATACGTATTTAAACAATGCAGGTTTTTATATAGAACAATTATAAAACTATTATAATAGGTACCTACTTGAGATGCAACTACTACAGTCCTACCTATAGAATATTAGTCATAAATCGTAATATAATATTACAAATTATAACTAATACGCTACATAAATATTATAATACCTAGTAAAATAATTATTAGTATTATAACACAATATTAAGTAGGTAATAAAAACGAATTATAATTTTTTTTCCTTAAACTAATTCTGCATCTAGTGCACCGAATTCTGCATAATTAATTAATTAGTAATATTTAGAAAATTATGGCAATTAGTGCAGTAGCGCCGGAACGATTTTTGAACTGTGGGAACTGAACGTATATTTTTAAATGTTCACCAAAAACGACGTAGATAATTTAATACCCAACAAATTATTTCAGAAATATGTTCTATATTTATATATTATATTTCTTTTGCCTAGCAGATAGCTGAAGTTTGAAATAAATATATTAAATTCATGAAAATGGTTTAAAATAAATAATAGCCTTTTATAAACCGATAAAACTTATTTTTATTTTAATAGATTTTAAATAATTTTTTTTCTTTATTGCTTGTGATGTAAATAAATTGTTCGATTGTTTCCAATTTGGTTTCTTTATTTAACATACAAATTATCGGGAACAATTTAACCTTATGTAGAAGTATCTTGTATTGCGATACTGAAATCAATGCATATACCGAGTATCGTACTAGTATCGAGCATTCGATTATCTAGATTTGTATTTATATCGAAGTATTTTTCCCATAGGCACCCAAAAGGGTATCCCTGCAGCATCGACCACATCGCATGCCTGTTTTTTTATTCTCGTTGAAAAATAAATGCAAAAAACACAGGTATAGTTTTATTGTTACGTTTTTCAGAAATAATTTAAGGGTAACTTTTAACAAAATAACTAAGTCAAGTTGGACGTTACCGAAAAAAAATTTACGTACAAGATTATACTGCGTGTTAACATTTTAACTGATTACTGTCCAGCATTGGGGCCCTGTTTTTTCATAACAAGAACGTAGTCAGTCGTAAGTGCACAATCAAACATAAAATATATTATAGTTTGATGGGCATTTTGCGGTAATTAGACGGGTTTTGAAATAGCTTAATGATATTGTTATAATATGAATATAGGTACATAATAATACGTATTATATTATTAAAATAGTACTAGATGGCGTAGGGAACGAACAAATTATAAACGTCGGTCAACGACACGCCGAGTGTTCGCACCCCGAGTGTATAAATATAGGTAATTAGACGCCATCGCGCGCCGCCTGCCAAACAGTGGCACAGGCAATTAACCGAGGGATGACACGTTTTAATAATATTGTTATGTATATTATTAGTCGTGTATTCCGTAAACAGTAATGCTATATTCCCCGGTCTGTAATTGGAATATTTTACTCGCGTTTTTTTTTTTTCTTTTTTTCCGATTTTTCGGTATACCTACGAGCGATTCGTTTGTGTACGTTGATAAAAATTAAAAAGAAAAAAAAAAAACCCGAGACACATGGGTTTCACGTGTTTCGTGTAAACAGCACTGTAATAATACAAACAACTATAGACGCGGCTGCGTTTATTCGGTGACGCGCGCGCAACCGAGTTCGCGTAATTTATAATAGGCGCGGCTCGAGTTTCGGGGGATCGATTAAAAACTCCGGCGGACAGAAATATTATTAATTCGTCTACGCCGCCGTAATTCCCTATCGACGTGGCCGAGCCACGACGACGGCGGCGACAACGTACACGAGGAGGCGGCCGACCGCCGTCGTATAATACCGGCCGCGACCCGAGGCCTATTATACACGTACACATAATAATAACATACTATACAAACACGCACACACGCGCGCGCGCGCGCTCGCATAAACATTATACACTTATACCATTTATTACACGCATACAGGCCGTCCGCTCACCACGCGCGGTATGCGTTGTGCGTCGGAATGCCATTCATCCGCAGGGCCGGCAAAACCAACGGCACTGGCGATGGCGGCGGCGGCGGCGGAGGCGATAGGCACTAGCCAGCTACCGCCGCCGTCGCCGAGTGCCGACCAGAGCGTGCGCGCGCACATACACACGCACACGCATACAAACGGCCAACGTCACATTCCACAGCATCCGGCGGACGATCGTCGCCGGCACCGCACCGCGCCGCGTCCGTTCTGCCCAAGAGGCGAGTAAACGCCGCCGCCGCGGCGGCCGTGTCGCGTCGCGTATACGTAACGTACACACCACGCGAGTGGCTCGTACGCTGCATGCCGCCACCGCCACCGCCACCGCCGTGCGAATCGACCCGCGCGGAATACGCCCTACAGACGACTTTGTCTAGACGTCTTGTTATATACCATCACGGATGCGACGACGACCTACACGAATAACGAAAATAGATTATATTATTAAAAAGTGTTTCTCTCTCTCTCTCTCTCTCTCACTATATATATATATATATCGCTCTCTCTAACACACACACTCTCTCTCTCTCACTCTCTCTCTATTTCGTTCTCGTTATGTAGTATACCATACATAACATTATTATTATATTCAGTGATTTTTCAAGTGGGTTGGCCGTTCTTGTATTTTGTAGAGCAAAAAAAAATAATAAAAAAAAGAGCTGATACTGGGGATGAGTGCTGCCACTGTTATAGGTGGATAGTGGGAAAGGTGGGATACGTAAGGTAATTTCATTTATATCTGTAAGCAACGATAAACCATTGCTGACGAAAGACGATTCCGAGCGGAGAGCGGTATTACGTAACTTGAAGTGAAGTAAATTTTTTAACCTAACTTTCCTACGTTTTTTTCCCGATTATTATGAACATCAATCAATTCAATAAATTCATTAATTATAAAAGCAATAAAACGACCGTCATCATTAAAAACAAAATTAATAATTCAACAAAAAAACTCTTGCCGTTTTTCATTTGGAGCCATATTTGTACTAGAAAACGTAGTAGGTACTTATTTAAAATAACGAAATCGTGAAAAAATCGTATTCGAAAATCAAAAAATGACCTTTGTCTTTCCCAAATAGATTAAATTAACTTTCAGAAAAAATGCTACACTTATACATCGGAGCAAGTTTTCTAGGATAAAAGTGGTCTACAGTGTAGAAAAAAAAATGAAGTACCATTGTAAAAAAATTAAAAAGTCGTCCGATAATTTAGAAAATTTTACCACGTCTAAGTAAGTCTAATATAAGTATTATTACTAAGTTTCAAGTCTTATAATCGAATTTAACCGAAAAAAACTCCCAAAAATTAAAATTCTTTTTAAGCTCAAAAGTGGCTCAAAAGTTTTCATAATGATAACGTTAGAAAGTAAATTAAAAAGGCAACAAAAAAGGTATTTTGTGATTTTTCGATTAAATAATTTTTTCTGGTAGAAAAAATTTTTCTGGTTCCGTGTTTTTATAAAAAATGAAATTGTGCAATTGTAACTTTTCCCACTTAAATACTTTTATTTCAATATCACGACGAAAATGAAAAAATGACCTCTCTAAAGTAAAATCTTGACAATTTGAGCTTTCAAAAAAGGTGCTACACTTATATATCGTAACAAGTTTACTTTTTAGGAAAAAACGTGTCCACATATTAGAACAAAAAAAAAAAAAAATCATAGTAAAACCAATAGCTCACTCACTACGCTCGGAATCTAAAACTGGCCATAATATACTATATATTTTATTGCTCATTCATGCCTTTGGTGTCTAAAGTATAAACCTTAAATCTAATCGATAAACCCATGATGGGTTCGGTAAAAGTATGGGGAAAACGAAAACAAAATTTAACTTACCTTTGACGTATGGATGACAACCAGCGTACCAATAATAGAACGAAAACTCGCTTCTCTCAAAAATTAGATATGGCAGATGATATGCGGACCCAAATTACCTTTATCTCTCCATACGCATACTTGAAAATTCTACAGAATACGCCACATGATCGATGTATAGTTCTCTATAGAACTATAAATATATAGTTCGTGTTCTCATTTAGGGTATACTACACAATTTAAATTAATATACACGATTTACTCTCAACAATTTGTTAAAAAATCACGTATAATACTGCGTAAACTCTCAAATAGATTTTCAAAAGTAAAATTTTAAAATTCATCATGGTAGTCATACCACTAAAACTATAATAAAAGATAATACAAAGTAGTATGATTCATACTGTAATTTCAATAATTCTATAACTAAAAATTTCACAATTTTTATTTGATTCACATTACTTTTTAGATTTTGTGGGTCTATTTACAAATCAATCGAAAAAAACGGATGAATAACTCTTTTGATTTTGAACTATTTTAGATTCTGAATGGAACACTAAACGTATTGATTTTATTATGATGTTTATTATTTTTTCATTTTTTTCATACTACATACAAAAATTCTACCAGAAAACTTGCTCCAATATATACGCGCAGCACTATTTCTGAAAGGAAGTATTATTCAGATAGTACTTTTAAAAGGTCATTTTTTGATTTTCTAAGCGGTTTTCATAATATATAGGAAAAAACGGGGTAAAACGTAAGAAAAATGGGAAATTTACGAAAATAATGCTTTTATTATTTTTTCAATTTTATTATTTGTTGAAATTTAGTTAAAAATATTCTTATAGATTTTATGGAATTAAAATTTGGACAAAAAACTTATATTTAACTTTTCTAGACGTGGTGAAATTTTCAAAAAATTTAAGTCATTTTTGAGCTATTAAAGACATTTTAATTTTGCGAGTTTTGTACGTAATTTTTACTGTATGGTAAAATTGTTAAAATTAGAAATTTTAATATCAAATTTTGATGAAAATAGTCCGAGTACAAAATAATGTGGAACAAATCTAATTTTTAAATTTTTATTTTGAACATATGTATATTTAAGAATGATGGTGAAGTCAGAATTGAGCGGACTGACTTAGTTTCGAAATTATAGCTTTTTGAAGTTCTAATATTATGTTATGTTAAATAACTCTATATTGTCAGTTTTAAAATTTATCGTAGTCTAATGGTGATATGTATTGTCATCCTAGAGATCGTGAGTTCAAACCCGTGTTCCGAAAAAACTTGTTTGCATTTGTTTTTTTCTTTTTACCTAAACAGAGGAAAAACTAAGGCAATTTGGATGTACGTAGAGACTCAAGCCTTTGCTCGCTCGGACTATTTTAATCGAAAAATACCCCTCAATTTGTTGTGCAAACTTTTCTACCAAAAATCTTTTGTTTCATATTCCGTTGTATCAAGTGTAGCACCTTTTTAGAAAGTAAATTTTTTTCTACATGGTACCTACTTAAAGGGGGTAATTTTTTTTGATTTTCCAAATGTTTTTCACAATATCTGGGAAAAAAGGGAAAATAGATAAAATATTAAACAAATTTTATTAAAAAAAACATATAATATATATGCAATTATTTTTTTATAATATGACATATATTGTGAACAAAGCAACACTATTAACCGAACTCCACTCAGAATCGTTTTTCGTTAGCAATGGTTAATCGTTGTGTACAGAAATACATTAAATTTCCCCTCTACCTTTCCAATTTCTCACTTTCAACAGTGGCCGACCCACGTGCAAAGCATGCCCGTCTTTTTTAAATAGATTATATTTCGTTCGAGAATATTCTGACAGTAATCAAATAGATATTGAAAATCGAAAATATTACTTTCAATCGGTTTTTCGATTGTCAAATCGCTTATTATCCCTAAAAAGAGTTTTTATTCCATGAAATAAAACAATTGATCAGCTATTCTTTGATAATGGCCACCTTTAGTTACATAACACTATTGTTTATAGGTTATTTCCACGATAGTTTAGTAAAAATTATAATTTATCTACCTACATTTACCACAACCATATTCAAATTCACTTTCAAATAAATGTACAATTATTCTTGTTTTATTGTCACAAATATTTTACAATAATTATTGCATGCCTAATCACGAAAGAAACTAAAAGAAAATACTAAAGAAAAGGTTCAGCAAATTAATTTATAAATCGCTTTTTTAAATAACTTTTTCTATAATTAATAGGTATATTGAAAAACTGCTATATGGTTATTACGTAGATATATATGTCTCTTAAATGTTTTTTTTTTTATAAAAATTTGTTCATTGTTTGAAATTAAATTGAGTTACATTGACAACGTATAATGCCACTGTACATAGGTAATAAATAAATTATGAAAAAAATTATTACAGTGAAAATAATACACACAATTTTGAAATTGTTAACATTGCAATGTTTATCACGGATTAAATTATAAAATAATATTTAAAAAAACAAGTTTACGACTTATAAATAGCAATCGAAATGAGAAATCAAACACTAAGATCAAAACTATCCGAGAATACGAACGATTTTTTGAATTGATTGAAAATAAATTTGCTTTTGATCATATTTCGATTTAACACCTTGTTAGATTTATTTGAGAACAGGCCACTCTGATCGCAGGATATTGATTTTACTAAGATGTGTATTTTTTTTTTTTAATTTCTTTAAAAATGTTTTTTAAAAATCTTGCTCGAATCAAAAATGGTCAGCTCGCGATCGACCACCTATACACAAGTTCATAATGTTAATTGTTCAAATTGAACAATATACAAAGAAACGTATAAAAATACCCCATGTAAGGCACAGGATGTTATTATAGCATGCTCTCACCAGCAATTTCGGGAACGCCACTGGGACACGGGTGAAATTACCGCACGGGTACGCCGGAACCGTAAACGTTTGTGATTTCCTGTATACCGCACCGCGTAACGAATACAATAATTTCATACCTAACATAATACATTATTGTACATAGTGTACAGCAGCACGCACTGATATATTTATATACAAGTATTTATTTACAAGTGTACCGTAGGTACATATATAACCGGCGGCGCGCGCGCTCTCGATTACGCATACCTACCGGATACGTCATGTGATTGCGATTTACGGTGAAAGAGAGTATATAAATACGCGGCTATAATGATGTGTATGTGTACTTGTGTGGAGGAGAAAAAAAAAATCCGCTCCACCCGTTTGATGGTCGCTAATGCCCTCGAATCGAACGGCGGATTCAGTTTCGAACGGGCACAAATTTCGTACCGCGGAATGGTTTTTCTGAACATTGCGGTCGGATATCGTTAAAACAATATCAATAATTAGTTTGACATTCTACACAGTAAACATATTTTTTACCACCGTAAGGCGCAACTACACAAAAGGCTGATGCGTGTGTGCCCCTAGGAGGGAAGTTTGCAAGGAGGCTACCTAAATTGTACAGAGCAATTCAATTGAAATGTGTATACGCAACGATAAACCATAGCTAAACAAAAATAATTCTGAGCAGAGTACGATAATTCGTACTTCTGTGTTGTAAAGGTAACCGAGAAATCAACAATATAAATTATGATTGCTAAACTTTTCCATTTATCGAGAAAACTTCTAGAAAAATAAACAATAACTTCCTCGATGCACCAAGTATAGATAAAAAAAATGCTGAGAGGAAATTTCTATAAAATGTTTAATTTTAGCAAGGGAAAAAGTTGTTTAGTCATACAAAAACACAGTAAAATCAATACATTCCTTGCTTCGCTCAGAATTTAAAAGAAGGTGACGCGAACCGCTGGTGTACAGTACAATCTATAGGTACTTATACTTATTATAAAGACGTGTCATAAGGAAAAATAGTTTTTTTTTTTTTAAATTTTGACCGCTGGATTAATTGTATTATAAATAATCTCTAATCATTAATCATAACGCATTTCATAACTTTGGGTTATACGCATTGCATTTCGTATTACACACAAAAATAATATGCTCTGGTAAAATAATTAATGTTATAAACGAATAGAAGCAATTATTCCGAATAATATAATTTTATGTTTATTTTTTTGGAAAGTTCTCACTTGGACGCTTCATAACATTGATTAATATTTTATTATATTATACACTATACAAGAATATTTATTCAACGAGAGCTTGATTTTTTGGGGGGGAAGGAAATTGTAGGGTTTTGGGGGGGGAGAAACACCCCGATATTTGTGCCAATTATATCAGTATTAACTATAACTAGCAACTAACAATAGTAAAACTGCCCTCTGCAGTATATACGAGATAAATTGTAATATTACATTACAAAAGCTTTCTAAAAATTAATTTTCGTCGGTTATCAGAGGTCTTAGTATTACGTAATAATAGTACAGGTATGTATATTTTATAGGTAATAATATAGCGGATCTTTAGCGGGTGTTTACTATTTTACCAGCGTTATTATTGCGGGTGTACAATTATCATAAATTCTTTACAAAAAAAAAAAAAAGAAAAAAGAATGTACGTTCTTTGAAACAAGAATTGATACACTCCGTATACCCATTCTTTTTCAATAATAGACTACCTATAGCGGTATAGGTATGTCAAATAGCACATACCACGAATACTTTATAATAATATTATGAGCATCCGGTTTCATGTCAAAATGTCGCGAATCAAAAAATACAGTATAATGCATGTTACGAAAGAAATAACAATATTACACATATAGTCACCATTTTCATATTAATATACAGCTTAAAATGTTACACAAGGTTGCTCTTATAGCATTATAAAAATATCGAAAATCCGTAGTCACTGTTTTTTTTTTTTTTTTTATATATAGGAATTGAAGAAAATTGTGAAAATCGTATCGCTTTAAAACACGTTCAACCGACTTCGGTTAGAATCGTTTTTCTTGCATATCTGCATATCACAATAAAAAATAATTTAGTATGACATTCAACTTAGATTTGGAGGAGCATATCTATAGGCAAATAAACGTACACCACACTAAGCAGTGCCGAAAATCCCAGTAGCAAAAACGGAAGATACATGAAAAATAAAAAACTCACTATAAACGAAACACTATTTTTTACAAAAATCCGTTTACAATTATTAACCAAGACAAATATTATTATTAATATTTATCATCATTTTGACCAGTACATTACTCGTTAAAAATTTTAAAAATATACGGCTAAATTTCCACTTGACTTGATTTTCTACGTCACATACATTGATTGTCCTTAAAAGTCAATTCTCAATCACAATCAACCTCCTTTTCGGCTTTTCTTTACCTATTATGTGTATAAATTAAAAAATAAGAGATAATATACAGAAATGGTTTAGGTGTATCATGTGAAGAGAGGAATCGGAAGCAGTAAGAATGGTAATGAAAATAATACACGTAGGAGAATAGACGGGAAGAGGAAGACCGAAAAAGAGGTGCTTGGATGCGAAGATGAATGGTATAAGGAAATATAGTATATGCGAGGATGATGAGGGAGATTGGATCAAGTGGAAGTTTAGGACGAGGTTGGTCGTCTCCGAATAGTTATAATGAAACCAAAGGAGAAGAAATTACTGCTGAATGTGGATGGATGTGCTACTGCTGTGGAAGGAAGATTAGAAAGGTATAATATGTAAACAAATTTAATTTAAATCATTACTTATGAAAAGATAAATCAATGGTAACAAAAAATAATTCTAAATGAAGTTTTGTTTAACTCGAAACGAATGATTTGAAATGCCATAATTTTAATAATATTGATAAAAATTTGAATTTTAAACGATTATAAAAATGTGAATATGGATTTTCGATATTTGTATACTGTTGTAAGAAC